>OY987277.1:6158768-6568524 GCA_963920785.1 Sphagnum contortum | reverse complement strand
CACAATGTCACCACAGAAAATTGCAGGCAATTACGAGCACTAGTTCATGAAACACAACAGATCCAAACCGATTTATACCCACAACTAAATTTCCAAAGTCCAGCACTAATCTGATTGCCTTTCTCCCAAAGCAAAGTGGGCGTGGAAGCAGCAGCACCCTCACAAGCTCTTCTGTTGTTGATGTTGTTCCCGTAGAGGCTCCTCAGCTGAGCAAAGAAGCAAAGTAACAAGAAACAGTCTCCGGGGTGAGGGGGGACGAGTTTTTTTTTACAGCTTCTTGATTCTCTTCTGCAGCAGTGGCTGTCGTCCTGGTTCTTCCTCACCCCTCCCGCGTATCTCCATCCCCTAAGACCCTAAGTTGAGTTCCAAAGATCTCCGAACCCACCACATCAATTCAAGCTCCTCTCGGACAGTACGTCTCTCTCGCTCTCGCAAAATCCAAATCCCTCGCCACTACTTCCCCATACTCCTCCCACACATCCCCAGCTAATCTCTCCTCTAAAGTCCTCGTCTCTGTCTCTCTGTCTCCGTCTCTCCGTCTCTGTCTCTGAGACTTTCTCTCTGGGACACAAACATACTACATACATATATTCCTCTCTCTTGTTGCAGCCTCAATTCCCTCTTCTCACTCTTTCTCTCTCTCTCTCTCTCTCTCTCTCTCTCGCTCTCGCTCGCCCTAAACTATCGGCCTGTGAGTTTTCCACTTGGGTATCCTTCAACTGTTCCTATCCAAACAGCCCCAGCTCCAACCCTACCTCAAACCCAGCTCCCAAGACCTCAAGGATCCACCAAAGTTGTTACTACTCTCCTAACAAACCTCGTCTCCTCCTCCTCACCCTTCTTAGACTTCTTCGTCTTCGTCTTCTTCTTTTTCTTTCGCTGCACAAGAGCTCAGAAGACAGGCAGAAGAAAAAGAAAAAAAGAAGCTACGGTAATCCTGCAACACCAGAAGAAAGAAAGACAACAAGTGGGCACCATGGCAAGTGCGCACTGACTGGTCGCGAGATTGCGCAAGGAAGAGATGCGCATGCGTGCGTGCTAGCTACTGCAACAACAGTCTGCAACAACCCACGCCCGCGTCTCTCTCTCTCTTCTCTCCCACTGCGCTCTGTCTTGCGCGCGGCTCCCTTTCCTGCCCGTGGCGGAACTTTCTAACCGCCTGCCCGGATATCATGGGCTATTTTCCGCCCCCATCTTGGTAGCCTCGCGTGGTGGAATCCGGCAATTGTGGCCAAATTAGTAACCTGCCACTCTGCCAAAATAGCAGCCACCCCCCCCTACCCACCTCCCTCTCCGCTTATTAGGTACCTTAGCTAACTTACTGACATTACACTGGGTCTTTTGGCGCTTCGTTTTCCCCTCTCTCTCTTTTGCCTTTTCTTGCCATCTCTCTCTCTCTCTCTCTCTCTCTCTGCCTTTTGCATTCTTTTGGCTGCCCTCTTGCTATAACTACCACTCTTGTTTGTTTGTTTGTTTTTCTCCTTTTTTTCCTGGCAACTAGGTGATGTGTAGTCTAAGGACCTGGAATGGTAGGGGCCATTCTAGGAATGAGGGTCGGGCATGAGGTTGTAGGAGCCGATGATGAGTGTCTTGCCTTTTGTGGGACCCAAATTCCCAAAATCTCCTTGTTCGAGGTCCTTACACAATGCAACGTGTGATCTGGTAGAATGATTTGGCCGAGTTTTAAATGGCAGTGCTTTTGTTTGCAAAGGAGAGGAGGTATTTTACATGGAAGGTGCATTGTAAGGAGGAGCCTCCTCCTTATGTGTTAGGTGTCAACCTTAGTTGATTTAGGAGGGTAAGGTGCCATGCACATACACTAAAAGCGTTCTACTAGTTTATTGTGTAGAAGACCAACAAATACAAAGAGGATCGACCTACGATTGCACCTTACGCATATAAGGTTTTGCATTATGGGGGCCTTATAGTTTGTTAGGATGGCAACTTACACATAAGGTTCCACCTCTTTGGGGCCTAAATGGTTTGTTATGGCAATCCCTTACACCTAGATTCTGCATCTTGCAGGCCTTATGGTTTTTTAGGGTGACACCTTCATGCAAGTTTCTATCTGCAGGGCCTTGCGGTTTGTTAGGATGGGCCACCTTACACATAAAGTTGTGCATCTTTGGATCCTTGTGGTTTGTTGGGTGCCTTGGCCTCTGAGTGTATGGGAAGGCCCTTGCAATGGGGGTGTTCCACAAATTGTGACCAGCCCAAGCAGTTGTAGTTGGCCCCGGCCTTACGCTGGGCCACTCATTTCTGGGGAAAGTCCCTGTACTTGAGTCTTAAGTGAATCTGTAATACTCTGGTAAAAGAGATACGAGAAAAAGAATTAAAAAGCAACCTTAGTAACATGTTTGCACTCCCATCCTTTCACTTGAGCTCAGCATGCACCATTGAGAAAGAAAGTGAAGTACATGTCATGTGGGCAACACAAGACGAGCTTTCTAATGATGTTGCTAATTATTTTATTTTATTTTATTTTAATTCCCCCCCCCCTCTTCAAGGGTTGTTTCTCCCACAAATGGATTTTATCAAACAAACGCAAGCAAACTACACACCCAATCACACGAAACCATTTTTCTTTTTCCTTTTTCTATTTAATCCTTAAAGTCATTGGTATTTGGTTAGGTGACAATTTGGACCCAGAAAACCCACATGCGCACAAATACACACACACAAAGTCCTGTCAAAGGGACCTCAAATACTTCCAGTTTATTTATAGAATAGATTGAATTGAAGGAGCCCCAAGCAATGGTTACAACTGAACAGAATTGTGAGTAAAGTGTCATTCACAGGGGGTTAGGGTCATATCTTTCATGACTTGGAGTTGTCTCTTTCTTTTGCATCCAACTAATAAGTAATTTATATTGTAGTACGAAATGGCATTGTCCAAAAACACCTAGAGTTGCAGTGAATATGTGTGTGTGTGTCCTATGTAGCTTGGCTGCTAAGCAATTGCTACTACTACTATTAGTACCCAACTAAAAATTGTGCATCATTGAGCTATTTTTGTTGGCGAGTGACTTCAACAACATAATGCATAAGCTCCTCAGCTATCAATGCAGCGCTCCTGTGCACTCATCACAGTTCTACATTGTTTGGTGGATCTACTACTCATAGCTTTGTCGTAATCTTGCAGATATGATAAAAGAAGGGTCGAGTTGGGTATCATGTCCCAAATAAAGGGTAACCCATCCCCTTGTGCCCCCCACGACAAAAGTTGGGTGGCATAAAAAATTCCACCAAAAGACTTCTACCTAAACTTCCCCCACCCTCCAAATAAAGGAGTTAACCCTTCCACTTCCCCTTGCTCCCAAAGAGAAAAGTTTAGTGAAATAAAGAATTCTACCAAAAGACTTCTACCTAAACTACCTAACCCTCCCACCCCCTCCCCAATAAAGAGGTTTAACCCTGAGGTTTAACCTTTCCATTTCCCGTTGCTCCAGACACAAGACTTGGGTGACTTGAAAAAAAATTCTAACCTTGAAAGAATCTAAACTTGGGTAACACACAAAAGATCAGTTACAAAAAGATCAAGTTGTTAATTATCCTATAAGTTCTGGTGCAGTTTTGGTTGGGTGCTGTGTTGCAAACAGCATCAGCATTTGCAGTTTTGGTTCGGTATTGTGCAGCAAGTTAGGTTTTATTGTTAGAGCTGGCAGAGGAGAAAGCATCTTAAAGGCCAAAACAAGTTTGTAACGAGAGTGGTGTGTGGTGGTGCAGTACTAAGTCAAGGTTACATGTCTTTTTGGTTTCTCTGAAAATGCTTTGTTAGTGTCAGTGCCTTCTTCATCATTTGTGTATAAGGACAACACCATGACTTCCTAGGAGAGATGAACATTGGTCGGGAGAACGAGTCAGGTTTTTAGCCTCATGAAAGCAAAAGAATATTTTATAATATCACGAATGGCCATTGGGCGAACATGAAACAAGCACAACAACAGCAACTGATTGGTCGGCAACTTCCCCCTCTCTCATGGAGGGGATGATATACATTATGATAGCATATTGAATAGTGGAAACCGGTCGCCATAATCTTGGGGTTGCTTATTATTATTCCTTCATGTTTCTAGTGTAGCACGCAGAGTACACACACACATACAGAGGTACAGAGGTACAGAGGTATGTATGTATGCATGTATGTATAAGTGTATACATGTGTTTATGTGGTCTCCACAAGGTCTTTTGATGAATGCAATATAACAGAATTCTTTTGAAAATCATTGACCAAAATTCATACTTTGAGAATTACGCAATGTTTCACCCAATCTCTCATTGGCACAACCTTCGAGGCAGCATTTCTTTTGGCTATTATGGCTTGAGACCAAAGAATACTCTCTCACATACATAGACACATTTGCAGATTGCGCGTGCAAACATGCTGGGTGAGAACTGAAGAAATCTTTTCAGGATAATAATAATACATGTTTGACCTAGTGCAAAGTTTGGGCGAAAGAGATTCATCAAGTAAGGATCTGAACTATGTATCATTCTTGAAGACCATCCTTCAATAGATCACTTCAGATCTTCGTAGGTCACCCATTCTTTGCAAGTTCTAGTGGATTTACATTTGGGAAAATTTTGCAAACCTTATAAATTAAATTAAAAAAAACCTTCTAAATTATGAGGTTAGATTCACAACTACTTTTTGCAATTTGTTGCTTGGTATTTGTGCTTGTTGGTGTAGTATGGAAACCTAGGACAATATGTTGGATAGAATAGTAGGCACATTCTTCGCACACCCACCCCCACTCACTAGAAGGAGGGAAGGAGTTTGGTCTTTTGGGAGGCATAAAATAATTGAGCTTCATTGCTAGGGAAACCACTCAAAGGAACAAGAATCATGGTTGAAAGGGAAACACTACCTTTTCAATCCTCGGGTTCCAATATCTTGTATTACCTTGTCTTTATTTTATTTTTTCCCCTTTTCCTTTTGGTGATCAGCCAACTAGCCTTCCTTTGTTGAGCACCCTTGTGTTCAAAGTCAACGAAGTCTTTTCCAAGGGAAGAAAAATACTTGTTGAATCTCAAGCAACAATTCTTCAATTTTATCTACAAGTTATCTTAATATGGAGGAAGACATATTCATGATGATACATCAATGGACATGATGTGAATGCCACTTGTGGTTTGGAAAAAGTTAGTGTGTCTAAACACTATGAATCAAATTCCAACCCTTGAATGTGGTTTTGCAACATATTCTAAGCACATATTTGCCTTCATCTAGTGAACCAAGTCTCTATCCTATGTAGTTTGGCAAGCATGAATTTCTATTTTCCACACACAAAAGCAACCTTTTGTTATGTTTCCATGCTCCTTCTGCAAGCAATCTTCCATCTCCCAAACTTTTTTCTTCTTTGGGAGCAAAAGGGGGAAAGTGCTTCTAAAAACTCCTAAGTCGACGACTTGAACTCCATCATGATTCATGATTGTGTGTCAAAGTAAATGAAGGAAAGGTTGTAGAATAGAGAGGGAGAGGTGTTTCATAAAAAACTTTGATTGTGCCTCATTCATCATGTTGGCATACATATGGACAACCCTTCTCCTTTAAGGCCAAGGTTGCAAATCATGCTCTTTGGAAGGCTCCCTTACCTTCCTAATATGCAATTATTTTAGGTGGCCACCAAGACTAGGCATTTGCATTACAAAATGAGGATGTGATAATTTCAATCTCCACTATCTGTGCATGGGTTGCTTCTTGCCTATCATCATTTCTTAGCTTGTGATCACTAGTGAAACATGCAAGGCGACACAAGCACAAAAACCATGAACCATTCTTGAAAAGGGAAATTGCCCTCTAGAACCTTCAAAAACACCTATTGACCTTCATGAGCAAAACCCTCACAAATTCCATAAAACCTATCATCGTCAATCTTTTTTGCTATCCATGTTGCCTTCATAATCCACTTATAAGCTAGGATTGTAGAAATGTATGTGAATCAATGTATAGACCAATGTATATTCTTATATATTGATAATGGGTACTGACACTCTTAGGGAGGGGTATTAGCACAGGTTGAAAATGGTGACTAAAAATTCTAGAAATTGAAATTTCATGTAGCCAATGAGAAGGCTCCACATGGCTTCATGGGCTTAGTTTTCTTCTTTTGGGTTTGGAGAGGGAGGGGAGCGGAGGGGGGGAGGAGGTGGGAATTTTTGGTTTTTTGTTTATTCCCAATGTGTTCTCATCAAGTTCTCATGTTCCCTGAGATGTTCCTAATAGCACCTCAATTTTATCCCATATTGTTTGGAGAAAGTTCAACTTTCACAAATATGATTTGTAAGAGGGGGAGTGGGCCATAGGGTTGATTCTATAATGTTCCCAAAAAAATTGTGATGAGTCAATTAATGTGTCTTTGAAAAAATTGAAAAAAAGCAAAAAACAAAACTGTGTGGGCACCTTTGAACTCTTCAATAGAAGGAACAATATATACCCATACAATATTTTAGTATATTGATACTATAAATATACCAGTCAGTTCTAGGTACTTTTGATGCTCTTTAATTTATCAGCCATAGAAGCTTATACAAGAGTCCACTCAGATCGGGTGCACTGTTTGGGGCATGGCATGTTCTCTAATGATCTCCCTACAGGAACTTACAATTTAGCAAAGAGACCTTCTCTCTGATGGATACCTACTGTCTATTGAGAATTCAAAGCAGCTCCTGGGCTTCTCAATCTTTTGCCATATTTACCAGATGGAGTGTCTTGGAGGAAGAAAAAACAAGAAGTGGATTACTTAAGTCCCCACAATTCATGCCCCTGCCATTAGCCCTTGAACCCAAAAATGATGACAAACACAATTAAGGAATAGAAATTGTTGGCTGCTAATGAGATGAGACACTACTATGCTGAGGTGAGGCAGTGTGCACCATAGAGGCCCAGTTTGTTGTTTTTGGGGGAGTAGGAGTGGGGTGTCAAGTTTTTGGGTTTTCTTTGTGCAGGTTTTGGTGTTCTCATTGTGTTCCACATTGTTCCCAACATGTTCTCAGTGTGTTTTCATCAAGTTCTCAATGATTATTTATGATGTTCCCAATATATTCCTCACATTTTCCCCAATAGCATCACACTTTATCCCATATCCTTTACCCAAAGTTCTACTCTTGTAACCATATAAATAGGCCGAAGAAAAAAATCATGTCTAATCTATTTTTCGGAGTTTCCTAAGTGAAAAATTTCTTTACATGATGGGCCAATGGAAATGGTGCAATTGGGAACATGTTGAGGGAACACATTGGGAACTTGAATGGGGGGGGGGGGGGGATAGATTTACATTTCATCTATACACCAGATATCATGGGGGAAAAGAAATAAAATAAAATAAAATCTGCCAGTGCTTTAGGCTGTTCGATGACCTTGCAGTGAGGCGTTCCCAAAACAAGCTCCCTTCCTTCACCCCCGTCTTGGGTGGGCGCTTATTTCAGGGACACCCCACTCAATGCGGCATTACCCGACTGATAAAGGATAAAATAGCGAGATTGTAAGGTATGATTGGGGGAAAGGGGGAAATGTGGCATTCTTCATTCAGATTTGATTTATTTAATTTTGGCGTTCCTGCCCATGAAGCGACATTCGGCTCTTAGATCGAGGTAGGTACTTGTTTATGCTGATTTTCAGTTGTAATGAGACAAATTTAATGTGGACAAGGGTCCGGATCATTAAGCCCCAGTCTTCCCTTCCATTGCCAAGTGAAACACAACACAACAAACAAACAACTAACCCATGACGACAGCTTTAGGCCAAGTACTTGACTTGTAACATTTATTAATAAAAAGTGTCCTCCTCCTCCTCCTCCTCCTCCTCTTCACTCTTCAATTCTTCTTCTTCTTTTATTTATTTAATATTATTCTTTCATCACAACACAACTTCTTCTCTGACACAGTTAGGTACTTTGATCAGTACTTTAAAAAAAAATTCAAATGTAAACCATACCTGCCTACCCAGTTAGGGCAAAATTAAATCAAAGGGAAAGTGCCTAAAATGTTATGTATCTTGTCTAATTCTCAAAAAATATGCTTCAAATTGCCTAATTTCTCTTTGTGTGTGTGTGTGTGTGTGTGTGTGTGTGCAAAAACCCTAATAAAGTATCATTATGTTGAAGCAAGAACACTGCATGAATAGTGCACACTTGTCACCTTAAAGCATGAACCCTTAAACATCAGTTCTCTCCAAAGAAATAATGCCATGTGGGGCACAAGTCTTCAAACTTAAACCAAAAAAGAAGAACAAAGAGGACCATTGGCTTACTTGACAACACCAATGCTTGAAAATAAATTCTTCTTCAGACCCTCAAAACAAAAACATCACCTATAAGAAACAAAGCTTTTATTATATGTGCATGCTAAAAAGTGCAAGTCCAATGTGGTGGATTCCCAACCACCCATCACCCTTTTCTTGCTGGCTATATAATGTGAGAAAATTATAATAAAAATTGAAAGTGCTAAAATGAAGTGCTTTCTGAGATTTTCAGTAGCCAGAATTTGACCGAAATTTAAGAAAAATCGCCAGATTTCTATACACGGTTCATGTAGTAGCCAGAAATATAGAAAATATATATTTTTAAAAAAATCCTTTCATATTTAGCTTGTAAGCAAATTTGGCTAAACCTTCCTATGGATTATCATCCACTTTAGCTACATCACAAAATTGACCCCCCAGGAAAAGAAAAACAAAAAAAAAAAAAACATTGCCACCCAACCTACTCAATTTATTAGCCTTAATTCAAGAAAAAGGAAAAAGCCTAAATAATTTCATTTAAATTCCGAATCCATTTACATAGTAGGTACTAGGTGGCAAAGTAGACTAGGAAATACTAAGTGGCAAAGTGCGTAAGTTGGTAGGCAGGTACGGTAGGTACCTGGTTCCCCTTCATTCTATACCAGCATTAATTAACTAATGAATCAATCAATCCAGTAGGTAGGTATCTGCTGCCACCGACAGTAGGTAGGTAGGTAATAAGACCAATGATGAGGAGGGGTCAGGGAGAAGGGGAGAGACAGAGACAGAGAGAAGGGGATCAAACGAAGAAGGAAGGAAGGAAGGAAGGAAGGTTTGCAAGGAACTCGTTGTTGTCGTTGCCTGCTGTTGCGGCCTGGCGCTCTGATCTTCTGTGTGTGAGCGCGTGCGTCCGTGCGTGCGTGCGTGCACATGCTGCAGACTGCAGTGCAACAAAAACAAGAGTTTGAGATTCGCCAAATGTAAAGTTATTAGTATCAGAGACTCCAGAGTCGTCCAGAGTCCAGACTCTAGTCTCTCAGGGAAAGAAAGAATGATAGTTGTGCAACAATAACAACAAGGAGTCAGGAGTCAGGACTGTTGCTGCCGCGCTGAGCCAGTTAGGAGTCAGGACTGTCAGAACTCGACGTCGGACGAGTGGATGATCTAGCTAGCTACGTCATCGCTACTTGGGATCAGAGCCAGCCATGAATTCTTCGGATTCCGGATTCGGGAAGTGAGAACTGGGGAGGACTTCGGCAGCGGAGTTGCAACCCTTCCGCTTCGCTGCCGGTCCTCCCATTGACCATTCTCAGATGTAATTGGCACTTGGGGAGAAATTCTGCCACCTATTCGTTAGGGACCGTTCTCTGATGTAATTGTCACTTACTTGGGGAGCGACTCTGCCACATAATCAGGAGGACCGTTCTCTGATGTAATTCACACTCACTTGGCAAGAAATTCTGCTACAGAAATCGTCAGGACCATTTTCTGATGTAATTTGGCACTTACTTACTGGGAGAGAGATTCTGCCACAAAATCATTAGGACCATCGTCTGCTATAATTGGAACTTTCTTGATTCTGCCACAAAATCATAAGGACCATTGTCTGATGTAATTGGCACCTACTTGGGGAGAAATTCTACATTTATTAGAACCGTTATCTGATTCAATTGGGCACTTGGGGAGAGATTCTGCCGCAGAATCATAAGGACCATGTCTGATGTAATTGGCACCTACTTGGGGAGAGATTCTGCATTTATTAGGACCCTTACATGATGTGATTGGCACTTGGAGCAAGATTCTGCCACAATCATTAGGACCATTATCCCATGTAATTGACACTTACTTGGGGAGAGATTCTGTCACAGTAGTAATCAGGAAACTCTGTAGACTGTTTGCAAGGTCTCACCCAATGTTTTAATCTGCCAGTCACATGCATATGAAAAGAGAAGTTGACCCTCAGAAGCTGAGGGTGAAGATCGGAATCTCCATTGAGAAACAATTATGTGATTCAAACCTCAATGGAGCACAACCTAATTGTCATCAATTTGGGCCCCATTTTCCTCCCTTTCTTTCTCTCTTTTTTCATCTCATTTTTTCTATCCATTTGTCTTCTTATTCTAGTGGTTCAGATTCTTCTTCAAAGCAAGGACTTATTTTCCTCTTTGCTTTTTAAAAATCTAGATAACCTTTTGCAATCTTTGGCGTTGTTGACAATTTCATTCCCTCAATGGAGCTCTTCTAAAAGATGTGAAGCATGTTGATTTACGGCATTGGTTGGGAAACATCTAGCGTTGGATATGGGATTTTGACTTAGGGCCTGGGTAAAGAATGGGTAGCATTTCTTGGAGTGTACCTATGGCATAGGTTGATTCCAGGAGGAATTTGGGTCCCAGGCTTGGCTGCCACTTGATGTTGGACCCTCATTCCGAGAACAACTCTATTCTTGATCCTTCTTCCTTACCCTACTCTTTTAATGGGCCTTCTTAGAAGACAACACTTATGGTGGTTTGATTTCCTACCAAAAGTTTTTGGAAAGCATTTCTAACCACCATCTACTTTGAGAAACCACAAAGCACACTATCAACCCACTTTAACTTTTATCATCCTTGAAGTTGAGTTCTTACCGTTGGCATGGTTGAATTATTGGTTATCAGGCTTTGGCACCCTCAAAATTAAATCTAATTTCATGATTAATGCATAGGCATTTCTCATGGATATTTCAGTCCATCCTTTTTCCAACATCTTTTGAAAGTTGCCTCTAAGCCTTTTTCCATCTCCAACCCATGTTTTGTTAAATTCATTGGTGATGGATTGACTTGAAGACAAGTTTCCAACACTTGCACCAACATTTTGTGCTACATCATGTAATCGCCCTCAGATTCAAACCATTTTCTACAATTTGAACACCACAATGTGGTTAATAACCAGGTTTGTCACTTGTATGTTTCATTTGATCTCATCAAACATTTCCAAATTGCTGGGGTTTTTCCCATTCTCTAACATTTAGTCTACTATGCATAACACATGCAAATTGTGTAGCAAAAAGAAATTTTATCCATCAAATTTATCAAAGATGAACATGGAATCATGGATACAAATATGAACAAGATCATAAGACCATTTTCATATTGATGTTGACCGAACATATGCATTACACAAAACATATTTAATTCCAATTTATGGCATTAGGCTGTGGAAATCTTTGTAGGGGACTAAGCTCATCATCTCATGAAGCACACTAGATAATTTTGGACATGATTCAAAACTTTATCCAATGAACCATAAGCTAAACTCATAAAATAGATATGACCTATCTAATGACCTATATAATTAAATCTCTACATTTTCTTCAAATGGTCTATCTTATTGACCTATATAACAAGGAAGGTCAATAAATGTCATTAGTGACATTCTTTGAATTAGTTCTACATGTATACATCTCATTGTGTTAAGCCAAGCAAAGCAAATAATAAGGTTGTTTATGAAGTCAGTTTCCTGCAGATGTTGTGTAAAGCATTTTGTGATCATTTTATATTTCCAAAATTTATCTTTGACATGTCAACATTAGAATTTTAAAAGAGAAGTTGTATAGCCTACCTTGGCACATATTGTTGATGGTGATCTTACCACATTTGATTATTCCCCTTCTTCAACATCTTCGTTTGCTGTGGTGACATTGGAAGTAAAAGGCATATGTCAGCAGAGTCACCTCGGACATGTAGGAGTTCCTTTGGTACTGGAAATCTTTGATTCACAGCTTTTGTTGGCCTTGCCTACGGAGGCACAGATATTGTGTTTAAATTCATTATAGAGTATAGTAGCTTAAGGGATTTTGGCCAGTAGTCAATAGCTCTATTTTTATATGAGGATTTTTGAAAGATGATATTTTGGCTTGTGTTGAAACTTGAGATTAGTTACAGAGTTATAATATCTTGGAAGATTTTGGGTTTCTTTTAGAGGATTTTTTGAAGATTATATTTTAGCATGGTGAAATATTTGAGTTTCCATAGTTCTTCTTTTGCCTTAAGATACTTTTTAATGTAAATGGCAAGGCCACAGTGTGACAAACCCCTTGATCAACATTTCAACTCTAGAGTTCTGTAAATCCAGTTCAGTGTCTTATTCCTACACTTCTGGTAGGTTTTCTCTTCGTGAATATGCAGTTTCCACTTCTGGTAGTCTGCTGTTTCCACTTTGGGTATGCCAGTTCCACTTGTGGTTCAAATCAACTGTCAGGAACAGCAGTTATGGTCTGGAATAGGCCCCGGTAGAACCCCCTACCACCTGACGGAATGGCATCTCACCCTACCGTAAAAACCTGGCAGGAATTTCCCAGTGTATTGGGAGGGCACATTATGGAGCGTAATAACTCCTCTGCTGAGCTGAGGCACTTTCTTTTGTATGCACTTACAGGGCTATGGGTCTCTATCACAAGCCAGCAATGGCCACCCATCTGAATTCTCTCCTCTTGTGGCCTTTTCCCCTTTCTGGAGTAGCCCATTGTCTTCTTTCATGCTCATGCAGTACAGGGGCAGCTTCACATGTCTGTGAAATTATTAATTAAATTTGAAGATTCCATGTCAAATAAATATTCTTGAATATTCCAAAAGAGTCTCTACTTTCCTTCACACAATTTTGTCCTTTGAGAAATTGTTTTTTGAGAATTTGGGCATTTCTACAAATAATATAATCAGTGTGGAAGCTGCCAAGGTACTACAGTATCTACATGTTTCCTTTTCCTTTCAGTAAAATGATAACACTGGGTATCATCATCAGCTGAGGCTCATTAGCATGGTCCCTGACTTCACATCCATGAAGATAAGTATGTTACCCATCTCAGAGTAGTACTCCAGTAGTACTTGCTATGGTTGGCAACCACCACATTTTAAAGCAATGCAGAAGCAAACATAGGGAGATTCTGCCCAAAGATTCTTCAATGGAACTCTTGATTAGACTTTAGACTTTCCCATAAACTATGGCTTGTTATCACCAGATGAGTGAGTTTGTTTCATTCACCTTCACAATGAGGAATTATTGTCCTTTGGCGAGTTTGTTTAGTTTGTTCACTTTCACAATGAGGAATTGTTGTCATTGGGTAAGTTTGTCTGGTTTACCTTAACCCCTAAACATCACAGAAAGACAAACTAACACTGAAAGACAGACCAAAATTGGTGCACTGTGACATTTAGGGGTTATCAAAGAGGAATTCTTTTTATTCTCTACCTAGTAAGGTGTGATGATGAGGTTGGTGCTATTTGATGCCCCTTTCAACACAAAGATAAAAAGAGACCACCAAGTTCTAATTCATTAGGTGGCCCTTTCATGATAAAGTTACATCAAGGTTTGGTTCTACTGAATATTGAGTTTCGACAGAAAACTGATAATGTTTTGCCAGCTGAAACCATACTAGACCCAATGACCACATTGCCATCGGTTTTGTAAGTTTGTTTGCACTTTGCACATGTTTATGTGTTTGACTCTCTCTCTCACTTGGCTGAAACTGCTGTGGAAATTTCTCCTTTCTTTTGCATGAGCACATGAGTAGCCAACTTTGTTCCAAGGGTCAACAACACTTAAAAGTTTGACCTTATCTGAAACTTAGTAAAGACATTTTGCTAATTTACTAAATGTTATGCACGGGCATCCATCAGACACAAAAATCAGGGAATTGTAGGTGGATTAGCCATTATTAGTCAGTACTTACTACTATCTACTAACCTGCAACCCCTCCTGCTGCTGTATGGAATACAGTTTGATTGGTTATTGCTAACAATATAAAACTCCAAAGAAGTCAGTTTTGCCTTATCAGGCATTTAGGAGTTAGGCTTTCTCAGCTCTGGCTTTGAGTACAAGTCCTGGCTGGACAAAACCACAGAATCTATCATGGCTCTGGGGCCGAGTTTTGAAACAGCCGATAGGTATAGTACCTGCCTTACTACTACTACTACGACTTCAGTCTTCATCATAAATGGAGCTGCTATTGGGTTGAAAGAATAGCCTGGAATTTCACCTGCCATCACAAGAGCAAGCCTCTCCCTCTATTAAAAGGACCAGACTTCGGGACAATCATGGTTTTCATGGTTTGGAAGGTGAGGGAAAGAGTTGGTAGTTTAGCCACTTAGAGCATCTCCACAGGTGCTGAGTATGTCACTCTGGATAATAAAATTAAATCTCTAAGTTTAGCTGTTTTTCTTTTGGCCACCCCACCAATAAAACTGTAACTGGAACTGCATATATGTGGGGACTACTAATAGCAAACCACATGGACCAATCCTTATGATCGACCAATGGAAATACTGATCCGCACTCAGGCCCAATTTATTACACTCTTTTTGGGAGGTGCACAACTGTGTTGCGCCTTTTACCAGCCAAGGCAAGCTGCATGAATTTGGTGCAGAAAAACCAATTTCCTGAGCTAAATCAGCACATTTTGACTTTTTCACAATAAATTTTACTGTGGGTAGTCACATACTGTGCACCAAAGGAGATGCTCTTAGACCAGTGTTGGGCATGTATTAAAATATGCATCAAACATGCCAGGTAGTAGGGTGGTTCTTAACATTTATAATTGCAGTTCATTGTCATGCTATACAAGATCGGCGCACAACACTATGAAAATAACAGAGTCATACACATGAAATCATGCACACAAATCAAGAAAATTCATTTATAAATCAAAGGAATTCAAGTTCAAAACACATAAAATAATCACATTTTTTCCTATCTATTTTAGAATCTCAAAACATCAAAGATGAAAAAGTCACACCATGAAAATAGATAAACCCCCAAAACACATAAATCTAAAACCCCATTCACATTAGACTAGATTTCAACCACAAATAGCAAACTACATGGAATTAATATCCTACAACAAATACTTGACAATTGTCATGTGTTACAAGATTGATAGGCAACACTATTGAAACTAACAAAGTGATACACATGAAAACATGCACACAAATTGCCTTCCTAGCTAGGGTAAAAATTCTCCTACAACAAGTAACCAAATCATGATAAATGGGACATAACGTGGTAAGGTGATTCGTGAAAGGAGTCTAGTTCCAAACATGATGAAATCAATCAGTCAAGTGCAATGTGAGCCCCATCATTAATTGCTTAATTGCAATCTCTTGTTCAACCAAATTACACCTTTCCTGGAATCAAATACATTATCCACTAACTCAAGAACATGTATATATCTTGGTATTAAAGCCTAATACAAAATAACAAAACATGTCTATTTGGTGCATCATGGACACACCTGATTTCTTGTTGGAACTTTCACAAATGGCGGTGTAAAACAATCCATATACCATCCTCTAAAACAATGGTCAACAAACCAACATGGTTACTACACCTCATGATTCTTCACATAGCATGCATCATAACCATGTTGGAACTATGGCTAATGATGGATCCACTTAGCCATCCACATGTGGAAGGTGACATGGTGCATAATTTTGCACATGATCTTTGCATACTTGACCATCCCAACCTTCCAACAACAAGACCCCAACAGATAAAACCTTCTTCACACATAAAATGACATGACCAACTACGGATGATTGCTTGTTGAATCAATTTCCCATGGCCAACCATGGCAATTACATGTCCCAATCAACTATATGCATTTTTTCTAGCCCACATTTTCATTAAAAAGATTTCACCATGTGTACATTCTTTCAACCAAGCCATTGATTTCAAAATAATCACAAATAGTAGTCCTATGGTTGATCAAAGCTTGCTCACACAATTCTTCAAATTATCCTTAGGATTCCATGCCCTAATCCATGAGTACTTTTGTTGGAGCACCAAATCTACTTAAGACTTGGTCCAAAAATGCACAAGGAACCCTTTCACTACTTTTATCCTAGAGTGGAATTAACTCAATCCACTTGAAAAATTGTTCAATCATAACCAACACATATTGATTATGATGAATAGTTAGGCTCAACAATGTAGCAAAATCCAAGTTCCATCAATACCCATGCCCTATGATCAATAGAAGCTATAAATGTGGGGTGGGTGCATTAAATGATGCATGAACCGAATCACACACCATGCATCATGAAGTAAAATGTTGAACCCAACTACATGCCTCTCTACCAATATTGGCCTTGAAGTATACTATAAGTACATAATGTACCCCAAAATACCCCACCTCTTCATGGGCATGTTTTCATAAAGCTTTCTTACACTTTTGGATGCGGAACCACATACATACCCATTTGGCCATATTCAAAAAAATTGTTGTCCCTCCCAATCATATCTTTTGGTCTTTTGAAAAACTTAACATTTTCCTTAGATGTCAATCCCACCCCCAACCTTTTTATTTCTAGGTAGGTGACTTGGAGATCCCTAAAAAGTTCATAGGTCCAATATCAAGTTCCACCATTGAGTTCCCAAAAGTACTTGAAGAATCCATTTGAGTTGACATGAAACCTTTTGGCAACCATTTGCCAAAATGCAATGAAATGAAACATGTTAACCAAACATTGTTTCCAAATTTGTTTGCCCATGCCAACATGCTATAATGGTATCCAATTCCCTAAAATTTGGGTTCTTATTCAACCCATCCCCATCCTTGTTCATTGTCCTAGCCTAATGTTTGACATCAAAATCATATTCTTGAATAATGAAAGCCCGTCTCACTAATATCCTTTGAGCTATTCAAACTCCATGAACCACTATTTGGAATGTGTAGAAACAATTTCTTACCGAAATAAAGCTTATCAAACATTTTTAGCAATCTTGAATCAAAGTCCTATCATAGTGTATATGAAACCCTACCAAACATAATCAGATTATTTGTCAAATCCAAGAAGTCACCGTACCAAACCTTAGCAATTGTAACTTCTTTGTATCTTGCCAAATTTGGTTATAACCACTTAGGACCTATCAAAGCGGCTAGAACTGCTAATACATCATAGGGCATTAACTATTTAAAGATTTAAAAAAATAGGAAGAGGAAATGAGATGTGAGGGGCATGGAGTGATCTTTATTTTTGTAAGCTCCCTCACACAAACAATATCTTATACTCAAGCTTTGTTAATAACACACACCATATTGTCTTTTATTTGTTGTTATTGGACATGCATGATTTAATTCTCACTTTGATAGTTAGTGTAAGTACATGGCTTCATGAAATTCTAACTTTCTTACTTAGGTACGTGGTATTATGTGTAGTGTGGTAGATAAAAATCCAATAACAATGTAAAGCTTAGTTCCTAGAAAATCATTGTCAACATTTGGAAACCATGTTAAATGACACGTTCCCAAGTCCCTTGTTGGATCCAAGTTGGGTCCAAGTCAATCATATAGCGAAAATGTTTGGGACTTGGGGCACACTCCTAACTTCCAGCATTAAAAGGGGTAGAGGGGCGTGCTAAAACTCCGGGATTAGACTAGGAAGAGACAAGCTTTACTTAATTACTCGGACCTGCAACAAACCAACCAACAAGTTGGTTAGTTCACATTCGAGAACATTTTCAGTGTTAGGACAAGCCACGAATGACCCTGGACTCACACAACTCACCACGGCCCGGATTCGGGGGAAGCCATCACCTTCCCCCATATAGTATTCTTTGCGTTTGCCCATGGCACCTACATCTGAATGGCACTTTTTCCCATGACTCCCAAGGAGGAGTCCTGAAATTGTCCCGGTTTAGACTCCTGGGACTTTGGGAGTTAATAACTTGTTGCTCAAAACTCGGATCGGGATGAAGTCTGAGGCAACATTGTAGCCCTCCTTGAGATCTTTCCAACGTTGTGACGCAATCCACCTACACACACTGGGGTCGGGTCAATTCCCAACTTTTAGTGGTCGGGAATCAAATTGGCAGTTTGATTCCCGACCCTTCTTTCGTCCATAACTTGTGATGCAAAATGTCCGAATGGCACATGTGAGGCCATTTTCAATATTTACACTTCAAGACCTTTCCAACGGTATGAAGAACACCTCATGGCGAGGTGTTTTGACCCCTGCAATTGAACTTTGAGTTTTCAAGAGTCCCGGAGGACTCCAGAATCCCTATTTCGACAGTGTGAGTGGTATCTTCACGCACCTTCAAACTGGGGTTGCGACACTAGGGATATTGGTTATTCCTACTTATCTATATAAATAAATAATTTGATGATGAAACATGTTAAATTATATATTTTAAATGTGGGATTTTGTATTGTGCATATCTTAAACAAATGGATATAATTACCATGTGGGGGTAAACGTTACTTTAATTTGGGAGTCTTTCAATGTTGATCAACCTAGTAAAACATTAAATGATATGTCATTGGAGGGTGTTAATTATGTTTAATATTTTCTTGAATTATTTTAAAAGATTGAACAACACCATACAAGATAAATTTGTTTAAAAGGGTATTACGTCCATAAACAAAACAATGGTATGGAAACATGTTAAGGGGATATAATCTTGTTCCTTGGAAAAAGATTACATTGCATATAGAGGAGGCAAATTAATTGCTTAAGGATCATTATACATATGGGTGGATACTTCAAGCATATTTGTTTACACCAAGAATTTGTCCCTAAACAAGGCATTGGCATGATTTTGTTGATTTGAGTTTAAATTACTACCTTAGGTGTTCAAGAATTGATCTTACAAAAATTAAATGGGAAAATAGTTGTGTAGTCATTAAAAAACTATATTCCATACATTGATACTACATTATTATCTCAGTATAGAAAATGGCTTTAGTAATAGTTTATGTTTATGTTTTAACAAGAGTGGAAAGAGTAGCATTGACTAATCATATTGTAAGTATGAAAGATGCAAAAGAATATTTAAAACCAAATATTAATGCTTTAATTAAATGGTATATACCTCTTAATTTGCTACAATTATAATGTAGATGGATAAAAAAATGTATAACATATAGTTGCAAAAATGAAAATGTATTGTTATAAGGAATCATTCACTAATGAGAATCAATCACCATAACTATTATTATAAATGACTAAAAGATAGTTGTAAAAGTGTACGAAGTTGATTTAGAATTTTCTTATTTGAACATTTTAATAAAAAAAATTATGTGGATTTAAAGATTTTTATGGAATATATTGGCTCAGGAAAGAAAGAGTAAGTCATTTAAAAATGATTGTAAAAGGGGAAATATATATATAATTATGTACTTTAATCTCTTCATTTATTATGAATAAGATGTGGCAAAATCCAAATTAGTAGTAAATAATTACAATAATATTTATCAAGGTTGGCATGAGTGATGGTGAGGAATGTCCATTTTCAATTAGGGAGAAGAAAAATTGAAAGGTCATTATTGTCAAAATGGCTCAAGAGAAATTACATTAATTAAGTGAGTTTGGATGGTCTATAGCAGAATATTTATTTACACCTCCAAGAGTACCATGGGAAGGAACATGGGAAAGTTTTATGGAACAATTTCATGAATTACCATAGAATGTTCAAGAGTTAATTTTGGATAAGTTACATGGGAATACAAAAACCAAGTGTATTCAAAATAAAGTATTGATTATAGATGCATCCAAATTAACAAAGTATAAACAATCGCTCCCATACTAGTTTGTTTGTTCATGTTGTTACATACTAAAAAGGTCTATACAACATCATGTTATTAAACTAATAGATCATAAAGAATTTTTAAAAGTAAACAACAATGCTTTAATTGAGAAATGGATGTCATGTGATGCATTATGGGTGCCTAGAAGAAAAAAAAGGTGAAAAAGGTGAACAAGAGGAAATAAAAAATATTTTTTAAAAAAAATGGGAAAACCATGTTACTACCTCCTTTACTTCTTCCTAACTTTAAAAGGGAGAATAAAAGTCATGGAAATATGAAGGATAGAAACAATAGTAGATATATATTCATGGGAACCCATGATAGATAAGATGTACAGTCATGAATAAGCTAATATAGAAACAAATTTAAGAAAAGAAGTGAGAGAAGACCTTGTGAATGTTGAATTCAAGGTTAAACATTCTGACACATAGTTGATGGAAAGACTTAGACATCTTGGGAAATAAGATGAAAAATCAATTCCAATAACCATTGCTTTAATAAGCATTTGTGTTGACTACACAAACAACAGTTAAAAGTATGGAATTCATTATGAGTGACGTTGATGTGTAGTCCACAATGTCAACTACACCTAAAGAATAAGACGAAACTAAAACATCATTATGTCAAGAGGGAGAAGCATAATCCTAGTTGGAAACTACCATGCCTAAAGAAAAACCTACCAAGATAGGAACATAATCTTTGTAATCGATCCATGGGTTTCTCATTTTAATCAATTATTTACGAACAAAATTATTTGATATTAAAATCAAACAAGAACCATTCCCACACAATGATAGCAGTAATACATGGACCTCCAACAATGGCAATAATGGTGGGAATGTATTATGAACACCATTGCCAAAGTTCCACGATGGCGATGATGCAATAACTTGTGTAGGAAGATTGGCCAAAGTATGTGTAACAAATGGTGAGGATACCAATGCACATGAATTACAGTATTTCCTACCACATTATGAAGGAAAAGTGCGAGTTGGTTTATTTGTTATGAGATAGTGAATCTTGCTGCAACTTGGGGAGAGGTCTAGTGTGCATTTATTTCAAGATTTAGTGATGTACAATGAGAAACAAGCCATAGTAGCCTTGAAAGAAATGAAACAATGGAAACATGAAACTGTAGAAGATTATTATGACAAATTCTTACAATTATGTGCAATAATACCACAACAACTAGATGATGTATACATGACTAAAACGTTTAAGGAAGGACTAAGGAAGAAGTTAAAACTATCCATTATTGGAATGCCTAAAGCAACGATTATTGAAGTAGTTAATTTGGCAAGGGAAATTGAAAAAAAAGATGCCTACAACTCACAAGAGTAGACATTCTCAACCACTATCAGACAGTGAAAATTCAAATGAAAAATCTGCTAATGATGAGCAAAAAAAGGAAAGAAGGAAAGGACACAAGGAGCACGATGATGGATATGGATGAGGAGTATTTTGCCAAAAATGTCATACTAAAGGCCATTTGACAAAAGAACACAAACTTCTATAAAAAAAATTACAACCTTTACAGAATGGAAGGGCATGAAGTGAATGATTACCCATTGAAAGAACTAGGAAGGCAATATGCAAGGAAGGACATACCTATCAATGTGATATAACTTGAAACACCAACTAAACAAAGTAAACAGGAACAAAACTATTGATATATATAATTATTGTTTTTGTTACTAAGAAAAAAACACCGTAATTCAAGTCAAGAGCTAGCTCAACATTACAAATGTTTTTTTTTTTGGCATGGTTACTCTACAGCCTTAAGGCTAAACCAAAAACTTGCTTTGCAAGGCAGAACGCAAAAATAAGAAATATAAGGCATAGTTGCCTTCAGCCCTTAGTGCGCTAACTTTCTGCCTATCAAAGCATAGAATGCAGCCCCATATATATATAGCCAAATCTCTATTTTGCCAACATTTAAAGAATGAATAGTGTTTTTTATCTTCAACTTCAGCACATTTTCTTTTGTTCTAGCACATTATTTAGCTTGATCTTTGGATTGGCTTTCTTGAAGCCAAATTGTTCAAGTGCAAAACATAATGAAATATGCAAATGTTATCATCATTCACCCAAACACTTATGTTATTTTTCTCATAGCAGATTATTCGTTTATTTGGAGATGATTGGATTTGAATCGACAATTTCATGCTTGCAAAACATGTGCTCTACCAATTGAACTACGTCCTCTATGGAGGAATTTGAACCCATGATAAAATATTGTTATAATTTTTAAGGAAAATAGGCCCCCTTGAGCTTCCCTCTTAACCATACATGTAAATTTCCCCACATGCGACTCAAGCAATCTATTTGACATGTCAACCTGTAAAAGTCATGTTTGACTTTACTAAAACATGTTCCACGTCTCACACTATTGTGGCAAGTTAAGTGTAAGGATCAAACTTGCAATCTAACCAAAATGATTGGGATGTAATGTTGCCTACTGCATTATGGGCTTATTGAACTACATACAAGGTTTCCACACAACACACCCCATATGAACTAGTATATGGTTTAATGCCATTATTGCCTATCGAATTTATAAACCCAACAACCAAACAATTACGGAAAATGATGGGACCTAGATGAATGCGTTATTAGTTCGAATGGAAGACCTAGTCTTGCTTTGATTGAAAAAGGATCATAGCATGAAAGAATATTAATTATATCCACACACTTAGAAAACATCAAAGAGACCATGAAAAATGGTTGAAAATATTTGAAGATGGAGATATGGTGTTGTGATTTCCAAAGGATCCAAAAATTAAAGAAGTGAATTATTTTTTCCTTCGATTTGTTCATTTCGAATGAAGAAGGCTTTTTGGTAATAATAATGTTCAATTAAACACGTTAAGTAATGAAGATGCAACACTGGTCAATGTCAACAAATTAAAAGCCTACCAAAATCCAATTATCATAACCATTGTAATAATAGTAACTACCAAATATATAAATGGAATCCTACTAAACGCATTCGTAAAAGGAAGAACTTTGGTGGAAGGTGGAAGCAATTGGGAAATCTCTATGAACATTTAAATCCCAACGGACGCAAAAGAAGGAAACAACATAATAAGAATTATGGCGACACAAATATTTACAATGGTACCAAAAAAGTTAATTAGGGATAATAAAGAATGGAAAAATGCCATGACCATTCATTATGATGCGAGAATGAAAAAATTTCCAAATATAAAAAAAATTATGCATATGAAACCTTTATGGCCACTAACTTTATACCTAACACATCAAAAAGAAAAACAACTTAAGGAATATGCAATGATGGTTTCAATGTTTTGGAAAATTATCACCAAAAGAAAAACAACATTTGAATGAGTGGAACAACATGTAGCAAAAGATAAGTGGGATAAACTTTGTAATGATTATTTTGCACAATAGAAAAAGTAGGAAACATAAGAACAAAAAAATCTTTAACAATGATTAAGAGAGTAGAAAGGAGTAGGAGTGTAAAAAGTGGAAGAAAGTGGTTGGTATACACGCCTTTGTTAGAGAAGCTTTGGTTATCTTCATATTCAAACTTTAAGTGGGAGACAAAACAAAAAACACCAAATAATGTAGATGTTGAAAAAAAATATTTTATTTTTTCACCCTCATTTTAGGCTAGGAGATCATTGGGAGAAGTTGAAGCATATTGCGAGAAATTTGCAACCTACAAACTTCAAGTGTTTACTGTTATAGAAAAATAGTACATTAATGTAGAATTTGAGCGTAGTTTCTTTTTGGAGAGATATTGGCTTGCAAAACAAAGTAGACTACTTAAAGAAAAAAAAAAAAAAAAAAAGAACAAGAATTGAAAAGTTGATCTATCACCTAAGTTTGGATATTTATTTGTAGGTATTGTCAATCAAGTAATGTGCCCACCAACTGTGAGTATAATTATCATATTGTGGAATAGAGAATTCAACTATTACAAGGAGCAACCCCTAGTTTCAATGATGGTGAAGCATGAGCTCAAAAATGGAACATCTTCTAGAACTAAACGGATGAAGTCCAAAACCAAGTATACAACTATGGAAATTCAGCTCACCTTATTGAGTCAAATCCATTTTCCAACATGCATGTATATCACAATGTGGAAAGCTATCAAAAAGTAACATGTCTGGATGATCGAAGCAAAGCTAAATGAATTCTATAGGCTCAATTGGAACACAATCCACCACCTTGTGATCAAGGAGATCATTTGTTGTTTCTAGGTTTCCAATGAAGGAGACATTATACACAAACATGAACATTGATCTTCTTGAATATGAAGCCCACTAGTAATAATGGGAGAGGAATAATGCAAGACTTATTATTGCTCAAAGGCAATTGGACTAGGAACTCCATGAGACCCAATTGGAGTTAAAGAAAAGCCAAACACAAAAGGAAATGTAGGGAACCTTGGCAATTTTGTAATGGGACTTTGAGATCATAGAAAAGAACACACTCTCAAAGTCTCACACTCATATTGAGCATGTTAACGAACTTCTTTTTAGTGTGTTCTTCAAAATGTGGACCAAAAAGGAAAAATAGCAAGCCAAGTCTATAAGCTTAGAGTTGATAGTACAACTATTAAAAAAAGAAAAGTAGACCAACATAGAAGCTAACTAGGTGCATGTGAAATTTCTCCTAGAAAGAATACAAGGTCCCAAGGAAAGGAATTAGCTATGTAGAAAGAAATAGAACATAAAGATGAAGGAAGGATGGCTAAGTGGAAGGCATGAACATTAAAGCATTAGCAAAAGTTATTTAATTTGATGGAATGTTTCAAAACCAAGGTGAGGAACTTTTTGTGGTACTTAATGAGGCACAATTGTCCATGGTGCAATCATATCATTAAAAGGAACATGAGATGTTGATAAAGCTTAACATTGGACATACACAACTTCAACAAGGGGAAAAATATGAAGAAATAAAACAGAAGAGGAGGAGGAAAAGGAAAATGAAATGCAACAAATTTTTGGTACATAGTCCACAAAGCAAACTGGAAAAATGGAGGGTGGCAGGAATGGAGAGAAGTGCCACAAGGACATAAAGGAGTATGAAAGGGAATAAGAGTTTACAACAACAATCTAATGACTCTCCACAATGAGAGCATTTTCCCATGATAGATCACTGCAAAATCCATTTTTTTAAAAATCTATGGTGATCGAATGAAAATCATTCCATGTACATTAGATGCAAAGGTTGCTAGATTCTTACCCTATAGCCTAAATGATGTGCTCCATATTTTGAAGGAATTGGAGTATGCCTTACCAATCATTCCACACCTTGAAGCATATTACTTCATCTATCGGCTTCAAATGTGTTTTGGTAGGATTTGCTCCACCAATGTTCAATGCCCATATCCTAGTTGATGATTTCGAAGGTATGCGGAAGATAAAGGACAAGGAATTTCAAGAATACCTCGCGTACAACATTCTATGGCTACATCATCTTCAATGATGGGTGTGGCTATGGAGTGTTGGAACATCTCATAGGTTGTATGGGTGTATATGCATTACAGTTGTCACAAACATGAAAACAACAAAGTTTACCAAAAAAAATAAATTAAAATGAAAATAAAGGTAGGTTTAATCCCAAATTTGGATCATGAAGCAAGAAAAACAAGAACAAGAACATGACAAATGCAAGACAAGGATTTAATAAAATATTATTGCTAGATTGAAACAAGAACAAAACAAAGGCTATGACAAAAAAAGTACCCAAAACTAGAGTTGAAAATAATAATGATAATGGGGTATTCTACCTTTATTTATACCAATTAGGCACCTAGCTCAAGGAAGTTTTTTAAAAAATTTCCAACCTAGATGTGGCACACATTCACCCATGTGTGCTCATGTGCATCCTTGTGCACCCATGTGTGGCCCATGTGTGTCCATGTGTAAACTATGAACAAACTAAAACTTAACTAAAATGGACTAAAACTTAATTGAAAATTAATTAAAAGTGAATTAAGAATTAACTAGAAGTGAACTAAGAGTTAATAAGAAATGAATTGAAAGTTCACTAGAATTGACAAAGAAATAAATTAAGACTTAATTAAAAAATGAACTAAAAGTTAATTGGAAGTGAACAAAAATTTATTTAAAAATGAACTAGGACTTAACTAAAAATGAACTAATAGTTAACTATAAATGATCTAAAAGTGAACTAAAACTTAACTAGAAGCTAACTAAGAGTGAATTGAAATAAAACTAGGGGTTAAGTACAAGTTCATTACAAGTCATGAATGAACATTTAAATGAATGAATTCCATGGTATTAACATCTATGACAACAATATTACTACAAATTAAAAGTGACTTACAATCAATAGTAGGATGTTTTAAAAAAATAACTATGTTTACAACTATATTTATAGCCATTTTGGATTAAATGACTATGGTCATTAGAGTTGTGCCGAACAACTTATTTAAGCAACTCAACATGACATGTGTCAAATCATGTCCAAAACAACTATGCGTGATGCCCACATGGATAAATAAAATATGTAGTCATTTTACAGTCATTTAGGACACATGTAATCGTGTTATAGTCATTTATGACACCATGTTGTCATATTGTAGTCATTTAGGACCAAGTTTAGAATGTCATTAGGAGGAATTCAACATTCATTTCCATGGCCATAAACCAACCCCTTAACCATCTAACCAATACTTTAACTTGTGACATATTATGTCATCGCATAAATATAAACATGCATATTTCAAATCTTATGCATATTCATATCATTATTTAATTATGTAATTTCATAATAAATGGAATTCACATTTTAATTGCATAATTATAGTTTATTTAAATAAATATTTTTAATTCAGTATTCAAATTTAATGTTTTAAAATTTTGATTTTAGTCTAATATATATATATCATTTTAAATATTATATATATAATTAAACTGATTTAATTTTTGGGCCATAAATTAAAATTAAAATTCTGAATTAAATTTAATTCGTATTTTTTATTCCATACTTCTATTAAAAAAATTTAATTTTCAAAATTTCAGATCTAAATATATTATATCAATTTCAAAATTTTGTTTCAAAAATTTCAATGTAAATTTTTAAACTTTAAACATACACAAAAAATCACATGATTTAATTTTTAGAAATAATTTAACTATCATTGATTAAACCTTCATACATGTATGCACGGCTTTTTAAAAATAACGAACTAAAAATGTATGATGTTACCCTTCATCATTTTTGTGTTTTTGTTCATTATATATATATATATAGTTTTAAAGAAAATTTCAAGAGCATAATGGGTGGTATCCTTTTTTTCCTACACAATTTTTCATTTGAAAATCTCCAGCAAATATAGCATCTTCCACTCAATGGGAGTGTAAAAAGAATGTGAAGATAATGAAAAATTAACAAGTCTAAAAAGAATTATTGTGAGTGATGGAGAATCAAAGATGAAGAAGATAATAGATAATGAAGGATATAATGAGCATGACGTCATTGATAAACTATGCATAAAGAAAGATAATCAATATCACTGATGCAGAAAAAGGAGAAATGGAAACACATGAGGCAAAAGACAATAATGAAAGGTTGAATGAAACAATATTCCATTAATGCAAGATGCATAAGATTAAGAAGAGCCTACAAACTAGGAAGAATTTAAAAAACAATTGCACTCAACAATTCAGTCCATATTATGTGATGTGATTAATCAGCTTGCCCACACATCATTGTTTTGCAACAACTCATAGTCCTATTATAGTTCAAAAGGCACTCAATCTCAAAAATGTCACAATGTACTTGAACCTTACAAAAAAAGAGTGAATGAAAATTGGAATGATGAACAGTACTTGAGGAAAACAATAAAGGCAATAGTAAATGGTGCAAAAATAACTATTGCAACTCATGTGTTTGGAATCCCAACAACCTCCTTTAGAGACCACCTCGATGGAAATGTCAAATCTTGCACTTACATGAGAAAGAAAGTACCTCATCTATGCTAGAAAGAAAAGCAACTTGTGAATTGGGTGTTGGACATGTAGGACATGGGCCTATCAATATCACTTTAACAATTGAAATTCAAGGTTACTAAAATAACACAAAAAAAGGTAAATCATTTGCACATGGCATTCCTGAAAGGAGTTAGTGGAACTATTTCAAAATGAAACATCATAAATTAAGCTTGAGGATGGTTCAAGGATTGGAGGTGACAATGGCGAAAACACTATCCAACAAAAAATCTCATTAATTTTTAGAATGTAATTTGGAAAAATTGTATGAACTTCCTAAGTATGATTTAGCACACATTTGGAGTGATGACAAATCAAGGGCTCAAGCTAGAAAAGGTGGATATATATGGAGGAATAATAACGAAGAAAGGATCTAATAATGTTCATACCATTATACCAAAATAACAAAAATGGCTTACTATTCTTACATGCATCAATGTTAGGGAGAAAATATTCCCAATTTTTATATTTTCAAGGGCAAAAGAATGTCGAGAAATTACATTGTGCATTATGAAAGTAATGCCACAATGACCATGAAGCTTAAATATTGGATGGACAGTCAATTATTCTTAAGTTGGATTGCACACATGTTGTGAAATCGATGATTTCTACAATGGATAGGATTTTTCTTACAAACTAACATATTTAAATCCTCAATTATGCAATTAAATATTTTCAATAATCCCAAGAAACATTATTCTAATGGGTTTGGTTGAAAGATGGTAGATCTTACATGTGAACAAGTGATGATTTTATATAAAGAAAAGTGATTTGTCATTAAAACCATCAATTTTGTGGCATTTGAACTAGTGTTGTCTATGTTATGGTTTTTGATATACGAATTAAGCAAATGTATGTGTATGTTTTTTATTCACATTCATGTAAGTGTAAGTGCATAAATTTAGAGGTGTGGGTGCAAATGTAAAATCATGTAAGGCTATTTCATCTCTTATATAATTATGGTAAATGTAAAACACAAAAAATACATACACTTATATAGTTTTACCCACCATAAACAATAAACTATAAATTTGGCTTGTTTATACATAGTCAATAATTTTTTTACCAATTAGGATTCTTGAGTGTTAGAGGTCTTGGTGTTTATACCAACATACTATGTGGAGGAAAATGCATGTGTGCCCTTCAATGTAAAATCATATGGAAGCAAGGAGACACAAAAAACTTCTTGATTTGGGAAATCAAAGTTGTCTTTATCATTTGGTGATGGGCTTAAAACTTTCAAGTTGAAATACCTTCACATTAGCAAAAATCTTGTATTTTGTAACCATCAATTTTGCAACTACATGAGACTATGTGTCATTTGTGACTATTGTTGTGACTATTAACTATTTTTGAAATTTCTACAACTATTTTGTGATTATAGTATGACTATTGCAATCTTCATCTTTCCATGTGGATGATTTTTGTGTGTATTTTCATCTAAGAATAGGGTAGTAAACCCCATTAGTTGCATTATAAATTAAATGTTAATTATAAGCAATTTGACATAATTATATTAAAAGTATATTAGGGTTATATTAAAGGTACATCTCTAGGGGTGTATTAAATTATATTTCATATATATGAATGATATATTATTAAGAATAGGGTTTTAAATATTTCTAAGGTTTAATATTAAAATCTTATTAAGGTTATAAGATATATGAAAGTTGTGTAAATGTATTAAGGGTATATTAAGGTTATTATTATTATATTAAAGGTGTTCCATGTATATTAACTTGTATTAAAAATATAGTCATGGTTAAATTAAAGGTATCAAATATTAACTAATTTCTAGCCAATATTTAACCAAGTTTTAATTTTGCCAAGGATGAACCAAGGTTTAACCAATTTTTAATTCAACCAAAGTTCATTCAAGGTTTAGCCAAAGTTTATCCAATTTTTTGTTTAACAAATCTTTAACCACGTTGTAGTTTAGCCAAGGTTTAGTCAAATTTTAATTTAACCAATGTTTAGTCAAGTTGTAATTTAACCAAAGTTCAACTTAGGTCCCATGTGGCATATTTGGTTTAGGAATAAATGTCATGTGGGCTTAGCCTAGGTGCAATGTAGGTTGATTTAGTTAGTAAGCTAAGTTAATTAATGAGTAGTGTGTTAGGTTAATAGATAATAGATTATCCTAGGTAATAATTGGTAAGCAACACTTAGGTTAATAGGTAGTAGGTTAGATAGGTTTTAGTTGGTTGGTAGTACCTTCAATTAATTAGGTTAAGTATATATTTGTACATGTTAATTAGGTTGGTATGTTAGGAATGTAGGTCAATAGGTGGGTAGCTTGGTTAGGTAAGTAGGTATGTTTATATGTTAACTAGATAGGTAGATAATTAATAAAATAGGCTTAGAATTGGTAGGTAGGTAGGTAAGGCCAAAGTAAATATGTAGTCATTTTAAGAGGGTTTTATTTTAATGTGGGATTAAAAAGTTTATTACATGTGTATGTCTAGTTACATAGTGATAAATAATTACAAATAATTATATGGTCAAAGGATGGAATATAAATTTGAGTGTATATTTCATTCATGGGACATTTGTTAATGTCATGTTTAAATCATATTTATGACTAAATGTTGGGAACAATTTCACTTATGCAACTAATGGAAAATTTAATTGTTATAGTTCCATATTCAGGTAGTTTTGCACCTAAAAGAGGTTGAAAAAAAAAATGGAAGTTGAATTGAGTGTTTCAAGATGTTTAGTTGACAAAATTGATATGGGCAAAAGATGTGGTTAGGGAAAATGGTAGATTGAGTAATTCTAACTAAGTACAAGAATTTGATGGTGGATATGTTTAAGGACTAGGCAACAAATCCTAAGCTACCTTAACAATTTGGAGTTATTTTGTGATGTTGATACCTTTTTAGGTTTAGATTGCATAATTGTTTTGCTTGAACATGTTCAAAATTTGTCAAAGTTTAGGCAAACCCAAGGCATTTTCATGTGTGATTTTGTGATCATGGTAAAAATGTGATGTTAATTTGTATTAGGGTCAAAACATGGTTGGGGTACCCAAAAGGACTTTCATTTTATATTCATTGGACACCCTCACTTAAACATGTTGAAATTTAATGACACATTCATATTGCAAGTTTGATTTGATTCGTAGATAGACACATTACAAAAAATATTATTCTATGCATAGAATGTCAAATTTGAACAAGTTTAAGCGTTCTTACCAAGTCCTTGAAAAAAATGCAAGATTTTGTTTCATGAGAAGAAAAAAAGTTCACTAGCTCATGAAAAATGTCTAAACAATATTTTTTGGCTTACGATTTTTATCACAAACACCTCATGTGCTAATATGTATAAAATTGATGAATGTGACAAGAACCACATTTTAGTGATGTGAATCAATGGTAGAGAATATGGTTCAGGTATATTTCTAGGTTTTATTCTAGGTATGACATGTGGTCATTGGATTTGTGGGTCTTAAATTTTTTTGAAGAATTAAAAAATGTAGCCATTTTTTTCATTCTTATACTGAAAAATTAAACACATATTAGACAAACATATACCCACACAACATAGATAAATTTTTTAAATCAAAAAATTATATCAGTAAGAACTACAAACTAGTTTTGGAACTGGGAACTAGGTGCAAAACCAAACCAGAGGTTCTAACAATTTTTAAAGAAGTTGGAACTAGAATTGGAATCGGGAGTAGAGGGACGAAAAGTCACCTCTTTGCCTCAAGGATAATTTTCATGCAATCTTGAACACTTGTTTCACAAGCTTCTTGGAGAGGGAAATAATGTTTAGTCTTGGTGGAGGAAAGAAGGAAGAAAAGTAGAATGAAAATCTAGTGATAATGTTGAAAGGTTGGAACTCTAGAGAAATCTCAGAAACCCTCTCGGGTTTCATAGCATAACTTTTTACTGTTGTAGCTGCAAATATTAAGATTTGGTAGGTTGGTGCGCCTTGTTGTTAGCTTTCCAGAGAGCTATAGTAAGCCAGATTTGAACAATCTATGTGTGAGGTGACTTTCCGTCCCTCTACTCCCGGTTCTACAAGGTGATTATGCTTGAAAGCACAAATGCTACTAATGAAGGAAAAATACAAATGTCATTCTGGATGTTAGATTGCGTTTGTAGTTGAAATTAAGTAGCCCACCTTCTATGCATCATTTATGATTAAAACTGATGGATATATATTTTCAAGTTCACACACTACACATCCTAAGACTTCATGTCAACTTATCATTCAATCAACCAATGTTTAAGGACTGAACATCATGTCCGCCATAACTACAGACCACTAGTCATTTAAACAATTGTTTCTCACACATAGATTGTTCAAATCTGGCTTGCTATAGCTCTCTGGAAAGTTAACAACAAGGCGCACCAACCTACCAAATCTTAAGATCTGCAGCCACGACAGTAAGGAGTTATACTACCAAACCCGAGAGGGTTTTACAAAGATGATGATTAAACCTTGCCGCAGACCACTAGTCACTTAAACAATTGTTTCTCACACATAGATTGTTCAAATCTGGCTTGCTATAGCTCTTTGGAAAGCTAACAACAAGGCGCACCAACCTACCAAATCTTAAGATCTGCAACTACAACAGTAAAAAGTTATGCTATGAAACCCGAGAGGGTTTCTGAGGTTTCTTTAGAGTTCCAACCTTTCAACATTATCACTAGATTTTCATTCTACTTTTCTCCCTTCTTCCCTCCACCAAGACTAAACATTATTTCCCTCTTCAAGAAGCTTGTGAAACAAGTGTTCAAGATTGCATGAAAATTATCCTCGAAGCAAAGAGAGACCTCCCAATGATCCGAGTTCGCCTTTTAAAGAGAAGGAGAAGGGAGGTGAAGGTGGATCCAAAGCTTGGTGGCCAATGGAAGGTTCCAAGTTTGGTGGTCAATGGAATGTTCCAAGCTTGGTGGCTAATGGAATGTTCCAAGCTTGGTGGCCAATGGAATGTTCCAAGCTTGGTGGCCAATGGAATGTTCCAAGCTTGGTGGCCAATGGAAGGTGAAGGAAAAACCCTTTTCACCTCTTCCATTTTCCCCCCAACAACCTTTACCCAAACCTTCAATTTTTCCCTTTGACCTTACAATTTTACTTTACCATGGTCCTAAGCCGTTACTCACGCCTTCCTTTCCTTTTCTTCGATCTATAAATTACAATTGCGCACCTCAATGTAACCAGTCTTCCACACCATCATTGTCGCCTTGATTTTGATTGAAGATCTGACCTTTTTCTTTCCTTAAAATTATGGTGTCGCGCATGGTCACATCTTACGGGCCGTAAACTGCACAAGCGAATGAAGAACCGCTTCCGGAGTCATCTCTAGATCTTACCCTGACACAGCATCCTCGTGATGAAGAACCCAAACCTCAAAAGGTGCATGCTCATCTTGAAGTCGAACCCCCTCGAGCCTGGTACTATCGTATTTCTCCGAACTCTCGCACCCTGGTGATCTTGCTGCAAGTCGACCCCGCTTCTGGTGACGAACCCGAGACCATTTGTGAAGGCTGTTACGACACTGAAGATACTTCTATCTTCGCATGGTCTTCGGTTCCCGACGTTGGTCACTATCGTTGGTTGCGCGGTCCGATTCGTTGACTGCCTCCCAATAGCAAAGTGGATTACCTAGTTCGCACCATCCAGCGCATTCTAGATTTCCTACAATTGTGAATTATCACTAAGGCATAACTCAAGATTTTACATGTACCTACAGCTCCTTGTTGAGCTTATCGCCATTATAAATAAATGTTTCAATTATCATCAGACCCCTATTACCATTGGCACACTATCATTCTATCTATTTAATTGTTGAATCACCTCGAATTAACCTTATGCTCAATGGCTTGAAAGTTACTCTATCTCTATTAAATCTTTCATTAACGTCCCTTCAATTGCTTTAAGAATTTCTAACATCCTAACTACTCCCTAAATACCATAACAAGACTAAAGTTGTGCTGAACACCGTAAACTTTGGTGTCTACTTCTACCCCCAACCCTCTAGAGATTTCTCACCCTTAATTACGCAATAGAGTTTCTAAAACTATGGTTATTAGCCTTTGCTGAAGAAAAGACTAACCCAACTCCTTAATCACCAATAACGCATTTCAGAAAAGCAAATAACCCCCTTCGCACCATGCGCACTCATCATTCCATATGAAGTCGCTAAAAAGCCCTTAAAAACCTTACCCCACTAAAAAAACCCTGATGTAACTCTTAAAACTGAGATTACCGCACATGGTTGTGTCGGTGTGGCTCACACACATATTAGACAAACATATACCCACACAACACAGATAAATTTTTTAAATCAAAAAATTATATCAGTAAGAACGAAAAACTGGTTTTGGAACTGGGAACTAGGTGCAAAACCAAACCAGAGGTTCTAACAATTTTTAAAGAAGTTGGAAATGGAATTGGTACAAGGCCCTGGACAAGAAATTAACTGCTTTTCATTGGCCAGACATAATGATTGATTAGCTTAGGTCACAGTGGTTTTTTTTCCTAGAAAAGTTTTGCCATTTTTTGACAAAGAAGTTGGGAAAATTTTGTTTTTCCAGTGTAAACTCAACTAATTTTGCTAATTTTTATTGTTAAATTTCACCAATTTTTCGACACCAAAAAAAAGAAAAAAAGAACACTGCTTAGGTGGTTGGATTTATATGGACAAAGAATAGTAAAAGTGTATGCCGGTTTCAGTTGGTGAAATGGCTTGGAATAAATATTTGTGTTTAAAACATGATGTTGCAACTGCTTTAATAACTATTGTTGATTAATGAGATAGAATGGTTGATTGAAACCAAAGCACTTAGCAAAGGGGGAAAAATGAAGGACAAAAAGGGGGGACCCAATTCCCAGCCAAAAGGACAAACCCAAAAGTTTTCACAAAGGAGCAAAGGAACAAATAATGTTCCTCAGGCCCGCCACAAGGGGTCCAGGTTGTTTGCTATTACTAGTCTCCCACTTACTTTCCATGTTTATGGGTGGGTCTTGTGAAAGAGTAACCAGATTTCAGTCAGACTTTTGTACAGGATTATTAAAACTGTAGCTAGCAGACAGACGACAATGTGGCGACCCGCCCCCAAAGAAGAAGGGTGAAGTTTGGCGAATTCTTTTTGGGAAATAGGGGAATTTTCGCCAGAAATTCCCCTGAGGCAGTGTCACCATTTGGCGATTTTTCACCGGAAAAAAAGGCTGCATGCTGGATGTGAGAAATATCGGATACCACTGCGGTACCTCAGTGGCTTCAACAGAGTCTATCAAATAATTAATAATTTTGATTTCGACCAAAAAAAAAGATTCAATATTTTCCTTCACAAAATTTTGATCTTTTTTTGAAACGATTTTTTGAAAATATCGAAATTTCAGACAATACTATGATTAGTGTTCAATCTGTCAAGGGTATGGATGGAACTAGTGAAATAGCTCATGAAATAGCTAATATCTAAGTTGTAAAACTGGTAAGTACATTTAGCGCATCAACTGGTACGTCGACACAACAGGGGGATTAAGGGTCCCTGAAAAGATCCCTCTCTATTCTGTGGGGAAATATTGGGGACTGCTGCAGTCATGGCCCGGGCAAAGAGAGTTTGCCGCGGTACTGATGAGAGTTAGGGTCTGCTGTTCTGGAGGCTCAACACTTTTGTTGTTTTATGGCGCACTCAGGGATCTATCTTTTGATCCTGGGCAATGGAATTGGGATGCTCAGGTTGACTTCATGAAATACAGTGCCATTTTGGGAAGAAATCTAGTCAATCCAAACATGTGAGCTCACTAGAAACGTGCCTGGGAAGTGGGAGCAGCAGGTTCTTCCACAACAATTTCAGTTGATAGATAGATCTGGTGGAAAGAAAGAGTGGAGGAGAAAAAGAGCTGGGTTCATCTGGTCTGTTCGGCACCAGGCCGCACTTGCTGTAAATACATGGCGAGCCAAGGTAAATCAAGGCATACCAACTGATTGCCCCTCCAGCTGTCCGGTAGGGACTCCAGGAATCTGTTGTACATAGATTTTGGCAGTGCCCCAGAAGCTGTTAGGGCCTGGGAGTTTGCCTTTTCTTCTCTGTACCGCTTTAAGTTTCCTCCACATTCCAAAGGAAGCCTGGAAAACCCTCGAGTTTGGAGCACTGTTTTGTTTAACAATCCATTGCCCAGTAGAGTGAAGAAGTTGAGTGCAGTTTGGTCACTCCTTAAGGGGGTCACTCTCTGGGCCATCTGGATTGAGAGGAATGAATTGGTTTTCAATGATGAAACCCTGCCAATAAAAAATCAACCAAAGCACAAAAAAAGGGGGAATACAAGGAACAAAATGGAAGGACCCACGTCCAAGAAGACAAAAGAACCACCTAAGATGGTGAACCACAAGGGTAATATCGAGTTCCTGAACCCCCCCCCCTGTTGTGAGATGGCATTAGATGGCATGACCAAAAGCTGAGAAGGGTTGTGTGAGAAGGATTGATGGATTATGGTAGAGTTCAGTGGCAGCAGGTGTTGCAGCAAATCAAGAAGCACCCAGAAGATGAGGGGAAATCTGGAAGCTTTTGACAGAGTTTGTGGCCCCCATTATGCTATTAGTTCACATGATGGCAAAAAAGTGAGGTGGTGCTATCAACCCCCTTCTCATGAGAAGTTTAGATACTGTTGTGGTTTAGGGTGCCTGGGGGTTGGGAGCCTCTTCTGGTTGCCTTGGTCTTTCCTTGTTTGAGTTCCTCCTTGCAATCAGTAAACTTTGGGTGTGACTGTAGCCTTAGAGCCCCCTTCCAGAGCTCCACTTAGTTGTAAAGCTAGCTCAACCACTAGCTTATATTTTTAAGTCATTGAAGCACAAAAGAAAGAAAGAGAGAAAGAAAACGTGTCTTCATGCCAGGACAATGGAGAGTCGCACAAGTAACTCTACAAATATTCTTGAATCCAACATGAAACCAAAAACAACTAGAGAAGGCAACTCTTCCCACACAGCTAGTGTAATGAACCTTTGGTAAGGTTGTTGATCTAACCCTGCCATGGTTGTGGTTATGATGTATAGTCCAAAACCATATCATTCCATGATTTTAAATCAACTATGTAAATAATATAAATTATGGATTGATTTTTAAAATACGACACAACTATTTGTCATTACCCTGTAAAAAAGCTTGCGATTGGTACCCATGTACCAGCACAACAATAATGAGTTATTCATAGCACCATGGTATCAAAATATTCCCAATATCAGTGTTTCCCTGATCTCAAAGTTTTCAGCAGGTCTACTTATGTTCCAATCCCAATCAAATTTTTTGTTCAATTTTGGCACATCATTAGTGAAGACTACTTCGCCATGATCCCAGATTCGGTCAAGAATGGTAGGTTTTCAAGAGACGACACTCAAGGTCTGATGACATTGCTTTTCAAGGCTGGGGATAAGGAGGATGTGGGAAATTGGTGTCTTATCTCACTCCTAAACGCAACATACAAAATCTTTGCAGAAAGCCTTGGAATTGCGTTTACAGCCAGCCCTCATGAATGTCATTAGCTGCCTTCTTGTCCCCCTTGAATACATTTTAGACAATCTACTTGTTACTCATGAAACAATAGATTGAGCAAAACATTCTAAACATGACACAATCTACCTAAAGTTAGATTTTGTTAAAGTGAGACTTTTTGTTTTCAGTGATGGAAAATTGGGAATAGCAAAGGAGTTTGTGGATATGGTCAAGCTTTTATTCCAAGATGCAAGATGCATAGCCACATTCCAAATCAAAAGAGGGGTGAGCAAAGGTTGCCCATTGGCTCCTTGCCTTTTCTTGATTATGGATGAAGTGCTAAACATTATGATTAAGCAAGCTACAACTAGAGGTGAGATCCATGGAATCAAAATACCAAGTGGTGAAAAGGAGTAGATCATTTCACAATATGCTAACAATACTTCTATGTAAGTTGTAGGAGATGAAGACAATATTGAGAAGATGGTAGATCTCCTCAACACCTTTCTATGCATTTCAATGCTATAATTAAATTGGGAGAATAGCTTAGCATGGGATTTCAAACTTCAAGATGATTTGGCTGAGGAAATTTAAATGGAAATGGATAACAAAAGGTAATTTCGCAAAGTTGTTGGGTACACCTTTTGGTCTAAGCCTAGAAATTCAAGATTTTGACTTATTTTCCATGGATAAAATTAGGAAGAAAGCTTAGTTTTGTTCATCTCCCAATTGTGAAAAGAACAATGATTTATAATTTTTCTATTATACCTTCAATTCTACCTTTTGATTTTTCATTGCAATTTGGGCAAATTCAATTAAGGCCATAAACAATTTTCATGTAAATGTTTTTATTATAAAATACCAAGACATCAAATTAAAAATTGCAAGAAATGAATAGCTAAAAAAGCTAACAAAACAAATTGAAACCAAGTAAACATTTCAAAGACAAAAGATCATTTATTTATAGTAGTGTGTGCATCTACAAATAATATTGTCAAGCAAAATGTGTGATATGTGGATTCAAGAGTTACCCAACACATGACACCACAAAAGGATTGGTTTCATGATTACATTCCTTTTCTAACACTTGAAATGGTGTATTTTGGTGACAACACCTTTCATAAAGTTGAAGGACATGGATATGTGAGAATCAAGTTTCCTAGAAGAGTGATTAAGTACTTACAAAAGGTATCACATGTTCGTCGCTTGTGCAAAAACTTAATCTTAGTGAATCAAGTTGTTGACTCAAGACACAAATTGGAATTCACAATGCATTTGTTTTCGTTAAAACAAGGATGGAACTAATATTGCCACAACCCAAAGAGATGGCAACTTATACTGATTAAGTATGTTAGATTACACTATGTGCCCCAAAAATTGTAATCACAAAAAAGAAAATTTTACATTTGGTTTTTTTGGTACATGTGCACATCACATTTTGGATTATTTTTGTTCGTTTCAAGTATATATTGCATTAGCTTTAGACTTAAATTAATTTATTTTATAAAAAAAATCCAACAAACATTTACAAACTTGAATATATCAAATATATTTGTGCTGAAGAAATATGTTACAAAGTATGAAAAATTACAAATATACTTCAAAACTAAGGTTATGGATGGAGTTTTGTAGTGAATTTTTTTGTGGTGAATGATATTGATATACATCAATTAAATCTAGGGCCATTTAAATTTTTAAAATTTTGGTTGAAAATCCATTCAAAAAAAGTTTTTTTTTTGCACTTTTTGAACAATAAATGCATAATAAACTATCTTTTTGGGAAAAAACCATTACCTTAATAAAAAGGAAGAGATTTTATAGGTGGGCATTGCATTATTTTTTCATTTTCTTTTAGTTTGGTAATGTGTCATGAACCACAAATATGAAACCTTATGGCCTTCAAAAAATGTAAATCATATACTTTATGCACATTGATTTTATCCAATTCTTTGAATTTAAACATTAGATAAAACATAACTTTGATTCAAAATGAGCTTTGAGTTCCAAAATGTTGTTGTGCACATTTTAAAATTCAAGTGTGGGTGTTCCACCAATCTTCAATAGTACGAAACCCATCTTGATAGAATTGTTCAACCTTGAGGATAGATGCCCCAAACTCATGTCCTCATTGAAAGCAAGTTGATGACCATATCTTGATTTTTCCAATATGTTCAACCAATGTTGGGGTTTTCAATTGAAGTGACCTCCTCATCAACATCCATGCCTTGGAAATTATATTCCAAATTGTAGACCTTGGTACAAACATATGACCTTGCACCAAAGTCCAATTTGAACATTAAGAATTCACACATGGTGTTCGGATGGATGGAATTTGCTCATGCAAAATCTTAAGAAAAATCTTGAACTTACATTCACCTAATTCAAGTGACACTATAATCCACTTACACATCAATGCATTGATTATTTCTTCTAGATCCACAAAACCCAATCCTCCTATCTTTCATTTTGCATAACAGTATTTTGTTTGTTGTTACTTGTGATTTCCTTTTTATTATATTTTAAATTTATCTTCCAAGGGTTATATTTTTTTCTCTTGGTTGAAACATTTCATTAGAAGAAATCTCGTATTATATAATCATTCAATTTGCGACTATATGTGATTAAAGGTTATTTGCAACTATGTTTTGTCATTTTACAATTAGTCACCATTCATTTCAATTTATTACTCTTGCAACTATGGTGTAATTACTTTGTGATTATTAGGTTTTACATCCTTCCATGTTGACTAGTTTTTTGGGCGTTTTCATCCAAAAGAGGCTTCTATTTCTAATTAATTACAAAAGTGGTCACAACTTGCTTACTTCTACGTGATGCACATATACATTTGATGTATATTAAAATGTTTTGGAATATATTAGGGGTATATTTATATATTCAAAATTTTAATTATTTTATATTTAGGGCATATTTTTTTATAAAAATTGCATATATTTCGGCTACATAGGTTAGGTAAGTTGGTAAGTAAATAGTGAAATAGTTAGGTTGGTAGAACTACCTATTATATTTAATATAAATAATGGTTATTATTAGTTACAAGTAAATTAGTTAGTTCATAGTAATAATTATTTTATTAAATATTTAATATCTAATGTCTAATACTTATTAATTTTAATAATGTATTTAAAAACTAGTATAGAATAAATTATTAATAAGAATAACTTAAAATTAGTAGTAATAATAATAATAATAATACCATTTAAAATAATATATAAAATGAAATAAATATTCAATATATAATTACTGAAATTTATTATTTCAAATAATTTATATTATATTTAATAATTTAAACATTTTTATGCTACTACTAGTTATTTATTTGGTTACTTAGATAATACTAATAAGTAGTTAGATAGATAATTAATAACTATTTAATAGAAATAGTAATTTGATATTGATTATCTTATTAATCGTTTATTATTTCATTAATTGTATCATAAACGAATGTAATATTAATAAAATTTACTAACTAGTAATATGTTGTAATTAATAAATAATTTAATTTTTTATTAATAATAATTATTAATTACATTAATGATGATTATTAATGAATAATACTGGATTAATTAAGTTTATTATTATTTACAACAACCCATTTCAATTCTCAAAAATAAATTAGAACTATCTCAATTCCTGCTCCAATTCGTCACATAAATGGAATTGAGAATCCAGTTTTGGGTTTTGTTTTTTTTATAAAAAGACTTGTTGTTTTTTATTCTAGTATTGAAAATCAGACCTAATTTTGCTTCGGTTTTTAATTATTTTTTGGTTCTAGGAACTCGAGTCCAATTTGAGTTTCAAAATGCTTTTCATTAGCCCAAATACAGGGTGTGGGTTGACCTTCTTTAAAGATATTAATTTAGCTGAACACATAAAAAGAATCAAGTTCTCAATGTGAGGCTTAAGGGGTGATCTAGTAAGATTTCCCTTGATCCCTCATGGATACCCACTGGGTATCATGGAAAAAAAGGAAGAAAGACCACCCTAGTTAATATGACACAAGAGGTCATAACAGTACTTGCCTTAAGTTTTATTCATTTTTATGAGCACTAAGTTTCGGCTCTCTTGATCTTAGATTATTGGGGCTTGGCATCATGGTAGCTTATGTTAGTGGTGTCAAAATATTGAATAGAGAAGAGTATGATTAAAAACAATCTCAAAAATGTGAAACTCGATGTTCTTTGGTTGATGTAAATATTAGTGATTCAAACAATTTGGTTACAAACAGTCTTGATCTTTTTTGTGAGTGCAATCTTTTTCATGAGTGGAATGACATGTTGTGAAACCAATTTAGAATATGTAAAGAGATAATCATGTCTTCTTTTGCCACTTTCCAATTGAGCTTGCTCAACATAAAAAATGGACTCAATTTCAATCTGCAACACTCCAGAGGCACCTAACCTATTTATGAGTGCCTTAGAGGTTAGTAGGAAGAATATGCTAAGTTATAAGGTACACTTGCAGATACAAAAGAAAAATTAGGTTAGGTTTTTATGTTCTAGAGATCAGGCACGATTTGGCTGATTCTAATTCTGGCTCCTAGTAGACCCTAGTCACTAGTGGCCAAGGCATGCAGGCCATGGGCAAGCTAGGACTCAAAATCAACAAACCCTACTTAACAACAACTTTTAATTTTATAGTGATTTTCATGAAATGGTAAGTTTTTTTGAAAATGGAAAAAGGTGTGTTTTGGGATTTTAGTTGATAAATTTTGAAGAATATACTTATTTTTTTAGAAATCCCCAAATTATATTTTAAGTTGTAGTACGAAGTCAAAAATATAGAAGGATGCTTAATTTTTTAAACTTTTAAATTCTGACTAAATTGTCTTACTATGTGAGGTTCCTCTAAATATGAATCTAAATTTTGGTTAGATTTTTTTACCAGTGTTGGACTGGTATCGTATTTTGTACACATTAGATTGATTCTGGTACATAGGTAAACCTTATGAAATCTTTGAGATTGGGAAACAATGGTATTGGAAATATTTTGATACCATGGTGCTATGAATAACTCATTATTGTTGTGATGGCATATGGGTTCAATTGCAAGATGTTTTTAGAATCCAATACCAGGGTAATGTCAAATAATCATGTGATACTTTAAAAATCATTGCATAATTCATATGAGTTACATAGTTGCTCAAAAGGTTAGGTCACACTTGGGGGTAACAACAATGATAAATTATCATTTTTTCAACTCTATTCTCATATGGAATTTTAAAAAATGTAAGTAGCTGACATGTCTTGTTGATGTGGCAAGGTTTTAATAAGTTAACACCAATAGATATAATGTGAAATTTTAAGCTAACATTACACAAGTAAAATCTTGCAATTGTGTACATTTTGGTGCCTACCAATGCTGGTAGTTTTTCAATCCTAATTAAAGGGTGTCAAATTACTAATCAACGACCTAACCATCTTGGGCAACCTCTTCTATGCAAACCTTTTTGCGACAAATGACAGAAGGGCTTGAACATTTCGAGTGCAGCTTCTTCGTCTTGAATCATGCACATTTTTTTCGTCATGTCCTCTACATTTGTTGTTTTCACATTGTTGTTGTGCAAGTCTTCAAGTCCAAGAAATGGAAACCATAGATGATAATAATTTTTTTTCACAACAGCAACATGAAGAATTTGCAAGGAGAAAGAAAGGGAGGGGGAGGGGGATCCATGTAGCAGCACCTTGTATAAGATTAGCAAAAGCAACCACAATGTTGATTGGAGAAGCCATGTCACCAATCACATTGCCATCAACTGACTCCTCGGAACAATTGGACCATTGTGCTAAAGGCAAGGCAATTGGGATCATGTTGAAGTATTTCCATTCATCAAATGAAAAAAACAAGATGTTAATTTCAAGCCTTTGGTCGACCCATGTTCACAAATGCATTCGATAGCACATAAATGAGACAAAATTGCCAAAGAACTGCAAAAGTTCACCAAATCAAAAATTACGTGTATTGGAAAAATGTGCAAAGACAAATGGAATGGGTTAAGTTCTGATTTCAAGAAAAATTTGAACTATCACACTTAAATTAGCCATCACACATCATTTTAGGACTTGAAAATGGAAAAACCTGATAAACACCACCTTCCAAGGCAATTCAATAAGGAGTTTTAAAATGTGATTAAGTCTAACTAGGGAGAGTGAGCAATGAATAAACCTTTGCACGTGTGAAACATTCACGTTGAAGGAAATGGCATCTACATTCCACCACCAGAAGAACATACACCAAAGTTTCCTATCTATGCTACAAGATCTACTAGGAGACAATTACATTCTTAAAAAGAATGTAAGTCGAAGACAAATAGCAACGACAACAACTGGAATGCAATGGGGTAAGTATCACAAATGTTAATGCCATGAGATTCATTCATTTGAATGTTCATCCATGACTTGTAATGAACTTTTAACTTTAGTTTAGTTTTAATCCACTTTTAGTTAACTTCTAGTTAAATTTAAATTCACTTCTAGTTAATTTTTAGTTCACTTTTAATTAAATCCTATTTCATTTTTAATTAATTTGTAGTTCACTTTCAATTCATTTCCAATTAACCTTTAGTTAACTTTTAGTTATCTTTTATTAATTCTTAGTTAACTACATATTCATTCTTAATGAAATTTTAATTCAATATGAGTTCAATTTTAGTTCATTCACAATTCACACATAGGTGCACATGGGCGCACATGGGTGAATATGGGCCACATGTAGATTATAAGTTTTTAAAAAACTTCTTTGAATTAGGTGCCTAATGGGTGTAAATAGAAGTAGATTTTCCATAATTTTTAATGTGTTCCACACCAATTTTGGGTACGTTTTTTTGTCATAACCTTGTTTTGTTTTTGTTTCGTTCTTGCAATTAAATCTTGTTGAATTTAATTGCACTTGTCATGTTCTTATTCTTGTTTTCTTGTTTCACGATTTGAATTTGAGATTAGGCCTCCCCTTGTTCTCATCTTGATTCAAAAAATCATGTAAACTTGGTTTTTTTCATGTCCATGATAATTTAAACAAATTCCCATCAGGCCAATTTTTGTTGTTTTGTTTTGTTTTTGTTTTTGTTTCAAGATCATGTCTACCATGTCCAAATCTTGTTGCTCACAAATGTCTAAAACAATGTGGTCCACATGTAACATGTGCCATATTTATTACCAATTCATAAGCAAAAGAATTGGGAAACAAACATGTCAAGTTTTAATAGGGACCATGAATTTGGATGTTGATGCATCATGTAATGAAAATGGTCCTAGCCTTTCTTTAGATTTAACACCATGTTTCTTGGTACCAATCACTGTCAAATGGAGTAAGCTTGTGACAATGGAAGCCCAAGCATTTCTTGATTCTAGTGCATTGATATGTTTCATTAATAAGAAAGTGGTGCAATAATACAAGTTGGTTCTAATGGAAAATAACACAAGTCAATGCCAGTTGAAATCATTGATGTTTGAAGCTTTTCATCAAGACCACACACATGAAACCAAGGCATTAGATGTAACTATTGGTTCTCACACCAACAAGGTTGTTTTCAATGTCATTTCATTCCAATAAATCCTATGTTCATCATTGGATTGTCTTAGTTGTTTTACATAAGTGATAAGTGGATTGGCATATGAGGAGTCTTCATTTTGAAACACTGCAACACGATGCCCTAAAATGTGAAACCTTCATAAAAAAACATGCATGGTCAAAATGGGGTATGTTATGTAACTAGAAACAACAACACTAGAAGAATTCATGTCCTATGCAACCATTTTTTAAACAACTAATGATCTTCAACAACTAAAGAAACAACTATAAACCATATTTGCAATTGTCTAGCTTATGTGGCAATATGTGTAGTTGCAATTTAGTGGTTATTACAACTAATGGATTAATGGAATGAATGTTTACCATAATGTGGGCATGTATTCAATTGTATATACTATCAAACTAAGGATGTAAAGTTGTTAAAGTGTCCAACCGATAATAATAACTATGACATTATGATATTACATATGATATCAAAACAACTTGGTATCTTATGCAACCACCAATTAAACAAACTGTAATATTGTTTAAGATATGATGTGGAAAATTAATGTCCATCACTTTACATTTTAAATGTGTAATTTTACCACATGGTGTAAATATCATTACAACAAAAGGTGTCCCTATACACCAAGTATTTCATTGGATTTTGAGAGAATTCACTAGTCCAATGAACAGGGACCAGTGAATTGCACCCACATTTTGTAGTAGTGTATGTAATCAAATTAACATAATTATAGTCACGACTTAATTATATATTGTGAGTTATATAAAAAATGTAAATAATAATTGACATAATACATCATAAAACATAATTTAACATGTATGTTCATAAAGTTTTTCATAGGTCATTTTGTAATGGCAATAGTCATATATGCATTACATGAAAACACATGTGTATATGAAGATCAAGTGGAACATCTTTTAAGGATTTATAAAAAAATTATATTGTAGTTTGTTATTTTTACAAATGGCATGCATACATGTATAAAAGTTTAATAAAAGATAAGCAAATTTATTTTTAAAAATTAAATCATGTGATATTTATGTGTATGTTTATAGTTAAAAAGTTTACACTGATTTTTTTGAAATAAATATTTTTAATTGATAAAATATATTTACATCTAAAAATTTGAAAAATACAATTTTTGTATAAATATGGAATTTAAAAATGGATTAAATTTAATTAAAATTTCTTAATTTAGTTTTAATATATGGCCCAAAACATAAAATCGATTTAACTTAATTAATTAAAAAATCCAAATGTGTGAACCAAACAAAAATATGAAATATGAAATATCAAAATGAATTACAAGTTACCAATTATATTTAATTTATAACTAAAATCAGAATTTTAAAACATTAAATTTGAATATTGAATTTAAAATATTTATTGAAATAAACTATAATTATATAATTAAAATGTGAAATATACATGTTTATATGTATGCAATGACAAAATATATCACAAGTTGAAGTATTGGTTGGATGTTAAAGAATTGGTTTGTGGCCATGGAGATGAAAGTTCAATTCCTTTTAATGACATTCTAAACTTGGTCTCAAATTATTATAATATGACTACATGGTGTCGTAAATGACTTTAACATGACTATATACTTTTATTTTGAATGTAAATCCATATGGACATTACACATAATTGTTTTGGACATGATTTGACACCATGTCATGTTGAGTTGTTTAAACAAGTTGTTTGGCACAACTTTAGTAACCATAATCCACTACTAGTTAAATGTGGCCAAGTTCACCTTGTATTTCACTCAGATTTGAGTGAACTAGGACAGATTAACTATAGGCCAATCATGGTAAAACAACTTAATTGCAGGTTAATCCCCCAGTAACCGGGGACCAGTTGCTACGGATAGGTCAATTAAGCTAGTGAAACAAGATGGAAACAAGTGATGTCCAAATTTAGGTGGAAATTACACCTATTAGTTAAATCACTGAAACACCTATTAACAAACATGAAACACTGTGAGCTTCACCAAAATCTCCATCAAACCCTCTCAGAAATTAGCATTCAAAATTCAACACTAACCGCTGCAGCCTATATCACATCAACCCCATGTACAGAAACAATTACTTCAGCCTACTCTCAAAACCTAGATATGGATGAAATGTAGAATCCATTATTGCTGGAATAACATAATCTAATGAAAGAGAGGTACCCGCCCAAGTTAACATCGTCAGTGAGCTCCTCAAGCATTCGCTCCACACATAGTAGTGACATACTCTCAAATTTTTCAAACATACGCGTATTTTACGTTTTTTTGGGCTTTTTAAAAAATACTTGAAAATACTTGATACAAAGGCCAATTTTCAAGCCTTTGTATTTTTATAATTTTTTTTTAAATACTTGAAAATACTTCTTTTTGAGCACCTTTGAAAAATACTCGTATTTCGTATGTCACTACTATGGCTCCACAATGACCTTCAACCTTGTAAAACCACAACATTTTGACCCAACCCATTAGGGTGCCCTAATAAGTCCCTATTAGTATACAAATATACATGACGAATAGCATTTCTAAGAGATGTAAACCATCAGATAAACTTGGGAGCAATGTGGAAACGAATTGTTGATTTGTCCCTCAGAAGTTGGACACTTTCAAGAATATGCTGCAATTGTAATTGGATTAAGCTAATACACCTATTGTGCACATAGTCCGATCACAGTGCCTGGTCATATTTTAGAAGGAGGGGAAAGCTAGATTGCACAGGTACAACGCAAAGCATGAAGTCATAACAAAAATTACTCTAGAGAAATAGAAAATTCAAAGATCTAAAACAAGAATGGAATTTTACAAAAGGGCCTAGAAAATGATGATCACCTTTCAACTTTCTGATAAAAGAAATTGCTTGTTTCATCCAGTATGCATTCCATCATTCGGAGACGAAATGGCATGGCATCCAATGGGTGGCCAAATGGCTCCTAAGCTTGCTCTGTCATATACTTTGCAAACATCTCCCTTGCCCTACATATTCTCTTACCAACAAAAGATATTTTAGGTCCATTAAGGAGCCAAATGTCATTTCCAAAAGGCATGCAATCTAACAGGTACTTTCCAATGATGTGAAACTTTCAGTAAGCACAGGATGCCCTTTCTAACCTACTGTGAAATGCGTAGAACATCTTTTAGCCTTGAGCACTAATGTCAGCCGCTCATCATGTTCCATCCCCCCTTCCTCTAAACTTTGCATCAGAAAGACTTTACAAAAGTAAAGGAAGAACAAATATCCAAAATCAGTACCATATGACATCTAAAGACAACCACATCTGCTGGGTTCCAGAGGTGTGAACTTCAAGAGAAAATTTGCTAGAGTTCTATCTTCACTTGTGCATGACTTTCTCCGGATGATTTGATATTGATGGTGCAGCACCTAGAAATGCCTTTTCTTTGCACGCCCTGCAAATATACAGGCATCTCATATCTATGAAATTTTGTGGAATCTCCACAAGGACAATTTGAAGGTAACATCAGAATGAGTGTGGTCATAACCTTGTGACAATCTTTCACAAAGTGTCAAACCATTATCTTCATCACGAACAGCAATGACAATCTGCCATGACTTCACCAGAAGGTGGGTGTAGTTAAACACATCATATCCACCTAAAATTTCAGGCAAACCAACATTTGCATCCTGAGTTTCTGTCACATTTCAGGAAGCAATGGGAAGACTCCAGAATGATGTTGAATAGCACTCAAGAGACATACATAGGTATTTCATATACATAAGAATCCAGCATTGCCCATCTGGAAGACATCTTTCAAGACCCAAAACATTGATATTGGACAACAAAGATCACAAAGTGAGCACAATGTCCAAAGTTGGTTACTCCTATGACTTTCTGTCACAAGAACAAAACTAACAGTATTAGAACCTTAGAAAAGATGCACATAACCAAAGACTAAGTAACTGACAAGAACAACAATCAGCGATACCTTGACATCCTTCACATAGGTGCAATCAATGTTGAAAGCAACTTCATGCATGGCACAAAACCAAATTGGCACATTGCTAATAAGCAAATTTTCAGCAAATCTTTCCCAATTGGAATGCTTCTAATCAATCCCAAGAATACTAAAATGATTTCCCTGCCATGCTGACATGTACAACAAACTCAATTGCCAAATTTACTGTGACAAAGGAGAAGAGGTATAGTGCATAAAAGATACCTAGGACGACGTGCTTCAAAAAGTAGTACATAATCTTTACAAACAAGGGCTTTCACATTCTCCATTCGCACCAAGATCTGCATATCACCTAAACCCCATGCCTAATTACAAGGACTGCTCTACAACTCAGAACTCAAAAAGTGCTTGCACTTGTACAGACGAACAATGCATAAATACCCACATCTATTAGATTGGGAGTAACTCTATTAAACACCTTGCATCAACCACCCAGAGACAATATGAGCATTTAAGAAACACCCAAGAAAAGCCAACTCTGCAAGCCCTAATTCTTAATGGCAAATAACTAGTAAAAGTCTAGAAGCCAACGGTCTGGAGTTGTACAACAAGCTGCTGACAGCACACATCCGCCGTTGGACACACTCTGTTTTGCAATCACTAGAAGATCAAAAAGGGTAGAGGGGGAGGGGGGTGCGGGCCGAGCTGGGACACAAATAAGTCGACCATCTGTGAGCTGACTTTTGGCGCACACACGTTGATCAGAAAGGTCCACCGCGATATCATGATGATCAACTTGGTCCACCATCTAAAAAGTCCAGCAAAGGTTTGACAATCAAAAGACCAGTGCCCTACTTGGCTTCTTGCGTGCCTGTGTGCCTGCCTACCTGCCTGCCAGTGTTTGTTTCAAACCATAACAGTTCAAGCCAACGGGCCACAACAGAAGAAAAAGAAGATTCAGTCAAGAGAGAGAGCGTTAGCTAACTCTTGTAGAGAGTACAAAACTAGTGGCACTGCAGCAGGATCAGATCATTAGCTTCTCTGAACTTGAAGAACAAGTTTAGAGGAAAACCCAGTAGAAAAAAAATGAAAAAAAAATTTAAAAACGCAACTGAGAAATTCAAACAAACAACCCTCGAAAGAAAAACTCCCCACCCTCCTCCCCAGAGAGAAAAGGAGAGGGGATTTCCTTTATTTTCTTTACCTTCCCCACTTTGGCAGCTTCCATAGAGGCTTTCTCCAGCATAAAGATGACTCCACCATCCTCCACAGATGGAGCTGGAACTGGAGCTGCTGCATCCGGAGCTTCCTCTGCAACATCTTCATTCCTGTCCTCTACACCCACCATCCTAGAACTCTCCCAAAAACACCAAACAAGCTAGACCTAAACAATTCTTAGTTTGGAAAAGCAGCAAGCAAGCAAAAAGGGCTCTACAATTCCTCTAACAAAGCCCAATTTGCAAACGAGAAATTGTGCACAACCAAGAGAAGAATGAAGGAAATCCCATTAGGGTTTCCAACGCCGAGGTTTAGGGTTTCGTTGAAAAGTTCGAGACAAACACCAAAGACCACGACAATCTCCCGTGTTCTCCAATTGTGTTTGAAAAAACGGTCGCTAGTTCCAAAGATGTTGCCAAAGATTCCGGAAAGAGCAAACAAACATGTTGCCTCTAATCCAGTAAATTAGAGAAAGTTTTTTTGTTGAAACATGCGAGAAGAGGTTCTTGAGGGTTTTGGATTGTTGTGTGGGAGGGAGAAGACGGAAGTGTTTTGGCGTGGGACATGGGGGTGGTAGAGAGAGAGAAAAAAAAAAAGCGGGATTCGGATCAACAACCATGTCGTCTTCTCTCTTTGGTGATCATAGTTGTACCATAGTTGCATGCGACAGGCAGTTGCATCCCAGTTGCAAACAGGGTGGTTGCATATGACAATTTCTAGTAGTGAGTCAACATGTACACCATATAGTGAACCATTTTCACCAATGAAGGTAAAAGCACTGAAATTATAGTGAACTAATTCACTTTTATGGTTCCACAGTTAAATAGTCTATTGAACTACACCCCACTTTCCTAGTAGTGGTCATTCAATCTAATATGATTATAAATCTAATTATAAACATAGTTTTTTTTCTCTAAAATTATAAATTCTACGAGTGCAAGCATGGGGATTAATGCAACAAGATCTAAAATAGAAGGAAGACTTCAGTAGTACAAGAAAGTTTAAGTGCCCCAAGCTTTTTTTGGTTGGAGCAAATTTTTTGATGAAGGCTATTAAGAGAGGAGATGCATTCTTGATTTATGTTTTTCCTTCAGTAGATGTTAAGCCACATCCATCCTAAGACTCCTTCCCAGTACTAAGAATTCAAAGATGTGTTTGAGAAGAAAAATGCAAACACTTGCCCAATGTGAGGCAACTTTCTGTCCCTCTACCCCCAGTTTTATGAAGTGACTATACTTGAAAGTACGTACGTTATCGGTGAAGGAAAAAAATACAAGTGTATTTCTAAATGTTAAGTTGTGTTTGTAGATAAAATTAGATAACTTGCTTCTTATGCATGATTTATGATTTAGAATTAACAGATATATCTTCCAAGTTTGAACACTCCAAATTTCAAACTTTATTTTAAATTTTCAACCCTTCAAACCAAGTTTTAAGGATTTAACACCAAGTTCAATTCGGTTGTAGACCCCCAATCATTTAAAATATCATTCTTATCACATTTATTGTTCAAATCAAGCTTGTTTTAGCTCATTAAAAAGCTAACTATAGGGCGCATCTGCCCACCAAATTACAGGCTCTGCACCCAAATTAATAGGAAGTTGTGCTACCAAACCCAAGAGGGTTTTTTTCAAAATTCCTATAAAATTTTCAAGCTCCCAACACTATCCTATTCATTTCTATTTTTCAAAATACCCCAAACATCCAACCCATTCTCCCCCTTTCCACCATCTACCAAGACTTTTCATCCTTCTCCTCCCCTTCCCAAGAAAAATCACACAAGAAGAAGACCCCCAAAATCTCCTCTCCCTCAAGCTTTTCAAGAACCTTCCTTGAACTTGTTCTCTTTGTCCCATGGAAGTTGAGGAAATCCCCCCCTTCCAATCCATGGCCTCTTCATCCTTCAAGAACCAATGAAAATTGAGAATGATTTACCCTCTAATGGATTTTAGGATGATAATTCTTGAGACTAATGAAACACTAAAAGGGTTCCATCCTCCAATCAAATAGGATGATAATCTTCATGACCAATGGGATTGGAGGACTCATCCTTTTCCTTATCTTGGATATTTTGATGAGGTTCTTGAACTCAATCCTTATCTATTTTGTTCGTTTGATTTTCACATCCTACTTCTTCATTCTAATTATTTCAAGTAACTAATTATTAGGATAATTATCAGTAGTAATAAGTAAACATCTTTGAGTTCCTATTTGACTAAATTAACTCAATGGTAAAGTAACACTCCCGCGTACCATTCACTCTTTTGATATCTCCTAATTATTTTTTACCAAATATTAATTAACTATGTAATACATAGTAAATTTGAATTAAAATTTCCCATCACAAAAACCCCCATGTACTTCTAAATCCATCGTCAAAATTAAGGCTCAACGAATCCATTAGATCGAAAATGTCTGGGTTTTCATGAAGTTCCACCGTCACAGTCACACATTATGCCTACCTTAATTTGTTAAATAGAAAGCATCGACCCCCTTTTAACGCAAGTACCAAATTGTTTCGGCTACTCTTTTGGTTTTTGTTAATGCATGTGAAGATGTAGTCATGGCGAATGATTTTATTATGCCCTTGAATCCTTTGGTTGCGCTAGTAGAAAAGGAAGAGCTTAAAGAAACATCGCTTGACGTGAATGTCTCCCAATGGTCGCACGAGGAAAAACTGTTGCAAAGAGTGGTGCGCACTCGAGTCGATCGTTTGGCATGGGATCATCGATTGTTTCCTAACGCACGTGCTTTAGCGATCTACTTAAAATTTGTTCCCACTCTTGGAACTACGTCGAAAAGGTTTAAAGAGTGCCAATGTCAAGACGACAATGTTCGTCTTCATTGTTAGACTTGGGTTCCCGGTGATAACCATTATCATTGGCTATGAAGCCCAATCAACCCCCTTCCCATGGAGCGTCGGATCGAATATTTGGCTCACACCATTTGTCGCCTTCTGGATTTCCTACAATTGTGATTTATCCATTTTAAGTCATTCACTAAATTATAATTCACTTGAGGCTACTCAAACACAAATGCTAGGATCTAGATTCAATTTTGATTATATTTAGGGACCTAATTGAGTAAGGGTGTATTAGGATTACATCATAAAAATCTTGCCAACACATCATTAGTGCATGAAGATTATTCTAAAAAACTAATTTAATATTATCATGGCGAAATGTTAATGTTAACCATGGGCTTGAAGATTATTCTATCTATTGGGCCTTTCATTGACACCTTTTCGACTACTTCATGAATCTCAACATCCTTGCTACTCACTAAATATTAAAACAAGACCAATGTTTTGTTGAACACCACAAATTTTGGTGTCTACTTCCACCTTCAATCTTCTAAAGATCTCTCACCCCTAATTATGCAATTGAGGTCCTAAAACTATGGTTATTAGTCTTTTGTTGAAGAAAAGAACTAACCCCACACCTTATTCACCAATATTGTATTTCGAAAAAGAAAACAACCCCCCCACGCAACCATGTGCATTTGTCAACCCTTATTCTAACATGAAGTTGCTAAAAACCCCTAATAATCTTACCACATTCAAATACCCCTGATGTAACTTTTAAAAATTGAGACTATTGCACATGGTTGTGTCAGTATGGCTCTCATTCAAACATCAACCATATGGTTACACCATTGATCTTGTGGAAGGAACACAACCTCCATTTGGACCCATTTACAATTTTTCACAAGATGAATTTGCAACGTTTCATGAATTCATTCAACATCCTAAATTTCCAACTAGCGGCCCTATCCTCTTTGTCAAAAAGAAAGATGGTTTTTTATGAATGTGCATTGTCATATTATTGTGAACTAAATTGATTCACTGTTAATAATTGATATTTTTTCCCCTTAATTTCAGGGTTGTTGGACCAACTAAGTCATGCCAAGGTGTACATCAAGATTGATTTACATGGAACGTATAACTTGGTGCGCATTCGAAAAGCCAATGAATGGAAGACGATGTTCAGAACCCATTACGACCATTTTGAATATGTGGTGATGGCATTTGGCCTTACTAGCACGCTTATTGTTTTTCAACATCTGATGAATGATGTCTTTTGTGAGTACTCAGATAATTTTGTGGTTTGTTACATCAATGACATCTCCATTTTCTCAAAAAAATGGAAGACTATGAATGCCATGTACATTTGGTTTTGGAGAAGCTTCGAGAAGTTGGACTTTACGTTAAATTGGAGAAGTGTGAATTTCATCAACCTAAAGTGGAATTCTTGGGTTACACCATCTTAGAGATGGCATTCACATGGATCTTCCTAAGGTTCAGACCATTGTCAATTGGGATATTCCAACTTCTATTCAAGATGTCCAATGTTTTCTTGGATTCGCTAACTTTAATTAATGTTTCATTGCCCAATATTCTTCAATAATGGCTCCTTTTACTTGTTTGACTTGAAAGGATCAACATTTTTCTTGGGGAATTGAAGTTGACAATGCCTTCTAATCTTTGAAGGCTTCTTTCACGGTTGCCTCATTTTTAACTCATGAAGACCCCTCCAAACCTTTTGTTTTAAAGATGGATGTTTTTTACTTTGTAGTAGGGGTTGTAAAGGTGTTAAAACATTACAAGGGATAACATTCAACCCTAAAAGTAATGTTCATGTGGAGCATACATGACTTTGTAGCCTACGAGCTATTTGCAAGTTATGTGACCAAAGGTCTTGTGGGATGCCTACTTGTGGCCCAACTATTGATTCTCTATCTTTGAGGAAATTGAACAATGTCATTTATTGTGAGAATCACCACTATTTGCCAATTATCCACCCTTATTAACTAGTTTGGAGCCATTTCAATGAGGAAATAGAAAATAAAGTTTCACCTATTCAAGCAAGTGTTTCAAATACCATCAAATGGAACATGGAACAAAAAACATGGTCACAAGGTCTAAGAAATAGACTTGGTGCAAAACATGACCTTGTACACAAACATGGCATCAAGTGGCATAACATCATGTTTAAACTTCCATATTGGGAAATAGGTGTTGCAAGTCAAAACTGCAAATTTTAATTATTTTAGATGTTGCTATCATGTTATTGTGGTTCATATTGATGGGGGGGGGCTTGAAGGTGCATTTGGTGGCCAAGCCAATTTTTTTTTCACATGCCTTATATTTTTTAGTTTGAATGAAATTTCATTCATGATCATGTTACTACCATAGGAGATGAAATAAAGCAAAGTTTGAATTTTGTAATCCAATTATATCTTTCTACACATATTGTATATTTATATCGTTTGAATCAAATTCCATTCATGACCACATGGAAGATATGTGGAATAAATTAGGGTTTGATGTAGAACGCAATATCATGTAATTGTTTGTTGGCTAAGGTTTACTAATCTACAACACACTAGATATGTTGCTTTGCATAAAGAACCTTTGTGAAAATGTGATAGAAATTAAATTTGGCACGAAGGACAAAACATTAATTTGGGAAGATTTTAAAGAATGTGGCCTTACAAGATGTTGAAGGCTCTATCATAAAATCAATAGCCTCATATGTGTTGATAATGAAAAAAAAAAAAGGTTTATTTGAACTATTATAAATTTGAAAACATTGATACATTATGTGTCTTCATTGATGAAGAGAATCAAGGATGGGGATTTGAAAAATGAAGTCACATGATTACCACATTATTATGCAAGAAGTTTTACCTCCATGCATGTGGCATCTTATAACAAAGGGTTGTAGGATGGGTGCCATTTGATTATGTCATGTTTTCAAAAAGTTGTGTGCCAGAATTGTGGACCCAACAATAATGAAGGAGCTAAAAAAAGAGGTGGCAATCACATTAATATTGTTACAACAAGAATTCCTTTCATTTTTTGATGTCATGACACATCTTATGGTTCATATAGTGGAGGAATCGGAATTATGCAATCTAATCCATACATAGTGTTGTACCCTATATAACATTATTTGAAAGCATTGTTTAGGGATATGCAAGAAATAGAGTGAGATTTATCACTTGAAAGAAGTGTGGAAAAAAGTTATAGATTAAAAGATGCTCTAGGATTGCCACGAAATGTTTGGTGGATTTACCACCACAAGGCAAAGGGTGTGGGATGACAAAGAAGATCCAACCATGTTTGATGAAGTATCTGAAGGTGGTGGGCATCCATAAATTTGTAGACCTTTGAGACATGGCACATTCTTTTGTGCTTCAAATGTGGAACTAATGGTTCCACAGAATGAATAATGTGTTTTTTTAACTTTTTTATATCTTTAACAAACTTTGCATTTAAAAACAAATGTGTTAGAAATAGGTTTATTGACACGATCCCAAGCTCCTTGATAAACTTAGGATGAGTGTAAAGTAGGAAACAACGAAAAAAATTAGGAATTCGGGGCACGCTCCTTGGCTTTCAGCACTTTGAAGGGGTAGAGGGGCATGTTAGAACTCCGGGATGAGACTAGGAAAAATGACAAGCAATTTATTTACTCACTTGAATTTGCATCAAACCAACCAACAAGTTGGTTAGTACAATGTTGGAGCACCTTTGTTGCTAGGACGAGCTACAGGCGACTTCGAATTCACTAGACTCACCACCGCCCAGACTCGGGGGAAGCCACAACCTTCCCCATATAGTATACTCTACACCTCTCCGCGAGGCCCACATCCAAATGATTTTTTGTCTCGGGACTCCCAAAGGAGAGTCTTGAAATTGCCAAGGTTGGAACTTTTGCAATTTTGCGAGGCTATAATTCCACGTTCAGACCTCCGATTGGGATGAGGTTTGAAGTAAAGTTGTAGCTCTCGTTAAAAAAATTTCAATGACATGTCGCACGCCACCTGCACGCACAAGTTCGGGTCAATTCCCGACTTTCTGTGGTCGAGATGCCAGTTTGACTCCCAACCTTTCTTTTTACCATAACTTGTGTTGAAGATGTCCAAATGGGTCATGCAAGCCCATTTTAGACATCTACACTTCAATATTTTTTCAATGATATAAAAAACTTCTCAATGCAAGGTGTTTTGATCTCTGAAATCGCTCTCTGAATGTTTGGGAGTCCACCGAGACTCCAACTCCCAAAATGGGAATTCACTTGGGAGTGTGAATCTTCATCCTCACACTCTCTCACACTTTTCCTGGCCCGCGCTCTTGTAACCCTTTTTGCCTTGGTTGCGAGCCCAAGGCTAGGGTTGCGACATTTATAAATCTTTATTAACATTTTTTTATTTAAAAACATTTTGAAGTTATAAAAGTTAAATTACAACATGAGTTGTATTATTGACAAAAAATATTCCACAAAAGTTAGGGTCTTTAATCAGCAAAGGAGAGATTTCTTACATCTTCATGGTTGGTCTTAAACAAACATTAATCTTGTGTTCCTAAATGATTTTGCTTGTGCCCACCATTACAATGTGGATAAAGGCTTTCATTGCTTTAGTAATCAATAATGGAGGCCAACATGACAAATATACAATGCACATGTACATGCCACCAACACTTAAAGCCATGAAGCCATGTATGTTTATGACAACCACATTTGTGCCTCAAGTGTTGAAGAGAATTTAATAATTGATTATAGTGTAGTTGCAACTTTTGAACAAGAATGCATATCATTTAAATGATCAAAGGTTGGTTCTTGCAAATTTGGAATATGTAAGTGAGGTTGATGAGACATTAGAGTTGAATTATAGGGTACTCAACATGATTGTTTTATTGTGCAATTGGGTGAAAGCAAACTAAAATGGGAGTAGTGCAACATAACGTGATGAGTATGGCTTTATGTTTGTAATTTTCTTCTTCTTTTATTCCCATTTTAGACCAATCATTTGTTTTACCCCTACATGTCAAACACGTTTTTTTCCTAGTGACATGAAAGAAAGAGGTTGGAAAGTAATATTACAGAAAAACCCCCCAAAGAAATGAATAATAGAAAACTAACCCCACAAATTTTGATATATTCTGATTTGAAAATGTTGATGACTACATTTGTTTACAAGATCCTATTTCAATTAACAAGTCACTTCAACTTGTGACAATTGTTGGAGGATTTATTACATTGTTATAATAGATTTGGATGTTACTGATGTGTTGCCCAATGGAGGGGAAGATGGAGTAGATAATATAGAAGAATAATTAGATCCTAGTTTTAAATTTGATGGCAGGTAGTCTAGTTCTTTAAGGGACTCATTAGTGTATTTTTTGAAAGATAAAAATGATGTTCAATTTAGACCTTAGGGATGAATAATGTAAGGTGGTCATTTATGTTTTGTTTAGTTTGGAACTAGTTTAAGTTATTGGAACCAACACACCTATGTTTAATTTTGGAAGCTCAACCAATGATGGATAATCTAGGTTAGTTTAGGGTAGGTGATGTAAGGTGGTCATTGGTGTTTGATTTAGTTTGGATTTAATTTAATTTGGGTCTACATGTGTTCATTTGATTCATTATAAATATCCATTGAATCATGCTATATGAATAATTCAACATTACCATGTATACTTAGTTAATTATTGTGATCTATTTTGTATAATAAAAGAAAAACATTTTAACTTAATACTCCAATTTCTCAATGCATTTTGCTATGAAATTTTAGTTCTTATCTCTTTTAGTTTTTTTTATTTGAATTATTATCAACAAGAATTGAAAAAAATTCAAAATATATTAATCTACTATCATTTATTTTTGTAATTATAATAAAACAATATTGACATTTTTTCAATATTAATATTACTACATTGTAAAGAAACGATAACATTATAGTCATTTCATAATCACATGTGTCATGCCTTCACAACTAGTTTTAGTCATGTTAGTCACATAAGTCAACATAAAGCTACCACAAATGTAAGCATGTTATCTAATTTGATTACAATGCTAGTTTTTTTAGTGATAATGAACATTATTAGTTTGGATGATAATCATTATAGACATAATTGGTCATTTTAGATTAGTAGTATTAATTATATAATCATTTTAATCATGATACTACTAATGTAAAAGCCATAGTTTTGTTGCAATGCAAATGCACTAGGTTGATGGAAAGACACCCAAACTAATTAATTTCTAGCAAGAGCCACATATCTCACCTTCTATGTAGTGAACTCTTCAATCTTTGCACCTCATCTTGATTTTCAAATGGTTGTTGTAGTTTTAACGCAATCTCATCAATTTCTATTGTGATCATAATATCAACTTTTTCATCCCCAATGTAAGTTCCTCAAAATCTCATAATGAAATGCCTTCCATAGGCCCCAATGATTGTAACATCACAAAAATTTAAATGACCATTTAAAACAAATAAGCAAAGCCTGAACACTAGGTGATGTGCATTGTAAACAAATGAAGTTTACATTGTTAGCACAATTCCATATAAAAATAAATGTTTTATTGAAAGCACAATCCTCATTGAAAGTTGAAGCAAAATTGGTTACAAAAAAAATTTATAAAAATTTGGTGGGGAACGACAAAGCTCTGTATTAAATAGATGGGATTTTGGCATTAATAATGTAGTCATTCAATCCTAACATTCTCCTTAATGCCTTAGAGAACATAACATTACCTAGCTGTATCTATCACCAACAACACCAAGTATTAATATTGAACACATTGTAGAATCACATAATACCTAGGTTGGTTTAATACGGAACTAACAAACCTTAATTTCATATCCACCTTACTAAGTATTTCACTTCGATATATGGGAACTTCCATAGTAGTTAAATATGGTCTATCATACCATTGTTCATACCATTACCATATACCCAAATTGGACCCTATATACTAGGACAACATTGGGTTAAACACGGTGCCATCATTCAACTTGACATGTCCAAGATGCTTGCACAAACTTTATTCCACGGTGCAAAGCCTATTAAAACACCCATTTCTTACCTTAATAAAGATGAAACCTTTGACACAAAATATGATAGTTTTTCTTTCTTCATGAGTTACTTTAACTAGACCTAAAAACCTCCACATTAAGTAGACTATAAAACAAGCCCAATTTTTTTAAAATATTAAATAATAAATAAATCACAAATAGGGTAACACAAAAATTCACAAAGTTTTCTTTGTGAAAAGAACAAAAAAGAAAAAAATCTTAATTGTTTTGGGACAAGGATTGAATGAAAGAAAAAAAGAAAAAGACAATAAAGAAGGAAAAAATGGGAATGAACTTTTGTTGCAAGGCAAATCATTGAAAACCAATTGGTAATTGATACATGGCAAAGACTGATGGTATGAAGTTTGGGGTAAAAACACATTAGTTAGGTGGCTCACTTTTGACATTTAAAAAAGTTCATGCACTTACATTATTTAAAATTTTCACAAATTATGATAATTATCAAACTATAAATTCTATAATTATCCCTTATTATTTTAGTCGCAAATATTGATAGGCCACCTTATAAATATCCCTAGATATGTGATTGGTTTAAAGATCCATGTGAAAAGTTGAAAGTTTCAATGTGAAATGGAAAACAAATCATAAAAAATGACAAAAGTCATGGCATTTTTTTAAAAATAGTTTTTAAAATATAAATTAAAAAAATCATCTTATTCTTAAATTCCTCATTTATGGTGGCATATTTTTTAATTTTGATTTTGACTTTCTTATGACATATTGTTTGAATTCACATTTTTTCTTTCTTTGCGTGACAAATATATTGTCATCATTTCAAAAGTCCATATGAGTCCATTATTTTCTCATAACAAAATTATAATTTTTGATTTTCATTAAATTTTATTACAACATGAATAATTCAAAAATTAACAATGTTAATGTTGAATATGACTTTACATTTTAAGGTCATCTATAATCTAGAAAAAATGCAATTGTAACAATTTAAACCATCCATTCAATTATGTTTTGGACATGAATAAGAAATTGATAAGTTGAAAAGAGTTATAGAGATGAAAGTGAGAGGACCTTCAAGTCATGATGAAATGTCCAACACAAGGGTCAATTGAGCACATCAATAATCTAGTTTACAATAGGCAATTTATTATGAAATCCATTTCATTTAATTAATTCGGCTCCATCTTATTTAAACATTGTGATCCACAGGTACATTTAGACTCGATATAACTAATGGGCCCTTGTGCGATTGGCCCAAGTGCAACTATTTAAAAAAAGTTTAAGGAATAAAACCTTGTCAAGTCTCTAAGATGTGACTTTCAAAAGAAGCAATGTGTTATTAGTCAAAGTGTGAAGCAAGTGTGGACAAGATCTTTTATTTGTCAAAGTGTGACTCAAATATCTTTGGCCAAGTGTTAAGGTTTGGGATGTGAAAAGGGCAAAAAAAAAACCCAATATGAAGAAAAGGCATTTGACTTGTTAAAAAAATCATTTAAATTTTTAAAAAATTAATTTCCAATGATGAAAATCCCTTGAAATTTTATAATTTATTCTTTTTTAGTCCAAAAATTGTGAAACAACCATTGTGCATGCTATCTTGTTGAGGGCTTTTTGACAGCACCAAAAATATAGTGAAAGGCCTCAAGTTTTGGGAGGGTTAAGGCATGGTCACAAACAAAACAAAACAATGCTCAATACTAATATATCGAAATCCATGTTGTGAATTATAATCCTTTTTCAAAGTAATACGGAACTATAACTTAAAACTATGTACATGTGGTTTGGAGTTTTGAAATGTATTCACAACTCAGGTTGCCTACTCATTTCCTCAACACAAGCTCCCGTACTAGAACTATTTTCGATTGGAAGCTTACACAGCCCAACATGACTTTGGTCTACAGAATGGTTCCTGTGAACCTGTTTATCTTGCAATGAGTACCCACATCTTAAGTCAAGCACAAGCAGATTGAATCTGCTCACATAATAACCTCAGAGAGATTTTGTAGTGGAAATTGAGGGTGCCTTACATGGCACAATGGATCTTACACATAATCACCCCAGGCCAGGGGTGTAAGGTGATCTAAACCATCAGATCACCTCCTTTGTTACAAACGGGAAGGCACTCCTATCAGTGCCTTACGCCCTGGACCTCAGACTCTGCCCTCAGTTCACTGACAGCAATGCCTTTCCCTATAAGAGACCCCAGCTGAACTCCACAGTGGGTATGTTTCTAATAAGTTCCCTTTGAATGCTTATCTGCTTGCCTCAAAAAGGATAGATTGTCAAAGTGATTGACATTGCATTATGTACTTGATTACTGGCTTTGGACTTTGCAAATAGCAGATCTGCAAGCTCCAAACCAAGGAGACTCCTGTAGAAGAAGACTTATCATCACATCAACCCTTCTTGAAGCTTTTAATGTTGTTGTAGTTTTGTGCAGCTTATGATTGTGTGAGTTGCATCTGGAGAGTGGTGTAGCCAAGTACTGTAAAGGGTAACAAATAGACAGATTGGCAAGTGAGGCTACTTTTCATGTCTAGGTTACGGACCATGAAGGAGGACTGTTTTGTGAGTTGGGGCCTGACACAAGGCCAGAGTGGAACACGAGATCTGAATTCCCAGCCCCCTTCAAGGTCCTTACCTACCCAGCAGAAAGAAAAGTAAAATTTTGCTCTTATAAACAGACAGCTATGATTAATTTGAGAAGAGAGGAGAGCACCTTTCATCCTCTGTTGAGGCAGAAGGTTTACTGAGGCTAAGGTGCCCTTGACATACAAAAGAAGAATTCTAGCAATTCTTTTGTGTATGTAAGAACGTTTCAGACCTACTTGTAACCGTTTAGAAATAACTAAATAAATGAAAGGTCCTTCTGCTTGATGTCACTGGACAGATCCAAAGTCCAATATGTAAAAATTTCTGCTACCAGGCACATGTAGGCCACTCCTACAAGAAGTTTGAAGAGTGGGGAAGACCCACAATGCTTTGCCTTGTTTCATGCAATAATTGCCAACACACATTAGCAGCACCCATGTTCTAAAGCACCCAGAGAAATTTCCTTGTATATTTGGAGGGCACATTACATGAGTGAATATTCCATCCTAGAAAAGAGGAAGGGATATTACATAAGAAGACCCCCACTCTTAAGGAGTAGGCACAAGATCTCCCCCCCTCCTATGGCTCATGGTTTACATGTGTTTAGGTTCATGATAATGTTCTCCTTATGATGTCCAGTCCTTTTCATAAGGTTGTTGGTTTCTTGCAACAGAAGGTTTTCCTATTTGTGAAAACCTAGACAAATGTTGAAAAGATTGTTGGTCTCAAGCAATGCAAGGTTTTCCTATTTGTAAAAACCCAGACGAATGTTGAGAAGATTGTTGGTTTCAAGCAACCCAAGGTTTTCCTATCTGTAAAAACTGAGATGAATGTTGAAAAGATTGTTAGTTTCTTGTGATACCCATCTGGTATATGTCAGTTATCACGGGATAAAGAAGAAAAAATAAACCAGGTTTTTATACTCAGTAAAGCCTGCTGCCTCGGACTTTTGAATACCCTCCTTGATAAAGAAACTGGATTCTCAAGCTTGTGTGCTAAGAGAATAACAAGTGAAAATCATTTCCATGAAATGAAAATAATTTCCCTTTCATGAAATGGGCCTAAAACAGAGTCCCGATTGAGACTTGAACTTAGAAGTAGTTCACACTTGAATGCTTGGGCCATGGCCCATGGAACATGATGTACCTTGCTTTTTGGACAAGACCACATCGAAGCCCATATCAACACCCATAGGCCGTGGCCCAATTGGGGTCTATTCCTTATGTAAACTTCAAGCCCAGGATTGTTCTTGTGTTCCTTGTGTTGGGCAAGTGCAAGGACTATGTGTGTGTGTGTCCTTGATTGCATGACTATTGTTTGTTTTTGTGTTCACTGTTTTTTTTTGGAAATCTTATAAGAGGTTATTGAACATTGTGGGAGAAAGGTGTTGGAACTATTGTAACTTTCTTTTGTGTGGCGCAAGAAGTTGCTAAAGTGAGTGAGAATAGAGGTTGCTAGAATTGTGGCAAAAAACATCGTTGGTTTCATGTTTGGTTAATGTTGAGTTCTGATGTTGGTCCACTATCTAGGCGACTTTAAGAATAGTCCAAACTTAACATGCGATCACAAAAACAAGCACAATGGTAGGTCAAAGACATAATGATTTAAAAAATAACTTTGTTATAATAAAACTTTGTTGTAGTGCATGATTAGAAATCATGGACTATGGATTAAACACAAATTATTCTCATATATTGATTAGATATCTTTACACATTCATGTATTCACAATAAAAAATAAAAATAGAATAGTTTATTATGATTCGTTACACAACCTATTTGAACAAACTAATAGCTACTTGGGATGCCAAGTTGTGATAACCTACACTAGTATAGTTTCAAAATGGGGAATGTTGATCAATTTAAAATATTGTCACACATTTGCATGATGCACACAATGGCAATTTTTGGGGCAATTTTTTGTTATTTTTCAAGATCTTCTTTCTAAAACTGGAAAAAAGTTTAGGAAAAAATTGGAAACTTTTTGAAATTAAAAAAATGAAAAAGAAGAAGTGGATGTACATGTGATTAGCTTGGTATTGAAGCAAGAACTTATGTACTGCCTAGATTGGGAACCTTGGAAAAGGTAAACAATGCTGCATAGAGTTTTTAACACATGACATATGCAATGTTTTTGAGGTATATAGTATATACTAGTCTTCTATGATTTTTTCTTTTAAAGAGGACATTCAATCTTGGTTTTGATGTTTTATAATATTTTGAAAGTTCTCTATTTGTTGATTTGGGCGTGCTTTTCCAATATTTATACTCTTCAATTATATTTCAGCACATTTTTTCAAATTTAAGAATCTTGAAACTTGGTTCAAAGATTGAGTTTGAATCTGTGTACACATTACAAACTTCCAAATGCTAGAGAGAGTCCATATGTGTAGACTAAGGAAGCCCTTCACAAGTTTAGCCCCTTTGAAAGTGAAAGGGGTGAAAACTTGTGAAGCATTGAATCGGTCCCTTATCTTATATAAAACATTTAATAAATAAATAAATGTTCACCCACTCTACCAACTTGGGTTACATTTTATGAACCAATGCATAGGTAAGTTCATCGGATTAACCTCACTCCAAATGCAAAAGAGTTTTTGTCCAAAATGCTTTATGTACAAAGTTTTATAACAAATTAAGATTGAGGACTATAAAGGTATGGAGTTTAACAATTAATTAAAACTAAAATTTTAATATAAAATTTAGTTCACTTATCAACTTTTCAAAAGAATCAACTTGCCCACCTAAAGAACAAGTAACTTTGTATTTAAAAATGTGTTTTCACAATTTCATGTCAAGTAAAAGATTAGTTCCACAACTTGATTCTTGTGTTGGTTCCGACTAAACAGTGCTAGCTTGAGTTTAGGTCACAAGCACTTGAACCCCCTGGATTTAACATTGCAAACCCCATATCCCTTAGAATATTAATATATACTATATATGTACTGGTATTGTTTCATTCTTGGTTTTGGAAGGAACCTTGAATTCTAGATCTGATTTTTTGAAAATTTTGATGGGAGAACAATTCTTCCAAAACCTTTGCATTCATTGTTCTCCAAAAACATTTGAAACTTAATCCACTTCTACCTTCATAGCTCAAGATAAAATGCTTGTGTAATATTAGTTTGATGCACCTAGGCTCAAACAACCGAAGATAAAAGATTGCTTATTTTGTGCAACCAATTGAAAGTGGCCACATGTTTCAAAGATAAGGTTTTTGGGTCATTTTGGAAATTTGAAAAATGCATGCATAGAGAACTTGGAAGTTCTAAAAAACTAGGATGCAACAAATTTTCATTTCCAGGAGGAGACCATTGCTTTGTCTAGTTCCAATTTTGGTTCCAGATGATTTTAGAACTTTAGTTTAGGCAGTAAAAACCAGGCCAACAGCTGGCCAAACAACTAGACTAATACCTCAACGGGCCAACCCTAGCATATAGTCTCATAGCATATCAAGACCCATTGTGCTTTTGCCGCAGGCATGATGTGTAGGGTAAAGATTTGGGGCAAGGGCACTACTGAAATATGGGCTTGTGAGGCAAGAGCTGAGCACGGCCTCAATTTTAATTTGGAGATGATCTTTCATATGGGCTTTACATGGCCCATTAAAATTGATCCAACCTCAAGTGTCTCTTCCCAATTAAGAGAACATCTTGTAAGGCGCTAAGCAGTAGTGAGATGGAAAGAAGGGGGAAGAGTGGCGACTTATGTTTTTCATGAAGTTTGCAATGAAAATAGAACGCCCATTCGTATAATAATGGAGCAATCCCCTAGTTATACACCACACAAATCCTAAGAGGTTTTAAGAGTTAAAAAACTTTCATGGCATGCAGAGTCGGCAGCTCCACCCAATACAAATTGGATGTCCATGTGCCTTTATTCTACCAATTCATCCTCATTCATGCAGCTATATAGGCACGAGATCCTACTAAAAAGCAGGCTACTATGTTTTGGGCTTGTCCTTTCAGTAAGTACTTTCTTGTCTCTACAACATCATCTTGGGGGCCAGATAATTTGCATGCATTTCCTTAGCCAAGATTTCTTGCTTTCAGTGGAAAGTGCATCCATCATGAGAAGCCAGGATGTGGTGTGCTCATAGCCATTGCTTTGTACAAATGAAATATTCTTGATCATTGGGTGCCTTGTCCTTCTATAAGGACAGAGTAAACACAGGATGAAATTGGTTAAATAAGTGTAAAACGTTTACACACTTGTGCTTCCAACAAGTAGGCTTAGGTAATCATTCACTAGAGAACCTGGGAAACACCCCCCTTCAAATCACCTAGTCATATGCAGGACTCCACACTGTAACTTGCACACTTTGTAGGGGGTTGTTTAGTGCCTCCCTATTTCCCCTGCAGCTAATGCTTTGGGGGGATTTTTTTTAAGACACCAATTAATCTGGAAATTTCAAATATATTATTTGTTGATCATGTAAGCTTGTAATTAGAATTATGCAATATTTGGGAAAAAAATTTGTACCATAAATTATTCCACCTCAAAAATCACATGCACCAACTTTAAGATTAGTATTTAAAAAAAAGATCAACCGAGAATATTTATTTTGAAGTGTACTCACATTTCAATGGTCATGCAAATAAGATTTGAACAAGTGAACAAAATTGGCCATTAACTTTCTTTTTTAGCCAAGTTCTTGAAATGATTTTTTTCCCAAACTCAACCTTTGGGACAAGTTATTTTTTGATTCTAAACAATTGACAAGTGATGGAATATGTCTTCTAATACCTGTTGTATCTTAGAATGTTATGGTGATTTTCAAATGAACCACATGCCAATTTAGTGAAACTTGACTTAAACTGAATTTTAAAATATTTCATGTCACCCAAATGATCGATTTTAGGGGTTGCAAGTAGTGTCATAGATTTGATATAACTATTGCACCTTGTAATTGGTATAAGATAAAAAAGTTCATTGAGTTTATAGTTTTCAAAAAATTGACAAACTTGAATTGTGGAACTTATATATATATCTTCATACAACAACCCTTATGTTAATAGACTTTTCAATCCTTTTACATACCTTATTGGGAACTTCAACATTACACTTGATCATCATATAGCTTTCCCACTCTTATAAACAACAAAAAGAATTTATGTTCTTAATTTAGGATTTTGGATCTATTATAATAGTTTTGTTTTATCTCTAGAATGTAGCTTGCAAATGTGAAAGGGTTTGACTCTTCTTGGCAAGAGACAAATGTCTTTCTTTTCATTTTCTTTCTTTAATATATTAATCCTTTGTTGAAATGTCATAGGAAAAATTTACCGACAAATAAATGGTTGATATATAACATATGTTGGACTCAATCTGGTAGCAGAAATTCTAGGTTGAAAGTATTGAAGTTAGATGGGCTTATGATCAATGTTAAAAATATACTTTCAATAATTGAAATTATTCAATATTTCCACATATAATTGGACAAATGTTACACAAGTAATGGTCATGAAGGTTACATACAAGGTGACGAGATTTGGAATTTTTGAAAAGTCTGGTAGCAAACCATTCAGTTCGCTATTATCAAGTGCACTACACATCACAGAAACACACAAGGTGGAAAATTAAACCAATATGTAATTGTGATTAAAGGTTGAATTATAACATATGAGCTTGTGAAGATGAATACTAGTATTACATCATCTCATTGTAACCAAAAATTCTATATGTTTAAAAATTATTTCTACCAATGGATGTACTACATTACTAGTGCATATTGAGAATTGCAATAGATTTCATGAAGAATGATGGTTGTAAACACTACTTACAGGCTAGTAATGATACTTGTTAGCATGACGAAACCAGAAGAAATGGGCCCAGCCAAACTATACCCTAAGAGGTTCCTATCAACCATTAAAACACAAGGGCCCACTTTTGCGGTTAGAGAAAAATGTTATTCAAACCCTATAACATTGAAAAAGCTCATTGAAAAAGTCCACTGAAGATAAGTTGAAGTTGAAGATTATGAATACCTCACACAACTATGCCCAAGCTCTCAGTATTATGGTTGAGAATGACTTAGATGGAATTATACATTTTCAATGAGCATTCAAGATTATTCACTGCCCAACTACTTTCAATATTTATCCAATTGACCTGACGTGATCCATCCTGATTAGATCCCACATTCTATAGTAAGTGTTGGCCCAAGCCAATTATATTGTCTAAAACATCAGGTTAATTTCAAAATACTTGGAACAAAAACGTATGTCATTGTCTTTCATGTACAACATAAGAAAACACAAGCTCCTCACATTTCATGATTTTTGGAAGTATCTCTTCCCACATAGTAAAGCACTTGCAGGTAGGTTTTCTCTGTAATGCAGACATCCTGCATGTGCAGCAAGAAATTTCATCTCCTTATGCATGGGACGTCCCGCCATACAAGTTCTGCTCATGCTTTATTTGGGGGGTAAATGCCCTGCTCTGAGGGTTTTACCCCCCCTGCACATAAAAACCTGACCTAATTTTTCTTGGGTTGGAAGTTGGAACATCAATCTCATGTTCCTATTACTTATTTGTTGGCAATGTTCAATTAGAACTTATATAGGTGGCTGTCGGCAGCAAGGAAGTTAGGTCACTCGCTAGCTCATTATTGCTATGATATGGAAGTAACGTGAAAACTAGCACTTTAAGACTGGGTTGGTTACTTACTGTCCTGCTTGTTTGTCAATAGGGCCATGTGCTGTTTGGCCGACTTGAAAAACCTTGAGGGCATTCACCAAAGGACCCAAAGGACTAGAAATGGATTGATTTTTATATAGGTCAATATGAAATTGATTCGCTGAATTAAAATAGTCTATGGCCCCAACCCCACCCTTAGACTCAAATAGATTTAGTAGGAGCACGCGCGCAGAAGTTACTTCAAGATAGAATTCCCTTGAATTGGCGGCAGTTGCATTTGGATCTAATTCAGCGAAGAAGATTACCATGTACTAGCCATAACTGTGGGTGAATGGGATATCAATTGTCATGTTTCCATCTGTTGTGAGGGCAGTATTCATCACTACCGAAGGCGGAAACGTGACGTTTACTAGCCCTTTTGCTGTTAATGTTTCAACCGGTTGAATGGTACTCTGTACATAGGATGAGTTCCACTTTATGGGAAACCAGTAGTGATCAACAGGATCATCACGATATCTGTGTATACCAGCAACAACAAGGAACCAGGGCAACAAAAACATGAACTTCAGTAAATGGAGATTCTGTGGAGCTTATTTGTAGACTCCTTGGCTTATTAATGGATTAAACATCCTCTCAGCATAATTGTTATTTGAAATATACATGAAAAGCATCCATGGTTTTGGTCTTCTACATGACGTCCAAATGATCCCAAATGTCCATGATGAATACAGCCATGGATCTGATTTGGATGATGACAGATTGGCCATGGATTGAAGGAATGGGCATGGGCATGCATCAAAACATGTGTAACATGTGCCGTTAAGCAAATTGTGCGTTGCATCTAGCTTACAACAACAAAACTTGAGATTTATGACTTGGGTTCTTATTTTAAGATTTCAGTTTAGCAACTTGACTAGTTGCTAATCCCAAGTTGCAAAATCCCAAATTCCTAGACGCAAGTCACAAAATCCAAGTAGAGCAGCCGATAGTGGGCACCCAGCTAAGGGCCCCACGACTGTGACAAGGGCTAGCACTGCATTTAGGACCTTTTAATCAGCTCAGTTCAAGAAGTTGCAAATTAGTATGGAAATGAAATGAAAATAATCTCCAGTCATTTGGAATGGACATAATTTTGGTTGGTTGATATACCTGATGATTCCATTTCCACCAAAGTTCCACCTGAATTGTGTCAGGTAATAAAATCCTTCATATATAATGATAGTCATGACATTTCCAAGGTTGCTTTGTTGATAATTAGCCAATACTAAAGATGTTGCAGAAACAATGGAACTGAGTTTGTGAGATCTCGTGATAGGCAGAGATAGGTCAAGTTGCTCTGAGGCGCATAACTGACCTCCTGATAAGCCATTAGATCTGCTCTAGAAGTGAAATTAATGGAGGCGACTATTGTTCCATCTACTACAATCTCAAAACTTGGCACTGTGCTTCGATGGTCATAAACGCCATAGAAAAAGGTCCCTCTGGTCTGATAGATTGTATTTGGTGTCAATGGAAAGCTGTAACGGTTCTTGGCGCGAGAATCAGGGAAGTAATTAAGGGTTGCGAGTTCGGAAGAATCTGGATAATATAGGGAGGCACTGGAGACGTTTGTATTTACACCAGAGTTTCTGTCAATAAACTGATCATCAGGCATCCATGTTATTCCAGTAATGTTATCCACATAACTGGCTTTGAACCGCAGTCTACGAAGAAAGATTCTGCACCGAGACAGAGAACAAAACTCTTAAGCTTGTCCCTTGATGGGAAAACCACCTGCAGGCCATAGAATCCTTCGACTCCAGCAGCACAAATTAATTAAGAGATCTAGTTCTAAACAACATTTCTTTGCGGCTGTTTTGATCGAACCGCGCAATGTTTCATTAGTAATACTAGAAGATAGATTCCTTTTGGATGCTTGTCAGATTCACACAAACTCCGAATTTCTCTTCTAACAACTAGTTGAATGATCGAACATAAGGTATTATTTGACATAACTTATCCGAAGCTTTAATCCCATAACTTATGTGATTCTAACATGATAAGTTCTCGGAACTAGTAGCTTCAGTTTTGCATTCGGCATCAAACTGTGTGGACGAAATTCCCGCTTTGCAACAAACTACTAAAAACCCCCTGTGAGTCCGGGCGGATTTCTTTAAAATTACACACGCAGTTTTGGAAAAATCTTTGCTTAAGCCCCTCTCAGTTCTGGAACCGCTTTGGTAGACATTATTATGAGCGTTCAGTGTTAGAAATTCATAAAAGAAATGAAGTGGTTATTGAAGAACTTTCGAATCTTAGTCGCGGTCTTGGCTTGTCTTGTAAACAACTCGAACCTGGCTGAAGCTGAGGAACGTTGCGACGCAAACAATCCGTGTACCGATCCTACTGCACCTTGCTGCAGTCGGTATGGGCACTACGGGTTCGACGAGTTGTATTGCGGTAAGGGTTGTCAGAGCCAGTGTGAACTTCCGCCGCCTCCCTTACCTTCCGATCAGTACGCATGCGGCAGGATGGCGTCCAACGCTTTGTGCCCTACTCCTGAAAATCCATGCTGCAGCAAGTATGGCTACTGCGAGAACGACACCGAACATTGCGGTTATGGATGTCAGAGTCAACGTGATTGTGGAGGTTCGTCTTCTCTTCCCTCTTCAGGGTCTTCATTCTTGTTTTTTGCGGGGAGGGTGTTTCTAAATTACTCTTCTTTCCTATGTTGTCCAATACCTATATTATAACTAGATACGTAATATTTTTCCACGGAAATTTTTCACGCTTTTTTCCACACTGACATTTTGCCACGCTTTTCACCTCCTCTTTCTTTCTTTCTTTCTTTTAATTTAACGTCAATACCCGGACCAGAGAGATCCATTTGATGACCATTACCTAGTTGGTTTGAGCAAAACACTCCCGGACCAGAGAGATCCATTTGATGACCATTACCTAGTTGGTTTGAGCAAAACACTCCTGTTGTCTAGGCAAGAAACTAAGCACAAAGCTACTGCTTTTTGATTAGTCGAATGCATCAATTCAGGCAGTAAGTTGCATGGTGTCAACTGTTTCCCTAGATGTTGACCAAACTTGCACCGAATGTCATGGTGAGCTGGGCACACTAACAACATGTGGTCTTCATCCTCAACAGCTCCTAGTGGACATAGGCAACAAACCCTATCTCTCCTCGATACACTCTCAGGCTTTGCATGCTTGCCACACTCTACCTCCAAATGATGGTTTGAACATCTGAACTTTGACAAAGATTGCCTGAGTTGAACATTTGTGATCACTTGCAAGTAACTCTGATGTGCATATGAGTACCCAGATTTTGTTGTACAGCTCGTGTTCATCAGTTGGTATGTATGTAATCTGCTACTTTTGGCTCTGGCTTGTTCACCATAAGTGGATTCTAGATAAGAAGCCTGTGCACTTGCTACAGCACCCATGACATTAGTATAGCGAACCCCAACCCCTTGGTCATCAAGCCACAACTGCACGTTCCAGAGCCAACACTGTTGGTTATCATTGAACACACTGAGCATTTGGAACTGGGTCTGGTAGGCACAGTACAACAGGCGATCTGGTGTGGACTTTCGTAATTTATCATAATACTTGAGAGTTTGTTGCCACCAGAAATACTCCAATGGATACCTTCCAAACTCCCCTAACACAACGAAAGTGCTTGTTGTTTTATTGACCCCTAATATTCCTCTCGGGAACATTCTATGTACTTGTTTTGCTTGTTGCAACCCTTTCACCCTTGTGCAACCTGTCCACACCTCACATGTATAGCTCAGTACTGGGCGTACCAGTGAGTCGAACAACTGGCACATTACTTTCGGATCTGTTATGCTCATATCATTGCATCTGCAGCATAATGCAAACAGTGCCTTCTTCCTAGTAGCAATCAGTTTGTCTATGGCTATTGCCATGCCTCTTGTACTATGTAATTTTAAGCCCATGTATTTGAATGATTGAACTCGCTCAATGGTTGTCCCTCTGTATGTGAACTTTGGCGTTGCACTGCGACACTTCTCAAACACCACCACCTTGGTCTTGCTCACATTGATGACCAATTGTCGTTCAACACAGAACTCAGATAGAACATTTATTTGTTTCTGCAACCCTTGTGGGGCCTCTAACATCAATGCCAAATCATCTGCATACAATAGTAGTTTGACTACTATGTCTGCTAGTTGTGACGGGCTATCGCCATCAAGTGCATCTTTTCTCAAGTCCATCAAGGTAGAGTCTAAAAAGCAGTGAGCTAAGTGGACAACCTTGTTTGACCCCAATGCCACATGAGAACCGGGCTGATAGCCCTTCTGTTGGATGCATAACTCTGACGCTGTCCTGGTTATACATGCTCTGTAGACACTCCATGAAGCAACCCACAATTCCCATCTCAGCTAACACCTGCCATAGCAGATCATGAGGCACTGTGTCGAAAGCTTTACGAAAGTCCACAAAACAACAATACACCTTTTTACGTTTGTGAGTGTTCTGTTCAATGAGCGTTCGCAGAATGTACAAGTTATCTGTGGTGCGAAAATCTTTCCTAAAACCAGCTTGTCCCTTGGCACATAGGCCCCTCTCTTCTGCCTAACTGTTCAATCGTGCCTCTAGAATCATGGCAAACACCTTAGCTAGTACAGGACCCACTGTGATTCCCCTATAGTTATCAAATTGCAAGGCGTCACCACCTTTGTGCAATGCATGAATGACTCTAGTAGATAAGCTTGCTGAATAACCTTATTGCAACAACTTATTGAACACAATCTGTAGTGGTACATGCAACATATTGTCAGCATCTAATAGAAACTCTGCTTTGATGCCATCTAAGCGAACAAACTTGTTACGTTTGAGTCTCTTCATCACCTACGCAATCTCATCTAAGGTTATGTCATAGTTTAGTGTGTTGCAATCATCACTTGCAAAAGGGTGTGACAGGCTTGCGACCACCTGATTTGTAGAGCTACCCTGTCCCCTAGCTATATTATTGGGGCATTATCTTTCTAGCAGCTTTTGGAAGCCAACAACTAAGTCTGCTTTGCTGATAGCCATAGATCGTTCCTTGCTCTTGGAGTACTACCTCCAAAAGTTGGCTGGATTTTTTTTTGCTAGTGCACACAACTGACGGCCTTGTAGCTTCTTGTACGTGTGTTCCTTACGACACAATAGCTGTTTAAGTTGTTTCTTCTGTTCGTGTGTTAGATGGATGTTAGGATGAAGCTTCGCATATGTTGATACTTCCTTGTGCTTGCTGCGACATTCAATATCAAACCATGGTTGATGATGATGTTATGTTGTACTGGTGCATGTTGCAGGGTAGCCATGCACAGCTGCAACAGCGTTACAAATGTAGTCATGCAACAACTACACGACCATATCAACATTGTCTGTGTCACTCAGTTGTGTTGTGCATTGGGCAATCTGTTGCTATAGGTGCTAACAATATTGTGTGCACTTGTTAGCATCATGTTTGAAACGACGGATGTCTGCATATGATTCTAAAGTTGCTGATGCCACATGTTGCTAAGGTAACTACAAGTTGAGTGAAAGTGGCATGTGGTTGAAATCACACCCTTTTCCACAAAATAGAGGGCATTTATGTACAACAGGTGATGTGGTGATGCGACCATATAATCCACAAGGCTAGAGCCGCCATTAGTAAAGCAAGTGCACTCCCCTAATTCATCGCTTGCGATCTTGCCATTGAGAATGAGCAATCCCGAGGAGCGGCAAAGGTCTAAGAACTCATTGTGCCAACCTTTCAACCCCACCTTGTCCAAGTTATGTCACTCAGGAAAAACCTCCAAGAAGTCATTCCCCAATGGCAGCGTGCCAGGCATGTGGTCGGTAAAGTAACGACAATCAACATAGTCGTCAACTGCACTAGTCCTTGCATTGAAATCACCAGTCAGTAAAATATTGCCCTCAAGATCTTGAATCATGCCGACCTCTGCAGTAATGTTATCAAACAAGCCTTCATTGGCATATGGGGACCCTTTGGGTGGAACATATACTATAGCCAAAAACAACGGTGCAGCCCTCGAACACTGGAACTTCAGCCATAACCTGGTGCCATCTGTGCTCTGTTTCCATAGGGATACACAGTCTAACCATGAGTCATTCACAAATACTGCAACACCACCATTATGCTTCACTATTGCTTTGACTGAGTTCATGTCAAATATAGGGCGTGGATTGTGTAAACACTAAAAACCAGGCATATGCAGTGGTGTTTCATCAGGGAACAAATGTGTTTCAGTCAATGCAACAATATTTGAATCATCAAACAGTCTTTGTATATGTGAACTGATACTTAGCTTCGTGTTTGTCCCCCCATGGATGTTCCACAGGGAGACTCGTAATGCTTTCTGGTCCCAGCACCCCTAATGCTAGACTGTGACTTGGTGTCATTGATGTAAAGGTCTGCGCCACACCAGTAAGCTTTCTTCTTTTTCGTTTTGGCCTTCTCAAATAGGTGCCATGATGCCCTCTTTTGCTCTTAATGTTGTCTAGTCAAATCCTCTTCTAAGCCCCAGTGGGTACCTTTCAGGGCTACACGGTTTTGACAAATAACTTTTCTGTTTTTAGCTGTAGCAAAAGTAACAAGTACAACTTGTGTGCGTACAATCCTAGGCTTGGTCTCAGCTCTCCTGCCAAGGGGTTGGCGCACTGCTACCACAGCCTTGATGGCTAGCTTCATCTGTCCTTGTAGAACCTGACTATTAACTTTATCTAGCAATTGTTGTGTTGTCTCGCCTTCTGTTTCGTCAAATCGTATGATACGTGCACTGCAGGAGGGTGTGGAACATTCCTTGGCCTCACCTTAGCTGACAAAGTTGTCGATCTGTTTGCCCATCTTCTTCACAACGTCCACCCACTTTCCCTTTGATTCCTCCACCACCTCCTTAACAAGTTGTTTTGTAACTTCATTGTCATGATTGGCAGTAGGGGTTGACTGTTGGGCTACTATGATACATTCCAGAAAGTTGTTGGTGACCTGCTCAAAGATTTGTTGCGACTGCGCAATTTGTGCTTCGATTTTCTTTTGAACACGTTTAAGCAATGTGTTGAACTTATCGTCGTTGTCACTTTGTGTCTTCTGGCTTTTCTCAGACTTCAGGTTAGGTGTTTCGAAAAAATGGTCAACAATTGCCAGATGTTGTTCTACCTTTGTTTTTCCTGACAGGCTGTGGAACGCACAAATTGCCTGGGCTTGCTTGTTGTCGAGGCTTAGGACACACTTTAGACTGTGAGGGTGAAATTATGAAGCGTTGTACTCGGCCATCGTTTTGGCAGCAATTTTTAGGGAGCTCACATCCGAACACCAAATATGGAAATTTCTTATAGAAAAATCCCCATCTTCAAAACCTATTTCAAATTATAATAAATAATAATAATAATAATTAATAATTAATAAATAAATTCTTTTTCGTTTTTTGGAAATGAATTTTCGTTTTCTGATTATTATTTAAAAACCTATTTCAAAAAAAAAAGAAAAAAGGCGAACTTGAATGGTAGGCCTACTAAGCAAACATAGGTTACCTATAATGTAGCCCGACGAAAGAGAGGGCAGGGGAGGGGTACCAGGCGAATGAACACAAGGTGGGGGTTGCTTTGTTCCTCCTACTCTTGCTGCAGTGAGCTGGCGTGGACAACAGCGATGGCGAGCCCGACCTCTTGGAACCCGAGACCGGTTGTGCGATGGGCTTTCGAACGTTGGTCCAGCCAGCTAGGAAGCTTGGAGGGAAAGCGGAACAAAGTGATAAAGGAAGGGACGGGGGTGGGGTGCAAGCACAAAGTTTCTTCAGGGTATCTTTCGCAACCCTAGTTCTCTCTCGCCGAGAAAATTGCGGTTGATGCTGAAACCCTAACCACGTAACAAGCTCTGGCGATGGTGATCTCTCTTTTGGGCCTGTGTTTTGCGTCGTTCTCGATCCGTCCAATGCGATGCATAATCGATTTCTATAGTTGCTGGAGCTTTTGACCAGGGAACTCCAAAACAAATCCTCCAAGTCATTTATCCCCGTTTTTTCAACGCCAAGTTTTTCCACATGAATTTTTCATATTCTTTCCACTCTTTGGTTTTTCACATTTTCCCCACACTTTGTTTCCTCATTTTTTCTATGAAATTTTTCTCACATCTTTTCCAAATATTTTCGACATTTTTCCCATGCTATTTTTTCCACATTTTTTTCGCACTATTTTTTTCCATAGCTTTTCTGCACTTTTCCCATATGTTATTATTTTCCACACTTTTCCCATGCTATTCTTTTCCAAACTATTTTTTTCACAATTTTCCCATGTTATTGTTTTCCACATTTTTTTCATAGTATTCTTTTCCACATTTCTTCCACACTATTCTTTTCACAAAATTTCCACAATTTTCCCATGCTATTGTTTTCCACATTTTTTCCACACTATTCTTTTCCACATTTTTTCCACACTATTTTTTTCACATTTTTTCCACACTTTTCCCATGTTATTGTTTTCCACAATTTCCCCGCATAATTCTTTTCCACATTTTTCCCATACTACCCATACCCACATAACAAGTTCAACATTTTTTGTGGAATCATTTTTTCTTTTATAAAAATAAAACTTCAACAACTTATTAATATTCCTTCAAAATTTTCATTTTCCTTCATGTTTTTCTACTTCATGACATCCCTAAGTAATATTCCAAAATGAACAACTTGGTAAAAATAATGATTAATTTGGTGCAATTGGTTTGTATATCTATGAACAAGTTCCATGATGGCATGGAAAGTTAAATGATACAATGGTTATGACCTAAGTGAGCTTGGAACAATACCAGTTCTAGGCATCTTGGGCTAGCAATGGACAAGCCTGGCAGCTATAGAAGATTCACAACAAAAGAATTTGCAAAAAATTGGGCAAGCCTAGGAAAATGTAAAATTTCAGCATTTGCGTTAGCTTAATTCTACAACATTCCCTTATCCAGTGACAATAAATATACTATGTACAACATATAAGGTGCACCAAAACATCATTATCACCTTTGAATTGTAGATATACTAAAATATTGTTGTGGAAAAACTAGCACATCCATAAAAGCCATGTGCTTCACAATTTTCAGAGCTTAGAATGCTTAAGAATACTCCAAAGATCTAAGTTAAATCTAGCTGAATGTACCTTGGCTGGGTTGATGCATTACCTTTGAAGATGTCCCCATTTATTGACCATTCCAAAATTTCAACTACCCATTTAACAAGGTGCAAGTCTGAGGCTTCCAACACCTTGGCACACAAGTGGATCACCTTCAAACTCTACTATCATAGGTATTGTTTCATTCACAAAGTCTTTTTGTCAAGAACACAACATTTCACATCTCACATCACATGGTTGGACATAGGAAAGAATTTACCACACAAAAGACTCTGATGACAACTTTGACTCAATGATGATGTTGGTTAATACTCAAGGGATATTGTTAATAAAATAATCAATAAAACCCTAATTCAAGGTTGGCAACAAGCTTATATATCTCAATGCTTCAGATATGTAAATAAACATCAAGTGCTTATAAGGTTAGTCAGCTCTCGCAAGGTGGCATCACATCAAGTATATATCTACACTTCATCCTTGGGTTCCTTGCCCCTTATGGCAAAATCTTCCACAATATGTTGACCTCCAATCTATCACTCATATAACATAGGTCAAAATCCTTACAATCTACAACATCGACAATATATGGTCATGTTCAACAACCCTTTCTATACTCTACAACTAAGGCATTTGATAAATTACCAATAATAGGAGGCAAAAAATAAACAACAGCCACATGGGGAAAATTATGCCAAAATGGACAAATACTTTGTAAATGAAAAAGGTAGCAAAAAACAATAGGGCAAACCTTGGTAAAGACTCGGAGTAGAATTGGGCAAATATGCAATCCAACAAAAGAGAAAAAAACTTCATGTAATCAAGACAAAAATCCATCACACTCAGTATTACTTTCTTTCTTGCTATAAGTGATGGTTGCTTGAAAATAAATTCTACAAAAGAATGGATTAAAAATAAGTTACAAAGAAGCAAATACTCTCACAACAGTCTCATGGTGGATTTGGACTTCTTGAACTAGAATTTCAAATTTTCAAGAGAAAAAAAAAACTTTAGTGGTAATTATTTCAAGAAAACAATTTCCAAATGTGCAATGGCAACATAATCGTGAATTTCCTTTGTATTGGATACTCAATACTTCAACCCTAGTAGATGGCTATAAACCTAATCTTATTTTGTGGCTAAATTGATTTTGATTATTGATCACAACTTCTTTGAACAAAGACAAAAATACCATGTTAGGTATCGAGAGTGCATTGGGGGGTAGTAATGCATGTGTATTATAACCTTTTCTTGGTCCATAATTGTGGCTAAACAAGGAGGTCCTATAGGTCCTCTTGGAGTAGCCACAAACGTTTTGGTGGGCTTGAGCTATATTTCCGTTCCTGCCATTGTGTCTATTGTTGCCTTGTGTGTAAATGGTAACAAACTAACAAAATCTTGAACTTATCAAAATCAACAAAAAAAACACAGCGACCAAACTTGAAACCCCATACCAATGTGCATGCGCACCCTAATAAATAAACAAACACCAAACCAAAAAAATAAATAGGAAAGAGAGTAAATAATGTAATTTTGTTTCAACAAGTTCTTGATGAATAATGGTTATGACATATGAATAAGGTAACATACACAGAGTCGTCAGATGTGTCAATATAAAGCCTTAAGAAAAAGTCGTTAAATGTGTGGTTACAAAGCCTTCAAAAAAAATGAAAAAAATTGAGCAAGGGGTAGGAGGAGCAAGCCTAATTAGACTACTAATGTATGAAGATCAGGGGTGCAAGGAATTGAACCCTACACCCCGGATTTATGGTTCCAATTCAGTGTTAATGGGGTAGTGATCAAATAATCGAATTAGCCTGTTTGGAGTTTTAACAACCAAAATAACAAGATCATTGCTTGTCTTCTCTAATATCTTAAATTTTTTAATGGTTAATTAGGGGAAATTTTTTATTTTGAAATAAAAATTTCCACTAAATTCAAATGGTAATTTTGCAATTTTGGGAAAATTTTCATTTCCTTATTACCATGGTACCTTAGGAGCTTTGAAATTTTTTTAAATGTTGAAATTTTTGGAAACTATTTTTTTCAAAGAATTTTTTTTTTTGTAAAGGAAAATATTGAATGTTAAAATATATTCTACTTATTGAAATGAAAATGTCATAATTAATTAATTAATCAACAAACATTAAATATGTTACTAAAGTACTAATTATAACCTATGTATGAAGGAGGGGAAATTCCACATGGCTAAATGTGGCTAACAACACCTTTTTCATTGAGTTATGATGTAACTATGCATATTCAACCTAGAAAGAAAGCTACAAAAAACTTTAAAAAAACAACCACCCACTATTACAAATCAACTTAGAAAGTTGCAAGTGCCTAATTGTAATTGATGACTACATGCACAAGAGAATCAAAGACATGATGAATATGAGCTTCAAAGTTGCTAGATTAGCTTATATGTTAAGGTTTAAAAAATTAAAATTAAAAAAAAACAAAAAAAAACAAAACAGCTATTGTTGATATTACACAACGTATATGTGAGCAATTTTTTTCAAGTTTTTTTCTTTCTTCCTCAACAACTAATATGGTGGTGCTGTAATTTTACCACTAAGAACTAGCTAGAACACACCATAACCCACAAGACTTTGGATGGAGCCCAAGCTCAAGAATCCCTGGATGGTTTGTTTTGTTGATTGTAAGTCTTGCCACAATGCCAAAAATAAGCTACCAAATCCTTGGTGAATCCCAAGAAGTTCAACTAGGTTTGGTTGTAACCTACTATCTATTTCTTTTTCGATATCAAACACACACAAGGTGTAGAATTACATCTTGCACCTCACCATTTCATTGCTCAAAAAATGTATCCAAAGCCCTATGGCAGAACAACCAAAAACCAATTCTCATTAATGAAAAGAATGGACAATTGATTTTTAGACACCATTAAACCACATGCACATTAGGCACATACCTTGTTCTTTAAACTCATCATCATCAAAATCTTCACATTCATCCCACATTAGATCTTCAATTTCATTTTGACTCAATGGCAATGCCCCTCCTATTTCCCATTCATCCTCATCCTCTAAGGCATCATCACTTACATCTTCTTTTTCTTCTACACATTCAAGCCCATCATTGGTTGGTGGGGATTTGGGGGTTCGAATACCAACAAGAAGGCCAACCACTTCATTGCCATCAGTCCATGCCTTAGGAGCTTACAAAAACTTGTTGAAGATTATATGGCATTTTGGATTATTTTGCAAAACAAAAATTCTTTTGGGGTTAAGTTTATCTTTTGTAAAAAAAACTTGTTCAAGCCCATTTGGAAATACAAAAGGATGGTCACTAATGCAGCCATTCCTAAGAAATTTGGAGGTGTCGATTGAGCAGAACAAATAATCTTCCAATCGAGCAGTGTTGTGGAACCATTGCACCTTTACTAGTAAGGACTTGAAGCTTTTAAAATCCACCTCCAAAATCTCCTCAATTATTCCAGAAAATTCAACCTCTAAGCCATCAAGCTCTTCTTTAAACCAAAAAGCAATGCAAGAATCACATGTGGTTTGTCATTCATCAACATGACACACTCGAAAATGCCACCCATATGACCACATTGCAGTGCAGCTTTGTGCAACAAAGCTACATCCAACTACAATGTCACAAGTTCACATAAGAGTGTAAGAGAATATAAAACTTAAATATTAATCTAATCAAAACCTCATACTTTGAGTTAAGATTGAGACAACCCATAAATACCGGCTTTTTCAAGTAAGAATTTAGCAATAGTTGTTCCCCTTACATTGCTTTAATGCTACCCTATTGCTACTACCCTTGTTAACATTGTTATTACTACAATTATTCCCCTTCCCATTGTTGTTGCCCCTACCACTGCCCCTATCTTACAACTAGATCAAATGAAATAAAGACCACTAGGTCATATCCTTGAATTTCTTTTTGGTCCAGCATGTTTTACATATCAATAGTTATGTTAATGTAGTACCTGCAATGTCATATTCTTTTTCAGACACACATCCCCCACTTTCCTTTCTTACAACAACTTCTTGATGAATCCATGCAACATGATCTTTCAACTTCTTGGGACATTGTCCCCCAAATGTTTTTCTAAACTTGTTCCACAATTCAACAATATGTAGGTATAATTGATTCTGCCTTTCATAATTTTTAGTCCATTTTGTCATCAACACATATTGTTGGATAACATAATTGTTAACTTGTTTGTAGGTTATGTCTTCATAACCATCTTGAAATAATCGCCTTTTCCCCTTGCCAGCAACTACCTCCGCTAGTGAAAACCAAACATACACATCATCAGATTTAACAAGGTGTTTCAAAACTAAAATGAAAGTTCCATTACAGCCACTTACACATAGAACACAAAATAGTTTTAATGACTCTTGAATGTGAATTCTAGCTAGCTATAATTCTAGTTGACATGTGTACGACCTTCATAATATTCTTGAGTTTGATTTTGGCCTTCAGTTTTTGGCTAGGTCCATACACTTCTAATTCTTGAAAGTGAATTTCAGGTAGCATTTGCTACATAGTTTACTTGGGTGATCTAAACCTAAAATTTGATCTTAACTAGCTAGCTCACAACCTGCCCTCAGTGATCTAGTTCAATTCTAGCTAGGTGGCAAATCAAAACATTTTGAACATTTCAACATTTCAAGCCACTATTTGGATTCTATATTGACAAGTTTGTTTCAATAGCTAATAGGTGTTTGCTTTTTGTAACTAACAAGATATAGTGTACAATAATGGGCTAGTTCATAGGTTTCTTTAGATGAAATTGGCACAATCCATATATGGTAAAACATCCCTATTGTAGTTTATGAAGTTTGAAAACTATGGTACCTAGTGTTGAAACAAAAGTTTATACAAAGTCCAAACAATGGTTGGCAAAGCAATGAAATCAAGTTAGTATGTTGAAAGAAGGATCCATGATACAAAACACAACATTCTAAAATCATCTGGAACATAAAAAATGATGCAACATGATCTAGGTAAAAATAAGAAGAAGACACAATAAATGTAATGTCAAAAACCAATAGTCCAAACCTGTTTTCTATTCATCTTCTCCTCTTTCCATACCCGAGGTGCATACTTGTCCATGTCACCAATAATGTTGTGGCAAACTCCCATAACCACTTGCATAACATAGCCTTCAGCCATACTCCCCTCTGGTCGGGAGCTTTGTTTCATAAACCCCTTCAAGGTCTTTAAATATCATTCAATGGGGAACATCCAATGATATGAGACAGGGCTTTCTATGGCCACCTCCTCAACTAAATGAGAGATGAAATGGATTTGGTTATCAAAAAAAGACGTTAGAAGTTGCATTTCCAAAAGACTCATCACTATGGTAGACTATGTCCTCATGAGATCCAAATCCCTAACATCCACATTCTTGGAGCAAACACAACGAAAAAGTTTAGCCAATTTAAACACAAATTGACAAACCCCTTTTGTTACAAATCCATGTATGGCAATGGGAAGTATAAAACAAATTAAATTACTGTAATCATGTGATTTGAAGCTTGAAAATTTGTCCTTCCGACTTAAGCTATTCTTTAAAGCTACCCCTAACCTAGTAGGTGTTTTTAGGGACTTCATTGTATGGAAAAATACATTCTAATCTACCTTAGGCATGACATAGGGAGCAACTCCATGTTTTGTTGATTGCCACAACATATGCTTGGTGTTTGATACCTTCAAGTCATCCCTTCCAAAATTTGTATCTTTGGCTCCTTGTAGATGGAGGAGAAGAGAATGGCACACATTCTTCATTATGTGCATCAAATTAAGCAAATGTTGGATGGGTAACTTTTTCCAGTATTCAAGTTGTGAGTTCAAATAACCTATTCATTCCTAGAATATGCAAATTGTCAATAATTGTGACCCACAAATTCATCCAATCATATGTTGTGCATTTCCAACAAGGTGGCCTTCTTTCCATTGTGTTGTCAAAGTACATCTTCAAGGAGGTTCAAAATGGATGGTCAGATGGCAACTCTTGCCTATAATGACCATAGGTCATCTTTTCCAATGTTGTTGACATCGGGCATCGAGTTGCTCCATGCACCATAAGCAAGCATGATGCCCTTTTGTTTTTTAAACCTAAAGAAACCATCAACCTTCATTAATTTAAAACATTCAAACGTTGTAACAGTTTAATAAAATTTTGCTTACAGTTTATAGTAATGGGTTAGTAATGGGCTAGTATAATGTATCCCTAACAAGATACATCTTATTTTACTTTCTTGACCAATAGAAATAGATAATTAATCCTTGCAACACTACAAACATAATGATAATAAAACTTTCCTCTAAAAAATTCAACCTTAAGACTGTTGCAAGTAATTCAAATTAAGACACTAACAATAGCAGTGGTTAGTGTTCACAGACTTGACATCTCTTGAAGAAAAAAGCTAGTCCTCTTCCAGACCATTGTTTAGTATTAATAAGGAGCGACAATACTTGGTTTCTTAGAGCACTAATTATTTTCTTATTCTACCTTTTTTACCAGTAGTAATAACATTTAATTATATCCACTCCCTTGCCCTTGCCTTCACATTCAACATTTAACTATGTAATGACATTCTATTGACAATAAGCAAGACATGATTTTTTAACATTTCCAATCATTGTTTGGACTTCTTGAGCAATAAATAATCCTTGCAACAATGCAAAAGCAAGTTCACTAGGTAATGACATTTTTTTGACAACAAGACATTTTGAATTCTTAGCATTTGCAACCACTTTGTATTGAAGGATTTGTGACAATAACATTCTCATAGGTTTTTTTACTTTTTGTATTTAAAAATATACAATTTACAAAAATGGGTTGGTACAAATGCATTTTGTGCAGAAAATCCAAAAAGTACATGATGATGAAATACCTGACATGACCCCAAGCCTAAGGTAGTCATGAAATGTCCACAATAAAATAACATTCACAATCAATAATTGGTTAGTTGTAGGTTTTGAAACATCAGTCATTAGAATTCCTTACATCCATAAAAGTTGCAATTCATTGATGAATGATTATAAATAATTATCCATATTCTAAACGTGCCTTCTCTCGGGGATGATAAGTGCAAGCCACATAAATGGATTACTCATTGTCAAATGAGGTGGTAAATTGTAATTTCATACCACAATTGGCCACATTAAATATTTTGATTGTTGTAAAGAATATGGGTTGATTCCATTTGTTGCTAGACCTAGCTTCTAGTGCTTAGGCTCCTTTTTAAAGTGTGGCCATTGATCCTCCACAATTTTCTAGGTTTTTAAATTAGCCAGACCTCTCATCATTCCATCTTCGCTCTTGTTTGCAACATGTCAATCCATCAACATGGCTTTGCTCTTTGTAAGGAAAAATTGTTTGATCCATGCTATAATAGGCATGTAGCTTATCATCTAACACAAACAATAGAAATTATAAAAAGTTTAATACCTTAGAGCTGGAGTTTACCAAAATGGAAAAGACTTTAAGGAATTGCAACATACAAGTTGTTTATTTTGATAGAAAAATAGAACTACGAGCCTAGATCAACATCAAATTCCAAGTTTTGATGCCTAGATAATTTATGTTTACCTTCTAGGGTGTGCTAGCTCCTTGAAGATCTTGTCTATATCGAAGTTTCCCACACTTGCGACAATGCACCAATTTTTCTGCCTCGCCTTTAAACAAAACACAATCATTTTTGCAAGAGTGGATGAATTCACATGGCAACCCAACAAATGTCAAAATCTTTTTTGCATCTCTGTGGGACTCAAGGAAGGTGTTTCCAGGAAGTAACATCTTATCCTTTAATAGCCTACACACAAAGAAGCCTAGTCATGCAACTAATGAATTAAAAGGCATTTTCAATAAGAATGATGCAACTTTGGTCCACAAATTTCAACTTGTCATTCACTTGAATAGAGCATCAATGCTTGTGTCACTCCAACCATATTTGGCTTGCAACTTGAATAGCAAAAGTAGTGTTGATAGGGTGTTAACAACATTGCCATTGTATAACCATTACTACAAAATGTGGGTGTAGTTCATTAATCCCCGTTCACTAGACCAGTGAATTCACTGCTTCTTCATTAGTCCCCATTCACTATAACCAGTGACTTCACTCAATATCCAATGAAATCATTCGGCATATAGGGACACCTTTTGTTGTAATGAACTTTGTCTGTGCCAATCTTTAAATTGGATTGTCTTCATCATCCCCTCGTGGCAAATGAAGGAATCTTCAATCACCTCTACATACTCTTCTTCCTTGTGTGTATCATCATCTATCCAAGCTTAGAACACTGCCATTTTTCACCCTTGCACATAATCATTACTACATATTGTGCCTTTTTGCGAAGGGCCAAACGAAAAACCTGAAAGGTTTGCGAAGCAAAAACAAAAAACTTGAAGGGTTTGCGAAGCAAAAACAATCTGCCATATTTGTGATGCGACATGCATCGCAACTTGTGGTGCACCACCCATCGCTAATTTATAATGTACCTTTAATCATCGCATCACTTTTGCAACATATACGACAAACAAAACTTTGCAACCTGCTCAGTCTTCGTCGACCCTAGCGATATTTCACACTTCACAACATTTAATCATACTCAAAACGTTGCACATTTTACAATACACAAAGTATCGCTACAAATTTTGAAAGTCACAAGACATCGCAAGCTTGTGTTATTCGACACCTCGCATTTTGCGTTTGAATATGTATCATAAACCTCATCACAAATTTTTATAAAACTTTCCGGTGGTGGATGTATCGCAAGTTGCGATGTGCGTTAGCTCGCAAATTAGTGAAAGGGTTATTGGAAAAGGAAGTTTCGTAAAAAGTTTCGCAATGTCATCTGATTCCCAAAATGCCATAAAAAAAATTAAATTTTTTTTTAGACCAAATGGAAGCTATAAATCCAAATAATCATTATTATAATCTATTTTGCTTCGGTAGATTGAGTGAAAATATCAGTAAAGTACGATAGCAGTGCTCCTATTCTTAAAAATAAAATTACACAATGGAGCAGAATAGGTAGAAAATAACACAATGAACATTGTGCAGTAATATAAAACCACAAGCCTCAATGGCAATTTGCATAAAAATAATGAGTAATACATTGTACGTGATCATCATCCACCTTAGAGGTTGTAAACACAACCTCTGGTTTCTCACCTAGAATAGAACGGGACCTTGTCACATATGTGACAACAAGTGACCACTCCTTTGGGTCATCATCCACCTCCGAGGTTGTAAACACAACCTCTGGTTTCTCACCTAGAATAGAACGAAACCGCGTCACATATGTGACAACAAGTGACCACTCCTTTGGGTTTGGGGGATAAGGAAGATTGCATCTAGGAATAGTTTTGTAAATTTTTGCGGTTGTGAGGAGAAAGGGGAATCTGTGGACTCTTCTTCATTGAGGTCGACACACACAACTTCGATTGCAACGGACTGCCTGTGAACAAAAAGTTCGGTCAAAAGTGTGTGGTGGTTGTGCTAAGGATTTGATGGAGCCATGCGTTGGCAACAAGTACAGGCTCGGGCGCAAAATCGGAAGTGGCTCATTCGGTGAGATCTATCTAGGTGAGTTTTCCTTCCTGAAGATATACATATTAGGTCTGAATGTATTTCCTTTCTGTCTGGTCATCTGGGGTTACATATCGGGATCCTGTTGTGTGCTCAGGAGGCTTCGCTGATTACAACAATGCTTTGTGATTTCTATGAAGGTTTGTCATGCAGGAATGATGAAGGATATAATTTCTTCTTCTTTGGGTTTTTCTTTTTCAAGTTGTTGTATAACATTGAGAACATGTGGATTTGGATTTTCTTTTTCCCGCAGGGGCTAATGTACAGACCAATGAAAAAGTAGCCATTAAGCTGGTAAGCTGCACTCTCTATCTGTTTGTCTGTTTGTCTCTGTGTCTTTCCTCACACAATCATTGATAACTGTCTTGATGTCAGGTTTGTCGGCACATGTGCAACAGACCACTGCAGCTGTTAAATCTCCAGAATCACATGGTTTTATGAGGTGTAGAATTTGTTCATTTCTTTTGTAGTCAGCTAAGATTACTTGTTTGATATGATGTTTGGAGTGTTAGCCCTACAATTTGAAATGAGGTTTTGGTCAGATCTTTTTCATGGTCTTGGGGTCAGTTATTTGTCTATTTTTTGTCAACAATCTGGCACTTGTAAGGTTTTTTTCATGTGTGTAATCCCAGTCATGGAATAGGTGGGATTTGGGTTTCTTGTACACCAGTTCTTTTGCTTGTGGAGGATTTGGATTGTTAGAGACATACAAGCTTTTGCAAGTTGAGATTTGTACATTCACTAAAAAATATGAGATTGAGAGATCCTGGTTGAATGATTATCTTGCATTTTTTTCCTGCAACAGTTGGAAGCTTGTAGCAGGTAGGTTCTATGGTTTCCTAGATGTGTGTGAGTTCCTAAACACATGCCATACAAATGGTATCAAAGGTTGAATTTCTAATCTTTTGGTGCTTTTGATATGAGTGTCTTAGGTTCTTGGTTGTTTAGTAAATCCAGGTGGTAGAGTGAGGCAAGATGTGCAGGTGTCAAGGCATATGTAACACTTAGGGTATGCCTGCCTTGCTCTTGTGCTGGCTCGCAGGATTGTGCTCTCCAAGTGTTGAGTTTCCTCACCCACCCTCATGCTTGTTTTGCAGGAGAACATCAAGAAAAAGCACTCGCAGTTGCTCTATGAGTCCAAATTGTACAGGATCCTTCAGGGAGGAAGTGAGCATCTTGTTTACAACATCCATTGCTGGTGTTCTTTGGTTTTCTTTGGTTGTTGTCTGTGACGGTACCATGGGAGATGGTCTTTATTGTCTTCTGTGTTGTTGCAGCTGGGATTCCAAACATCAGATGGTTTGGGATAGAGGGTGACTACAATGTTCTGGTTCTTGATTTATTAGGGCCAAGTCTTGAAGACCTGTTCAACTTTCGTAGCCGAAAATTCTCCTTGAAAATTGTGCTCATGCTGGCAGATCAACTGGTATGTTCCTTGTTGCAAGGTTGTTTGGACTAATCTCTTCGTGTGCTTTACTTCTATGTCAATATGGTAGGTCTAGTACACTGTTTTGGCCTGTGTCCTTGTTATTTGTCAAGGCGTCAAGTTTGCTTTTTCCTTTTGTTATGTGAAGAAACGGTGGAGAAGTCTAAGGAAAAAGAAGTGGAGTAGGGAGACTTAAAGTGTTGTTTCCGTTCTAGATAAACAAGGTGGAGTATGTTCACTCAAAAAGCTTCCTCCACAGAGATATCAAACCAAATAACTTCCTAATGGGCCTTGGCAAGCGAGCAAATCAGGTGTGGTGTTTCACAGCCTTAACTAAGGATAGTGCATATTTCTACTTAGGCATAACTTGAATTAGTGTATGAATAGCAGGTCAGGGTAGCTATAAGGTGTTCAGAGGCCATGTTGGCTATAGGTACTGAGAATCGAATTTTTTGCAGGTTTACATCATTGACTTTGGTCTTGCCAAAAAGTATCGAGATCCAACAACGCATCAGCACATACCTTATAGGTTTGGGTTTTTCCTGAATTGCAAATTGTTGTTTTGTTGTCTGGTGACTTTGATGAGGATACAGGCAATTTGTGCTTTCAAATTTTGTTGCATGTCAATGTTTGAGCTCATTTTGTTTGTTGACACTTCAGTATTTCTTATTGATCCCCAGTCTAGATATTACTTCTTTCTCTTCCTGGTGTCTTGGTTAAAATTAATTAAGTTTAGCTACACATTTACAAGGAAAACAAGAACCTAAGTGGAATAGCCTGATTAGCTAGCATCAATATGCACCTTGGCATTGGTTAGTTGAAACCATTTTGAACTTCTTCTAAGTGTTCCCTCTTTCCTGGGTGCATAGTCTTCTATCAGCATACTTTCCTTGTGCTTTGAGCTTTATGTTCTCTGGGCGATTTTCACCTCACCATATCCATAATGGATGCTTCTGTATTTCTCAGAACAAAGTAGGAGGGATGATTTAGAGTCTCTTGGCTATGTGCTCATGTACTTCTTACGTGGTAGGTGAGTGTGATACAAGTTTTGCTCTCCTGATTTCACTTCAAGATGTTATATTCTGCATGATGATGTATGTGTGCTCTCAACTCTTTCTGTTCTGCTGGTTATGGTAGCCTACCATGGCAAGGATTGAAAGCAGGGACGAAGAAGCAGAAGTATGAGAAAGTAGCATCCTTTCCGATTTTTCTTGATGTGCAAGTATTTGTCAATAGGGGGTGTCCTGGAATTGTTTATAGCTGTGAAGCATGCCAATAAAGATGTGCATGGAAGTGACATTTCTGTTTATTACCATGTGCCTTCTGTCAACCTGGAGCTGGAGGCACAAGTAGTGGTGCAGCTGGAGTTGGTGGTCTGCCAGTAGGTGTGTTCTTTCACCTTCTAGAAATGAGTTTTCAGATTTGTAGCATGGGGGTCTATTTCTAGTGTTGGCGTACATTATACTGTGGCATGGATTTGGGATGCTGGTTCTTTGAATCAGGGTTTGGTGTTTCCACTTTTTGCAAGAATCTTAATGTAGATTAGTGGTTGCAGGTGGCCAGGATGGCCGAGAAGTCCAGCGGGGTGCTGAGGCTCCTGATAGTTGTGTTCATGTGAAATGGCTGAAAGAGGCTGCCTGTGACAGGCATTGATGTCATGCAGGCAGAACTTGTGGCCCAGACCACTTGGAGGTGCCAAGAGAAAACAGAGATGGTTGGTTCCTGGAAGGCCAAGATTTATGACGTGCACAATGTGCAGGTTGGTGTTTCTTATTTGTAGCTTTCAAGTCAGATCTATGTGAACTTTTCTGGAGATAAACATGGTCTGGAAATGTGGAAGAATCTGATTAAATGATGAATGCACTGTGAGTTTTATGTACTGTTATAGTGAGCTTATATTTTGGTTTCCCAAATGTTTGCCAATTTGGTTCATGTACAGGTGAGTATAAGGTCTAGATGAGTAAATGGTGTAAATCAATGCAGCAACATGTGGTTTTTTAGTTGGAATATTGCCTCATACTCTAAGATGGTTTTATGTAGGTGGGTGGTGCCCAATACACTAAGATTTGGAGCAATGGATGCGATTGTTGAAAGCAATCCTCTTTGTTCCTTTCCTATATCTCCTTCCTTCTTTTTTCTATTTTTTTCAAAATTGTCAAGTTCCTTTATTTACCATGTAAATGCCCTTTCTTTAGTCTTTTTAAATAATTGTAAATTTTTGTAAATGCCATGTATGTGTAATTCTTAGTTTGTTTTTCATTTCAAAGCTATGTTATCAGATTTATTGGTTTTTTGTAATGTTTGTTATAAAATATAATTTATAAGGAATAATTTCAGAAATTCATTTCAATATGAGCTCGCTTGCATGTATAATTTTTGATCTTCATAGATGAGGCCCCACAAACATTGTTTTTTAGCTGATTGGTTAAACAATGTTTCTAGGGGCTAGGTTTCGCCTAGTGCTTGTTAATAGTTTGGTTGGCTGATTAGTCACTGAACTTGTTGGCTAGCCCTTATGTCGTGACATCATGCATGTAATTTAATCTTAACAAATTGATGCTCAGGTGAAATGGATTTCTTAAATTTTAGCGAACATTGGAACTTATAAACATTTATTAAATTGTTTGTTTAAAAACAACATATATAGAGAAAATGAATTTGTACATTAATTTCAAGGAATAATTTCAGAAATTCATTTCAATATGAACTTGCTTGCATGTATAATTTTTTACGTTCATAGATGAGGCCCCATGAACATTGTTTTTTAGCTGATTGGTTAAACAATGTTTTTGGGGGCTAGGTTTTGCTTAGTGCTTGTTAATAGTTTGGTTGGCTAATTGGTCACTAACTTGTTGGCTAGCCCTTATGTCTTGACATCATGCATGTAATTTAATCTTAACAAATTGATGTTAAGGTGAAATGGATTTCTTAAATTTTAGCGAACATTGGAACTTATAAACATTGGAAATAGCCACTTTCAAGCAACCCCTCCCCCCATAATGAATTTGTAAAAAAAAAAAACCTACATTAGCCAAGCGCTCGACTTCGCAACCCTCTAACTTTGCAAAACTAACAGCATTGCACGGCCTTTACGATGCAAGTTATAATGCAAGTTGCGATGCGGGTTAGATCGCAAGCCCTGAATTGCTGAAAGTCCCTAAGATAGAACGGAATCCCTTGAACGTGTAGTGAAATCTTTCTGGGGTCTAGACTAGAGTAGGACGGCTAGTGAATTTGAATTCATTCTTGGCATTGCTTGAGAATTGTCAAAGGAAAGCTTGGGCAGAGAGGAGGTTGCAGATTGTAATGGGTGGGACTGGTGGAGGGAGTTTTGGGTCTAGAGGAGGTGACAACAATGAAGAAAGGTTGAGGAAGATAATTGTTGATCACTTGAGAGCTTCAGAGCTGTTTGCAATCGATATTAGGACACCTCAAGGGTTGGCATCCTTGACAGCCATCTTAGGTCAAGCATTGCAAGCAGGGCTGACTGCTGGGGAAGCACAAAGAGAGGAGGAGGCAAGGAAGGCTGCAGAAACTAAGGCAATAGAGAAGAAGAGAAAGAGAGATGAAAGAGCAACAACAAGAGCTCTCTCACCTACAACTCTCGAGAAGAAAAGGAGGAAGGATGAGAAGGATGCCATCAGAAAGGAGAAGCTCGACCTGAAGAAGAAGGAGGAGGAGAGGAAGAAGCTCCCTTTGATAACATTGGTAGAGGGAATTCCAACCGAGCTGGCATACACTGGGGCCAAGAACACCATAAGGCACATTGTCTCCACCAACTTTGCATGAGGAGTTGAGTGGGGCATTCTCTCAAAGGCAGAGCAGAAGAGAGTGATAAATTAGGTCAAGGGAGCATTTCAAAATGGAGGAGAGCTTGATTCATAGTGGATTGCAGACAAGATCTCTAATTCAATGTCTCAAGCAAGATACCATGATAGGATGAAGATTTGTGCTCACTTGAGAGACTTAAATGTGTACAGGAACTTGGAGAGGCCGCTTCAGTTCTCAGAAGACATCTGGAATGCCTTCTACCAGTCTAAGGTGGAACTGAAAGTAGTAAGGCAATTGAAGGAGATCACAGAGTAGCTAACCTAGGCCAAGAAGGCAAGACAATTGGGGAGGTTTGACCGTGACTTGAAGGCACTAGAGTTGAAGCTTGCTAAATGCCAATCAGTGGTGGACGAGGTTAGTGATCCACCATTGAAGTTCCTCAAGGCAGCAGAGCGAGTGAAACTAGTTCCACCCACCACCCACAGGCTAGGGCAAGGTGGAATTCCCAGCTTCAAAGTAGCATTTGTAAGTACCCTCCCTCTCTTCCATTTCTTTCCTGTAAAGATTTGAATAAAGTTGAGTTTCTGTCAAGTCAAATAGTTTCTGTTTGCAATACCTTTGCGATGCGAATTGCATCGCAAAGATAGGTCAAATGGCGTTTGTTTCGCAAAGATACGATGGGATTTGTTTCACAAACTGCTTCGCAAGTTTTAATATGCGAAGGTTTGCACTTTGCAAAAGTGGTCGAAAACTTAAATAGATTCTTTATGCGTTTTTATTGACCTGTTGTATTATGGGTACAAGAGGAAGATCACAGCTGCAGAAATGACAATGGGCCAGGAGCATGGCAAGGAGCATCTTTTTGAACATGTTGATGCACTATTGGTGAGTGGGTTTGGTTGGGATTCAATTTTTGTTTGTGTTGAGATTGTTTTCATTTGAATCAAGATTTTCATTTATGGTGTTGACTAAGCTTTGCATGTTGAAATGCAGGCATCTGAGGGTGAGAGTGAGAGCTCCCAGGGCAGTAGTGATGAGGAGGAGAGAGGCGCTAGCACTACTCCCAGTGCTACCACTAGTAGTGGACCCAGTTCATTTGCTAGTCGAAATGCAAGTTATGCAGGGGGCAAAGATAAAGAGGATAGGGACAAGGACGAGGACAAGGATGAGGAGGAGGGGCAGGGGGACGATGATGAGAGGGAGGAGGATGAGCAGCCTCCCCCTCCTCCAGAGAACACTAGGAAGAAAGATTCAAGGAAGAAATCCAAGAGGGGAAGTCTAAATAGACAGCTAGTGTGTTAGATACCTAAAGGTTGCAAACCCTTTTACATTGTAAATTTTGAAATTTTGATATAGATTTTTTTTTTTGCGGCCCAAAGTGACTCCAAATGAATATAAACCCTGCTTCTAAAATAAGAATACAGTGCCATGCTCTTGCAATACATAGTGGATTTCAAAACCATTTGCGAATCATAATTCTTCGCAACACTATAAAAGCCAAAAGACCAAATATACCATGTCACAGACATCGCTACACTCTTACGGGTAAAATCATTTTAGAACAGGTTTGCGAAATCATAGATTTCGCAAACTTTTAGCGGCATTTTGAAAATCCCAAAATGTTTGCGCTAGATCTTATATCGGAAACCGATAGACTTGTGAGTCGATTCGTTAAGTCATTGCGATGATGGGTTTGTTGTAAATAGTTTTCGATGTAATGTTAATTGCAAACTTTTAACGGCATTTTGAAAATCCCAAAATGTTTGTGTTAGATGTTATATCGGAAACTGACAGACTTTTGAGTCGGTTCGCTAAGTTGTTGCAGTGATGGGTTTACTGCAAATAGTTTTCCGATGTAATGTTAATCGCAAATAATGTATAGAAGTAATTGTAATTGGAAAAAAATTGCGATTGTATCAAGTTCGAGAGTTGCGAAGGACTTGCGATTGTACGGGTGCGAATGTTATGGTATCGCAAAAGCTTAAGAGTTTGCGAGGAATTATGGTTCGCAACAACGGGCTTTTGGAAACTTCTTTCTTTGTTGTTTGCGATGATATTTGGATCGCAAAATAGCCCCTTGTTGTTGTAGTGAATCAAATTTCATTGCTTCATTTAAAACAAATGTTAAATAAAACTTACATAATCAACTACAATTGATGGTCCCCATTGGATCATGTGGTTACAAATGATACTTTCATTACAAGGATGTACCCATTTGTAGTGTGCACAAGGACACAAGGCTCTTCTTTGTCACTTTCAATTAATTCTATGTTATTGCCCTTCATGGCCCGAACACTTCTTGGATTCCATAGTTGCAAAGTTGAAGCCTTTTTCACAAAATTGTGTCATCAGTTCTAGCCACAACTTAACAAAAATGACACAATGAATGAGGTTATACCTTGTGAAGGTCACTTACGAAATATTAGGAAATAACCTTCATTAGGAATAGCGATGGCTGCACTACCATTACTCCCCATGGCTAAACAAAATTGCCAAGAATCAGGTCCGCTCTCCTTGGTGACGTGCTCCTTGGTCCTGGGGTGAACCCACTTGAGGGTTCACCAAATGTCAAGTTGCGGAAGTTGGGACCGAAGGGCACACTCCCGGCTTCCAACTCTAGAAAGGGGTAGAGGGTCGAGTTGGGAGCCCCGGGATTAGACTAGGAAGAGGGACTAGAAGATCAAGCTTGAATCTGCATCCAAAAACCAACCACGGGAGGTTAGTTTAGCATTCGGGACACCCTTGGGTGTTGGGACTTGCCACGGGCACTTGGACACACAAGACCCACCACGGCCTGGACTTGGGAGTAAGCCACCACCTTACTCCCTATAGTATTCTCTGTAGCTCGCCACGGAGGGGGCATCCAAATGGCACAAATTCCCGGGACTCCCGAAATGGAGTCCCAAGATTGTCCCGACGGGACTCTCGGAACTTTGAACTGCCATAACTCCCGACTTCAGAGTTGGATTGCGACGAGGTCTAAACCAAAGTTGTAGCCCTCGTCGAGATCTTTCCAACTCCATGTCGCACTCCCGAATCGAACATCGGGAAGAGGTCGATTCCCGACTTTTAGTGGTCGGGAGTCAAACTGCCAATTTGACTCCCGGCCCTTCTTTCGCCCATAACTTGGGCTGTAGATGTCCGAATTGCCAATGCGAGGGCATGTTCGATATCTACGTTTCAAGACCTTTCCAATGACACCAAGAACACCCTAATGCGAGGTGTTTTTCCGCTTTCTGTCGAGCTCTGAACATTCGGGAGTCCCGGAGGACTCCAAATCCCAACTTTTCCAAGTGTTGGGCTTCACCCCCACACTTGGCCAAGTTAGGGTTGCGACAAAAAATGACACAATGAATGAGGTTATACCTTGTGAAGGTCACTCATGAAATATTAGGAAATAACCTTCATTAGGAATAGCGGTGGTTGCACTACCATTACTCCCCATGGCTAAACAAAATTGCTAAGAATCAGGAATGACTTTCTTCATAGAGGGAAAAAGGGGAATTAGAAATAAAATTCTTCATGATGATAAACAAAGAAAAACAAACCCAAATGTTTTTTTTGCAATTTTGTGAGGAACTACTCAAGCGACAATCATCTATATATGAAGAATGTCATAGAAAATCAATTTTTCAGAACAATAATTAAGACAATAAAAGAAAATTATTATTAACTTAGGTTTTTATACTTCCTATTAAATTGCATACTAATATCTGTAGAGACTAGTGCAACATACCACACAAAAATTGGTGAAACAAGGGGTCAAATTTTCCTTCCATATATCCTTCTAAACCACAATGTCATTTTCCCATGTCTAAGACTTCATGTGTCAACAAATCTAAAGCAAAATGGCAAAGGAGAATTGCCCATAATTAATAATTAATATAGGGTTCTTGCTTGTGCTACTAGCTTGACTTGACTTTAGACATATCTTCACTCACTTGAGGACTTAGGTTGGAACACTTGCTTCACAAAACAAGCAAACTAACCAAAAGTAAGAAGGAAGATTAACATGCATTTGAGCATCCATTGTTTGGCAGTTTATGCCAAAATCATACATCCATAAAATACATTGAAAGGAGACTTCTTCCTTCCACAAAAATCAAGCAAACTACTACAATGCTAGAAGGTTGTAGGCAAGGGACTACCTTTATTAACAATTCCCTAGTAATAGTAAATTGAAAATGAAGTGTTTGGACTTCAATGTTTTACTTCTATAAGTTTTCCATATGCCTTGAGCTCATTGTACTTTGAGAAACAAACACAATTCAAAATAACAAAGAGTTAGACGAAGAGGTTCAACAAATGGAAACCTAATACAAGAAACCCATACAACATTAGCCTTCCACCATTGCTTTCTAATGGCTTGTGGATGGATTTCATGCTTAGAAACTGTACAATTAGTTGTAGTTACATTTGTGCATGTCTACTTTTAGAATACAACATGCATTTATATATGTAGCAGGTTAGGGTTTAGGTTGAGGGTACAAATATGAAACCCTAAAACATAAACCCTAACTTGCAAAAGATAGACCTAGAAGATAAACATCAAATAATGTAAAGTTTACTGGAGAAGATTGAACAAAAAGACTTATTGGAGAAGCTTAGAGAGCGTGAGAACATTGGAAGGCTTGAGATTGGTACATAAAAAACTGAGTGGAGGTCAAGGTTTTTCATACTAGAATGGCCATTTGAAGCTATCAGCATCCAACTATATACTACCATCACTCATATCCAAGCTCTGCCAAAGTCACACACAACCTTGCTCTACTCAATGAAAAAAGATGATTTTGTTTAATGTTACAACCCTCATTCACACTATAGTGGGAAATTCGAGAAATAAGTGTAAAACAAAATTCCTACATTGAGTTCTGATTGTTAAGTATCAAACCCAAAATAGACACCATGATCTTTCAACAATCTCTTCTCTTCCTCTACATAATACTTGCCCTTGTTACTTTGGCTCATATCCCTTTTCCATTTTTCTTATTGTTGGGCCCTGTCATTCTTTATGTATTTTACTACTAGTTTAGGCATTTGTGCCATTTTAGGACTAACAAAGGATAGGGACGTGCTATGATTGTGAACCTTTAGAAACCCCCAATTGCAATCCAACACAATTGATGCAAGGTCAAAAGCAGTAGAATGGAGTATCTCCACTTGGTTGTGTCCACAAACTTGCTATGGCTTGCTTTAGTCGTGTATCATGAGAATTAGGTTTGGTTCATGGGATATCCTTGTATTTTTTGTGACAATGCATCCATTATTCTTTGTGGATGGCTCTACAAATCATTCCCCACATTTAACAATGTAAGGTAGGAGCCGTGGGTCCCAACCACAAATTACTATTACATGTTGCGCTTGCCATGTCAAAGAAAGTGAAAAAAAGAAGTTGTTGAAGGATCCTTTTATTCCCCTTTCCAAAAGATGAAACTAAATACCACAAACTTCATTACTTGATAGAATGCCTTATGGTTTTTGTTAAGCAACACCTCTTCACTTGTATTAGAACTAAGGTCATGTTGAATAAGAAGCGTGGGCATTGAATGAGTTAATTAGGACAACATTTGATCAACTTGAGAACTTCGATTGAGCATCTGATTGATGGTAGACTTTTATATCATTAAGAAAGCAGATAGTTGCAATAGTGTTTCACATCGATTAGTTTTGGCACCCAACACAACTAAAAAGGATGCATGTGGTAACTATGCCAATGTGTTTAAACATGAGTTGTTCTTCCATGCACACAACCCCTTGTGAACAGTAAACATTTATGTTGCATTCTCCACTTTTGAACTTGCGTTGCTCCTCCACTTTTTTTCGCATGCGATCAATCCCCTTCTTCCCGCAATGCCACTTCCTATTCCAATTCTTCAGCTCCGTTCGCCCTTGTCACTTTCGATGCAACATTAAAGGAAACACCATCGACCTCTAGCGATCTAAAAAACAAACCAACAACAATAACTCACTTTCTATTGTCGAGTGGAGAAGCAAAGTAAGCATGTTGAAGCTATTTTTACTGCTATTGCTGCACTGGAGCCTACCTTTCCAATAATTCAAAATGAAGCTCCATGATTCAAATTTGTTTTGAAAAATTTGAAAATAGGGATGCAACAAGTGCAATATAGATACTTGGCACATCGTAGAGTTTAAAAGGGTAAAGAAAAACATGGTTAAAAAAACATGTTAGGGTAAAGAGAAAAAAAATAGAAAGGCGGACCCATCATTAAGCGGAAAACATGATACCCTAACATGTAGACATTTGATGATGGGTTCGCCTTTTGCATTTTTTCTCATGCATTGCGGGCGTTCTATGCTTTTGTTGTTTTTTCTTGTTGTCATTGCAAAGAATGGTGATGGGATACAACCACAACATCCACGAGCAAGTGAAAAATGAAAGTGTTGTTGCAAAAGCTTGGCCATGGAGCATGTAACTGGATCTCTAGAAAACTTGCAAACCTTCCCCTTGCATAACCTAGTGAGTACTTTATTACTGTGTTTTTTCTCCAACCAAATAGAAGGAAGCACAAACGAAAACAAAGACTCATGAAACAAATGTTCTTAGACTATCCTTTTGTGGAAAAGCTTGTCCTTCTTAAGCATAATATTGTCTTGGTTGATAGGTTCTCAAAATTGTTTGTGACCCGAACAACATCCATCACATGCAAGTACAGAGTTCCAAGTTTTAATTCCCTAAAGTAGCCGCTCTTGAACATGGTCTAATTCCCAATTGTTTGTTTTTACTTTCCATCACATGTGTGTTGCAAAGTTTTGGTCTAAAGTGATTGTTGAATGTTGTTTTGTTTTTTGTTTGTTTGTGTTAACATGGTTTTTTCTTCTTTTGACAAATCCAATCTGATTTGCAGTATCCTAATGGTGATTTAGATGCAATCACCATCAAGAAACCTAATTACAAAACATTGGAACCCAAGCAATTCCTTAATGACACGATTTTTGATTTTTATTTGAAGTAAGTACATATCTAAAGACTCTACTTTGCTTGAATTAAATTTTAGAAAACATTGAATCTTTACTTTTCTTTATTCAAATGTCAGAAAATAATGAATCATGTTGTTTCATGTACTTGCAAAGATAACATTCTGATTCACAATTTTACATCTTCAATTGTTTTTTCTACTCCAAATTTGTTCAATGCAAGGACCAAAATGTAAATTTTGTAACTCTATAAAAATGGGGTCATGGTGTGGATATGCTTTTCATAGATTACATTGTGATTTCAATCAATCACAACAAACATTGGAACATGGTCATCATCCCACATCTTGAAAATCAAAGGTAGGATAACAAGATGCAGACATCGTGCATTCTACACCTAGATTCCTTGGAGGGTGGTCACAAACAAGTAGAGTGCCACATTCGAACATCTACGGAAGGTTTGAATTTCAAAAGTTTCTGCAAGCTTACATGACTCACATGAGATGAAGTTAACAATTCAACAGATGCAATACATTGTTTCAAAGGTATGATTTTTTCTTGATGCAAGGTTTCTTAAATAAAAGGAAACAACAATTTTTCCTAACCCGATTTTTTGCTTTGTGATTTTGTAAGTCCTTCAACAACAAAATCATTATGATTGTGGCGTGTACTTGCTCTATTATGTGGAGTTGTTCATTAAAGATGCCCCAATCCACTTCAACCTTGCCATAAGCCAAGGCTTCCCTTATTGTGTATGTCTTCCTTTTTTGTTTTGTTATTTTTTGACATTGTACAAAATTGTTCAGCTTGAAATTGTCTATAACTTTTGTTTGTTGTTTGTAGTTGACCCAATCTTGATTCACCATTACTGACATTTCTGGAAAGAAGAAAGCAATCCAAAAATTATTACTAAAGCCTTTAGCATGCTATTGAATTGGTAGGTTTTAAAGTTTTATAAGAGAATGTATTATCAAATTTAACGTTTATTTATTTTTCTCTTGTGTTTGGGGGGTGCTAAGTTTTTGCATTCTTCAAAAAACTTGCAAATTTGGTTTTGGTTTTGTTTCTAGAAGGGTAACAAATACAACATTCCTTTTTGCAATCTCTTAAGGAAAGAGAAAAGTAGGCACACACATTTAAGTATTTTATGCCCATCGTGAGGCATTTTATCACAAACATGAAGATGGGAAACACCGAACTTCTCCAATTAGGTTGAGGTTGCTATAAGACCATGAACAAAGGCATTGACTACTTCTTTTTGGTCTTATAGTGGTTTTGATTCCATTATGCAAAAATGTTTGTTTAATTATTTGATGTGAGTTGCCTTGAATTCTTTGGAGTTTATCAAGATTTTAAAAATTGTGTGTGTTTTGGTTGTTCTAATATTGTTCATAAGAAACCCTAGACAAGGAAAAAGTGCAGGTGGTGACGAAAGGTGCAAGAGTAGCAATAACAACAATACCAATAGTGAAAGCAAAGGTGGTAGCAACATTAACACCTATGGTGAAGGTGGAGGTAGTAGCACTTGTAGTGAAGGCGGAGGAGGTAGCAGCAGCAACACTTGCCACAAAGGTTGAGGTTGCAAAAAAGAAATGAAGGGTGAAGCTACCAAAGTTGAAAATGAATGTTGACCACCATGGATTACCTAGTGGCGATGTAAGGGTACATTTGTCATGTCGAGTTGACCTAGATGACTGTCATGTTAAATGGTCAGTGCAAAAGAAGTCCAAGGCAACAACAACCATCATCGAAAAGTTGCTCCACAATTTCGGAAGGAATTGGAATGTTGATGTTATCTTTCAACGCATTGGGAGTGCACAATGCCAATAATGTAAAAGTTTCTTGAAGGTTACAAAAGAAAATGAAGAGCGCTCGAACTTGTGCTCCAAGGCAAGTTAGGCGTTCTTCAAAGGTAATTTGGGTCGATAGTTTTACTATTTTAAAATATTTCTAGTTTAGAATTAAAATTAGGTTCCGGACATATTGATGTAATTGTTGTGTTTTCTTTCTCTTGCAGCGGAGGTCACAAAGAACAAAGGAAACCCTCTATGGCATGACCAAAATCATAGTTATGACATTCTTGGTGCGGGAATGTTATGGAAGCCCAAAGAAGCACGAAAATTCGTTAAAATTCGCGAAAATTTGTTAAAATTCATTAAAATTTGCGCCAAAGAATGTTTTGACAAGGTGCTAAATGAAGAATTTAAAAAAATTTCAATGTGCAAAATGAAGAATGTCATTACTAGGACCAAAATTGACGTGTTGTCAAAGCACACCTGATTATCACCAACTGCATTGGCAATGGTGGTACACATTCCTTTGAAAAAATAAATGTAAGGTTTCTTTCCTTTTTTTTAACATTTTCTAAACCTTATATTTACATTATGCTTTGATTGTAACTATGTATTTGCAGTATTGCAGAGAGATATTTATAGTCAGGAGCCATCTATTATGGAATTGAAGAAGGTCCATGACAATGGCACAAAGGCCTTTTTCGTGACTTTTGATGGACCCACATCAAGTGCATGTGTAGAGGACAACAATGCTATAGAATTAGCAATAGAATTAGATGTTTAATTTAGTTTACCCACTAGACTACTACAGATTTTATCAATTTAGTCTTTTCTAAGTACATTACAATAGGTGTTAACACCATGTATTTGTTTTGCGGAGTACACACGAATTTCAACCTCCTTCACATTTGAAAAAATATTATAAAAAAGAAAATCATGTCACAATGTATTTTATATTACATTTTGTTGATTCTTGTGGGGACACAACATTCTTTGTAATCAAATAACCTGATGGATAGATTTGTAATCTTTGATGAAGTGGTCCAAAGGATTAGGCACTGGTGAATGTGGGAGTTGAATTAATGAAATCAGTGCCAAAAACCTTAATCAAATAGAAACAAGTACATAATACATAAGGGTGTTCAAAACCTAGAAATTACAACATCACCTGATGGTTACTAAAATGCAATTGAAGTTTGGACTGATTTTTGAATTCTTGGGTGATTTTAATTTTAAGACTTTTGATCAAACAATTTTTGCATTGAATGTGTAAGAGTTTTTGGACAAAATGAATTTCAAACCCATTGAGCAATACTAAGCTAGACTTGGAAGGGTAAGTTAGACCCATCCTCCACCCATTCTCTCCAATTGATCCCTATATGTCATAAAGTATGCTGCATCTGGAATTTTTTGAGGTTGTAAAAATCTGGGTGCTTTGTGATTAAGGTCGTTATGTGGTAATTGTTTGCACAATTTTTTTTGCAACTAGGGCATCTCACCAAGAACCAAATGCTAATGTTTCTGTAGTGAGACAATGATGGATTAGCTGGTGCAATGATGAAACACGTGTTTGTGAAAAAGATGGGAAATGAGACCTTTGCAACCCGTTTTAAAAAAGGTTTTCATTGGGGAATTAGAGGCTACATGTAAGAATAACTCCAACAACTCCATCCCTGAACTACTGATCATAATTCAATGTTGATCTCCATGGTCACACAATTACATGTTGCAAGTTACAAGTTGTTATTGTGCAAAGATCAATGAAAACCGTCATGACTAAGTCTAAGCTTGATCTCCATTTTTTTTTTGTAGTCCCTATGTTCAGTACATTAGCATGTATGCCACAGAAGAAAGAGTAGCTAGGTAAAAGAATTTTAGATCCTATCAATCATTTTCCGCTTCATGAGATTTTTTGAGAAGCTTTGTTGTGAATTCACATGCATTTTTTGTGGAATTTGAATCTCTTAAATTCAAACCTTAGTAGTATTGAGCTAAATGTTGTAGCTTCTTGATGCTTTAATTTCTAGATTTATTGATTTGTGTAATGCAATTTACCACAAGGTTATGGTTGAAAACATGACATGTTTAGCTCAAGATATCCTTAACACTTGTGTTGTGTGAATGCTATGCACTACTACACAACAAGCTACGATTGATAACTACATTTCTTCCTTCAAACCCTAGTGGTGTATTGTATAACAAACTACAGCTCCTAGTGTAGGAGGCCCTTGTAGACAATCATGTCTTCACCTTGTGGGTGGTTCCATGATGAACTTCTCTATGTAAAACACCAACAATTAAACATGTTAAATTCAAGCTATGCAACTAAGTGTAAATGATCAACAACTTCTTTTGCTCACATATTATATGTGTTTTGGTGTGGATAGATGCAAAAACTCTGGGCATTGCAGAATGAGCAAATGGTGTTGCTATTGAAACTAGAATTGCAAATGCAATATTGCAAGTGTGAATGCTCATGCTTCAAGTCATGATTATCCACTTCATGTATTTTAGGTTTTTGGGATCATGAGCTGATGATTCATATATGTGGTCTATGTATTCAACTGCAAGATTAAGAGGAGTTAATTGTTGTGAGGTGGATGCAAAGAAAATTGTTGTTGGGACCACGTTGTTAGGGTGCACTAATGGTAAACTTAGTACATACAATAAAATATAGCTCTATTGATGTACAATATAGTAAAGCTTAGTCTTGATTAGAGTGGTTGTATGTGAACATTTGGCCTTATTGGTTGCTTGGTGAGTAGAAGACATTAATCAATGTTGGTGATCACCAAGGCACTAATGCGATACTTTTTGATAAACAAGCTGAAAAAAGTTTGGAAATAAAGTCTAATTTTTTTGTTAAATAATGTGGAAAACTTGATACTTGTTGTTAGCAATGAAAAAAAATGGGTTACTTTTTGTTAAATAACATGAGAAACATTTGAGAAAAGTGAGATACCTTTTGTTAATAACTTTGAAATTTTGAAAAGAAAAGTGCAATGTTTTTTGTTGAATAATGTGGAAAACTTGAGGGAAAATAGTGGGACGATGTTGATGCTGCACTTTTTACATAGTTATGACATTCTTGGTGCGGGAATGTTATGAAAGCCCAAAAAAGCACGAAAATTTGTTAAAATTCGTTAAAATTCGCGCCAAAGAATGTTTTGACAAGGTGCTAAATGAAGAATTTTAAAGAATTTTAATGTGCAAAATGAAGAATGTCATTACTAGGGCTTTTTATCGTCTACCATGTCACTATTAATTTCACTCTTGCACCTTGGCATGATGAAGAATACAACAACAAAAACACCTGCCACTACATGGATAATGATACCCATTACAATTAGTTTCCAAACCCAAGACTTGGATGGAGAAATTCAAATTTTCTTTGTCATACGATGCAAGTTTTCATGGTGTCCACAATGATGTGACAGAGATTGGAAGAAATTTCATTCAAAGTTTGATGGACTTAAGAAAGTAAGCCCCTATCTTCCCAACCCCTTGTAGAAGTCTACCCCTTTTATATATCTAAAAATGTTTTCTTACAACTTAAGATGAGATACATAACCATTAGCACAAATCAATTTTCTCATTTAAGAGTAGCTCTCATGTAGCTTTTTGTAGAACCACATGTTTGAGATTACTTTACATAAGTGCATAAGTGCATATATATATATATAGCCTTTAATATTTGCATGGACCTAAAAGTGTAGGGTAAAGCCCCATGAACCCAAGTTTTCGTCCATGGGCTTTTACATGGTGTAAAAATGGGGCGTGGCTTTTCATTTTTTTTTAATTTCTTGTGATATCCAATGGGTATTTGCTAAGTATCAATGGGGGAAAAAATATGGCCACCAACCTTTATTAAAATTGGAAAGCCCTTGGAGGTGGGCTTTCAGCTTTTGTAAAACCTAGTAGCCATAATTTGTTTTGTAAGAGTATCTCCAAATACATTACATAATCTGGCTAGGTTTTTATGTCAATGTGGAAGATAATTAGTAACAAATTTTAATTGACATAGTCTACATGATGTACCACATTTCATGTTGAATCTTAAATAAATCGAACTTTGGTTGGTTAATATAAATTGAATTAATTCAATCTCATCAATAGCTGAAAACCTGTTTGAAATATATTACGATAAGTTACAACAAGACAAAATCACCATGTCATGATGCATTGACTACACCCTTGCTAAGAAAAAAGAGGAACTTTTGTGCAAATAGAAGATTAGTGACCTTTAACATGGTTGTTGGTAGGACATATGTATTTGGATCCAATAAGAGATGGACTTGAAACTATGAATTGGTAATTATCTCCTGTTATTCGTCCTAAGTCATTTGCAATTGCCGTAAACTACAGCCCATTGAATAATCTATTCAATAAATTCTTTTACATGGAGATTGTGAATATTGTTTATAATGCATTATGCTTTTTATTCATGAAGTGTTTATAACATTAATAAAGTATTAACTAAAATTGTAGCAAGGAATAACTAACATGATGATTTGCATTTTACATGTGTACGTAGCAACCAAAAGTTTTAAGGAGGATGAATTGTAACCAAAAGAAAGGAGAAGAAGAACAACAATATCTTGTGCGTGAGAAACTCAAAATAGAGCCATAAACCTTAAAATTTTTACAACATTATCAATCCCAACACTTGCATGTAACCCAATGTTGCCAAAAGTTTTACTAGTGTTATTGATTATGACAAAACAAGGTTCTGTTCTGTAAATTACCAACTATTACATATGTGTGAACCCTCACACACTTGCCATAGTGGCAACAAATAATTGGTTGCCATGTACCAATTCATACATTAAAATTCTAAATTCTATTGAGGTATGGTTTGAAGTCAGAACTTTCAAGGTTCTTTTAGTCCATTTGAGTTGTTAACCTTTTTTCCAACTAATGTCACAATGCAAAGGATAATTAAGTCCCTTATTTGATAAACCTTAGTCTCATAAACATTTGGATCTACATGTCCGGATCAAAGTATGAGTAATGTCTACCATGTTTACTTATAACCATTCAAGAAGGACAATTTTTTGTGCAAGAATGGGCTATAGATACATTTCTAAGAACTTCCCACTCTTGTCCTCATACATCTTGTTTTGCCCAACCTAAGGACACCCCACTCAAACTTTTGGTATTCATTCAGACAATTGTCCTACAACATGGATTTAAAGGTGATGCAACAAAGGTCTCCATTCCAAATGCATATTTGTCCTTCTACATGGCCCTATTTTTATAGCTCGAACTTATTTTCTTTTGTCATCATTCCTCAACATAACCCTTTATAGTCTCTATTCTTCCTAAAGACTTCTTGCCTACCATGGTGTAGCTACTCACATAGCGAAGATCAACAATTACTAGCACATTTAGTCCTATCTCCTGAAATTGATGAAAAGAAAAAAATCAGAAAAACTTGCATGCATCTCTCCCCCATTTTGCTTTTGATTTTGCCTTCCACCGTCCTATGATGTAAACCTCCATTCAATGCTGCATCTCCCTCCACCATCCATAGCTTGGTGAAAATATGTTCTCCATAACACACAAACAAACAAGACTTCTTACCCATGCTTACAAACCTTCTTGAAACAATAATTGTTGCCGCGATGGAATAATTCTTATTGTTAGCATACAAAAAATTGATGGCCATTGAAAAAAAAAAAAACAAAAACCCTAAAAACTTGTTGTGTTCACATTATCATAGTGACTTCCCATTCGGTAACAGAATAATATTAATTGGACATAATTTCGAGCGTCTTCTAATCAAAAGCTTGGTGGTTGAAGTTGGGAGATGCAAGTTAGCAACAACAAAAAATGATTTTGAAAGAAGAACAAAGATGAATTGCACTAGGTTTTTGAAAAACCTTTCGAGGATAGTGTTTTATAGTGTACCACATTTTGGCACTACACCCAAGTTCAAGGATTATTACATGGAATGATATTAAAGGATCAACTCCAATACAAAGGATGTATCCAAATCTAGCTTTTGGGCAAATGTTGACGTGTTTAATCGACAAATGAGCGAGCTTGTGGTGGCTTTTGAGGAATAACTATTTTGGATGTACTTGTGATGGTTTACAAGAATCAACTAGTAGACATGCAAGAAGGATGTTCATTTGCATTTGTTATTATTGTAAAATTCTTATTTACAAAGGTAGAAATTTGTGACAAGCATGAGTTTGGGTTGGGTGAGGCTAGTTACTTGGAAGAGGATTAATAAAATACGATCAAAGCTAAGATTAGTGAGGCATTTTGTGACGATTGATTGCTTATAGATCTTTCAATTGAAGCTAATGTTGTAGAATTTCTCACCTTCATTACAATTTTGTGATGATAAATTGTTTATAGCTCTTTCAATTGATGTTATTGTTACATAATTTTTTTTGCAAAGGTTATCAATTCTTAAAGTTCTTAAGGAGGTAGAGTTAGTGCAAGTTGTCAAGTCATTTGAAAGAGAAGTTATGTGAGTTTCTAAACTAATGAAATTTGTGAATGTTGAAAATGTTTATCTATTGAAATGAAGGAGGAATATGTGTCAAAACTTTGCCTAAATTTGTTGATTTGCTTCCAATAATTACAACATGCATTTGCTTGTTTGGATATAGCTTGTTGATGACACTCGACTCTCATACATTACAAAACTCATAGACCTTGCCCATAGAGACAAGAAATCTTTGAGCATTTGAGTTGATCATGGCATTTGTGGCAACAAGATTTTGTCATTTTGCAATATAGTTTATTGGGATTGTCATTAGCCTATATGGAGTAAGAAGTTTATAGAGTTCATCTCTCCAGCGAGTCATGCAAATGTTTGATTCAAATGCTAAAGGTGCAATGAATGTGATCTCAATTGGTAAAATAAGCGATTGGGCTTGGTCTTAAAATGCAAAATGAGATTTACAATTTGATATGGAAATCTCATACCAATCTTCATATACCCCCAATATGAATTCCTAAAATTCATATTGAAACGAGGTTGAAGACCCCCAAGTAAAATGCTAAGCCGGATGATGGGAGACTATCATGTACGGCTTCAAGGGAGGGAAAAAATACCTTACCCGTTGTTACCACCCCAAGGCCCAACATCTTTCGAAAAGACAGATATTCTATTGGTAGCATTGCCCTTGTGGTGGAACCTTTTTCAAGAGGTCTTCAATCAACAAGCTTGAAGTCCACCCAATCATGGATTTTGCATGAGTGTACTTCTTTTAGCCTAGTTTGTTTTATTTTATAGTAGAGCAGTCTTTGCTCCACTGAAATCAAACGAGACGGGAAGGATGATAACCATAAGGACATTGGGTTGGAATTTTGCACTCTACGGCCGGGGGATGACAGAAGAGCAGGAGGCCATGACCTTCTACAATGTAGTTGGGCCTCTCTCCATGCTAGAAATATGAGCTAAGCAGCCTGCCTTACAACAAACCAGTGCAGAAAAGATCAATACTAATATCATATTCATACCCAGCCTATTTTTAGGGCATTGAGACCTGACTCTTACCCTACCAGGCCAAACCTACATTGATATTCATACAAGACTGGCATGAATAAGGGGTGGGATCCTTCAAACCATTATGAGTCTGGGTATTGAAAAATTCATATACTGATACAACACTGGTTTTAGGGTTTAGTCATTCATCTTAAGTAGAGTGATAGCAGGGGGTTTAGCCATCTCTCCACTTCCCTCCGAGAACCACATGAGGACCCTCATTTTCTTGTGTTTGTCTTTAGCATGCAAGAGGAGTTTGTTGATGGAGCTTTCACTGGAAATCTAGGAGAGGTTCTCAATCAGGGAAAGCAGCTGCCTTGATGTGTCACTCTTCTACTTTGGTTTGCTGGTCTTTATGTGAGTTCTCTTGACCTGATTACAGTTGTTGTGTGAATTTCTTTGCTGGATTAGTTAAGAATTAATTGTCCTGATGTAAAGGACCCTGGACAGTAGGCACAAAATGGACCATTCCTTTGTATTATTTGGTCTGTCATTAACCTTGCGTAAGCCCTGAAAACAATGTGAAACAACTTCTAAATTTCACAAATTGAGTATATTGTAAGGACCTTGTAAGGAATTTGAACGGGCTATACACCTGGTAAGGAACTTGATTGGGCTGTTCTGAGAATTCAGGTCCCACAAAGAAAAATTCTACCAGTTCTTTACTGCCTGGTATTAAGGAACTGGAATGGGGATGTTCCAGGAATTTGGGTCCCTGTCTATTGCCTTGTGTTTTGCTGGTAAGAGCTCTTGGATTTAAAGAAGCCAACTGCACCAATCTGGCAATCATTCTTTCGCGGATTATCACCAAATCTGCTGCTTACAGCAACCCAGGACCTAAAATTTGAGCACTGGAGTCTAAGACTTGATTTACTTACAGGGTGTAGGAATTGTGAAGCTTTCTGCATCCCCATTAGATAATCTAAGTATTTTAGTACACGCATGTTCTTCATGAAATTTAAGCATTTGAAAGAAAACCCATTCTCCAAACATCCAGAAAAAGGGCAATAGGAACACTGGAACATTATGTATGTCAGGTCAAAATTCCCTTTTGTATAATAAGCTGCTGCTGCTATCTCTCTCTGCTACACCTATATAACTGTAACACATTACATCATGAGGTTTGACTACAGACAGGAAGGAATTTGTATCTAAGAGTTCAGTGAAGATTTTGCTTATTTTGCAAAAAGGCGACAATGAATGATTCACAGAAGAGAGGTTGAATCAGAAGAGAGTATGTACTATGGACCATGTAGAAAGTTATGATGCAATTCACTCAGAGAAGCTAGTGTTTTCTAGAGTGTAAGGGTTTTAGGGCTCAAACCCTAAACCCAAAGAGCTTAAATGAGAGGCACATAACGCACAGCCATCTCAATTTTCTTCCTCACCGTGCCATCCAGCAACTTGTCTACAATCACAAGATCCTGCAAGTTTTCCCCACACTTTTGCTTGTTAGTAAATGTATCTCAGAAATATATCTCATAGTGCCCTTCCCCCCACCCATCCCTCATATTGACAAAGCCAAGCTGACAGCACAAGCCATGGAATCATTGGAGATTGTGCACACTAGGATATTGACAGACTTTTGGAGAAGATTGGTATTTTGTACCCAACTCATTTTCATACTTGGTTGAGACAAACAACTCTCAACTGAGCAGGGTAGTCTAAGAAGAGGAGGACACTGCAAACTGTGCTTTTCAAATGCACTTCATTCAAAAAATTTGGCTGTATCACATCTTTTAAGGAATTCTATTGCAATGAAAGATGTGGTGGAATTGCATGGAAAAAGTGCAACTGTGGCTTGGTGTTTTGCTACTGATTTGGACAGAAATACACACCCAAGTTTTCAAGCATGATGATCATGCTTGATGAATTTTAAGGTTCCCAAATTCTGATAGAAAACTTCAAGTACCCCATGTCTTAGGATGATGACTTAGGGTTTTACCTACCTATTGAGGACTCTGTGCCTACTCGTTAGGGTTCAGATCAGTTCATCATGTCCAGGCTCCAGATGACTGATTTCATGTAAAGAGATTGAAAAATTTGTTGAGATGGATTTCAGTGCTCATGTGAAAATTGTTGACAAAATAAGAGAGTTGTTCAGAGATTGTTAAAGAGATAGAGAATTTTCAGAGAGATTTTGCTTACTTGGGCCATTGTGCCAACAGGAATGACCATACGGCCACCAGGCTTCAGCTGTTCCACCAGAGCTTCAGGCAATACTGTTGCAAAAGCATACACCCAAAACATAAGATTCTAAGGTCCTAAGGTCAGAATGTATAAGAAACAGGAGGTTGAAACTGTGAGAATCACAAAAGAGGAGCTGAGATGTGGTTGTTGCAATTAAGGGTTTTGGAACAGCTTCTCAAGTACCTGCAGCGGCAGCTCCAACATGAATTGCATCATAGGGTGCTCCTTTCTCATATCCCAGTTTGCCATCAGCCACTGCAATTTAAGCACACATCCATTGTTTGAGAAAGAGCTGCAAGAAGAATGTCTGCATTCATAGAATTGTTGAATCAGACCTAAGTTACACAACCAAAAAAAGAATGCTTAGCTGTCAGGAGCATGGGATTGGAAAAGCATACAGAGTACTTCAAGGCAGCCACTGTCCATGAGAGAGCCAGCAGGAGTTTGCTTAATTGCATCAATTGATCTATCCACAAGCTCTGGAATGTGTTCAACCCCGATTGTTTGACCCGTCTCCCCGACCTACAGGTGTGATTGAATCACATCTCCACATTAGGAAGAAGAAAAAATGATCCCCCATGCACCCATCTCCCTGACCTACAGGTGCAATCAAGTCATATCTCCACAATAGGAAAAAAGGAGAAGAAAATTCAATCCCCCATGTACCCATCTCCATGCATGTGTAGCTTGTCTTTGCAGATTCATCAAATCATCATGCTTACTATGTCCAGACATTTCTTCTGAAAGTAGAGTCTTGTAAAATGGTTGTTGCACCCTATGTCCCAGGGGGATTTTTTCTGCTGATTTAGTCTTGTAAAATGGTAGCAGAGAGGGGGGGTGAAGAAATGTTTGGTTTGGGAAGCGTGCAAACAAACCATGAGGCCAAGTACAGCAGTCAAGTAGCCTGATCCAGAGCCCACATCCAGCACTGACATCCCAGGTTTCAAGTAATCCGCCAGCAATGACAGACAGTATGAATGCTGTACAAATCCCCATCCGCCCACCACCACCAACAAATATTGAAATTCACAAAAAAACCATCTGAAAGCTGGAAACAGTAGTGAGTGAGTGAGGAGCAGGAGTTTTGGCATGAGTTCCAATAAAAGTCCAAGTCTTGTTTTCTCCTTAATCAACAAAAGCTTGCAGAACGTGATCCAAGTTTTATTTTCTACTCCATCAGCTAAAAAAGCTAGCTTGATGCAAGAATTTGATCCAAGTTCTGGTTTTCTAATCCATCAATATTAAACAGCTTGCAATCTTGAATTCATCATGTGTGAGATGATAGACTCCTGCAACCCAGCTGCTTACCATATGGGGTGCTGAGATTGTTGCTCCAAATCCTGCAATCTCCAACCCATAATGAAAAGTTTTGTCAGAACCAGAAGGCTAAGGTTTTGATTACAGGACTCTCTCTTGAGTTTTTGGTAACTTCCCAACAGTTGATCAAACTGCTGATCTTCTGCGTTACTACATTATTGACCATAGGTTTTATTCCAGCTCCAAGCTCAAGAACATTCTGCAAGAAACTAAATTAAGTCATGGGAGGGATGGAGGAGGCATGGATTCTTTACTACAAGCTACTCCTGCAGCAGCAACTAGCTAGAGCTGGTTACACTTTACCTATCACTTGGGGAGAATCCTTGTAGGGCAATGCTGTGGGAGGCACAAATAGCTTTCGATCCACTTTGGACATTGCTGATGCTGCCTCTGGAGATGTCAGGATTCCTCGCTCTGCAAAAAAAGGGAAAAATTAAAAAATTCCCATCCACCACGTGACTCAGTAAGGTAAGGTACACATGACCCAACAAGTCTCTGGCACACATGCAGACAGACATGCAGCTGGAGCGGTTAGATAAATATTACATCCTTCCTTTTCTTGGTTCACTAATTCTTTCAATCGTTTCGTTTTACAGCAGCTGGTGATGTAGTCTTGGAAATCCAGGCTCTGCTCAGCTGCTGAAGGACTAGCTTGCTGCACACAAGAAGAAGAAGAAGAGAAGAGAAGTAGAAAAATGTACTCTGGAGATTGGAGACAAGCTCGGCGTAGTTGGTGCCATGGCAATGCCAACTCATCTCATCGCCAGGGGACGTGGGTGCCGGCGGGTACGTGTATGGCGGCGCACACGCACACACCGCCGGTACAAACGGCTTCCCTATTTTCGCTGCCTTTCTTCAACCCCAGCAAGCGATTAAGCAAACAAGAAAACAAACGCGCGCACACACACTCGCTCACTAGAGCTCAGTTCTCACACGATCCAGGAATCAGCTTTGAGCTCACTACTAACTCACACGAGCCCAAATCTTGAACAATTCTAGAAACTTTAACACTCAAGATCAAGTGCAGCAGGAGGAGCTGATCCAGAAGAGAAGAAGAAGAAGAAGATTGAGAAATGGAGATGTATGAAACCCAGTATCTAGATGATCGGACTAGTAGTTACTCCGTAGGTGGGAGCGAAAGAGAAAAATTGAGAGGTTTCTTGTAGCTTCTGGAACACAACAAACAGGCTGCAATCCAGCAGACTAAAGATGAGGGAGAAATAGACGACGATGTTGAACAGCAAAGCAAGTAAAGAAAGAGCTTGATCCAGAGATTGCAAACACGATGTCTTCCGGACTTCAACAAATCCAGACTTTGGCGAGATGAAGACGAGTGATCTAAGCTTACGAATTTGAAACAAACACACCACACACACAACACACAAACTTGTACATACAACTTGGCTGATGATCTCTCAAGCTAAATGCTTTTTTGATTCTCAAAACAAGCAAAGTTCACTTAGATTCAGAACTGTTGTAGTCTGGTGCGCTACTGTAAGAAGCTGCTGGTGCTGGTGGGGGGTCTTGAAGAATCTCAGATGGACAAAACTTCCAAAACTCTTGAAAACCCTTGAATGTCACTCAATATCATTGATCAGATACATACTCTCTCTCTCTCTCTCTCTCTCTCTCTCTCAAAGCTGAGGGGAAGAAAAAACCTCACGCAAAAAACCACCCAAAAACCCAAAGCTTGCAAAAACAAAATTAAAAAAATCGAAACAAACAAACACACACACACACAAACAGAGTGTCACACACACGCAAATTACACACTCTCATACACTTGAGATGATGCACTAAAACAAGCAAATTCCGTGAAGAGCAAAACAAATTTCACAAAAGCTTTGCACAGCACTGCACTTAACACTTCAGATTTCACAAAACCACAAAGCTCGATTGAAGCTTGAGATCCTTTCTTTCAAAGATCAAAGGCTGATGCTTGATGATGGAACCTGTTATTTATATAGAAGCTGCAACCCAATAATAATAATAATAATAATAATAATAGTACAAATTAAAATCCGCCCACCCAAGTTTGCTATCTTCTAAAATTTCCTTCAAGAGTGAATGTTTTTCTTTTTTTGGAGGGGTCAGCACCCACTACAAGAAACAACCCCAAACAAATTAGATAACACAAAATTTGCCACTAGGTACCCACTAGAACCAATCAACAAAAAATTAACATAATTTTTTTGCCACCAGGTGCCCACTAAAACCAACCAACCAAAAATTAACAGAACTTTTTTGCCACCAGGTACCCACTAAAACCAACCAACAATTGGTTCCCTACTTACTTTCAATCCCCCAAACTTATAGCAAATTTGACCCCCAAACTCATATGCAAATTGACCCCAAACTCATTTCCAAAATTGGATCCCAAGTAAGTACGGGTCACCACAGACATTTTTACAATTTATTTGCCCCCAAACTTATTGCAAAATTGGCATGACAACACAATTCTAAGCGTTGTTTGATTTTTAGAAATGACATGTGACATCAACACAGGGAGAAGGAGACTAGGTGGCTATATATAATAATAATAATAAGAAGAAGAAGAAGAAGAGCACTAGGATATTATTAGGCCAACAACACTAAAACAGGCCTGACACAAAACACACAAACAACACAACTCCAAATGCATTAAGTTCCCACCCCCCCCCCCCCCCCCCCCCCCCCAAAACCTAAAACCCTAAACCCTTCGCAAATAAACACACACAACAAAAACCCACTAGCCACTACTAACTAAATTAACCTCTGCATATTACCTAGTCTCTACTACCTACCTACCTACCTACCTACCTCCCTTTGTGCCCCCATCAAGACCACTAGTGACTACTTCCCATCATCAGCATGGTAGTAGGTAGGTACCGTCTTGGCTCTTCCCATGACCTCATTCATACAAGCTTGATTTGTTTGTATTTGGAGGGTGAATGGGTGTGCTTGTGTGGGTGTCTTTTGTGGGAGGAGAGGGGGGAAAGGGGAGATGGGAAGGTGGGGGAATAGGGTTGGGTGGGGTTGGGAGGGGGGCCAATAAATAAATAAAAAATATTATTATTAATAAAATCTCTAAAAAAGGAATTTCTAGTCAGATATCCACATTTTGACATGATCTCCACCTCGTCCAATGAAGGACTAGTTTACATTCAAGTTTTGTGGCCCATTTTTGGCCTAGTAGGTACTTACATTCCTTCTTTGGGCCCAAATTTGTAGGCCATGATATATGCTTGCACAACTGGATAACGTGACTCCTTCACATTTTGTGCCCATGATCTCCCAAGTATACCAAATAAGAAATTGGATTTACTTATGGCTGCTGGTGGGGAAGGAAGGGGCTTATGAATTAAGTAAGGGAAAGGAAGGAGTCATATTATGGAAACTCAAATATTTCACCATCTAATAATATAATCTTCAAAAAGAAACCTCCTCTAAAGGAAACCATAATCCTTCAAGATATCATAACTCTATAACTAATCTCAAGTTTCCATGTAAGCCAAAATATTATCTTTCAAAAGCCCTCATATAAAAATAGACCAAGTATTACCTAGGGGCCAAAATCCTTTAAGCTACTATATATTCTGTAAGGAATCTAAACACAATATAAGACCAACAAATTGTGCACTAAGAAGTGTCCAAGAGCTTAAAGTTGTGCTCATAGGGCCACTACCGTCATTGAAATCAATAAAAATTGAAACCATGTGACAATTTGCACGTGATTTGGTAAGCGACTTGGTGTAGTTTATGATAAAAGGAAAGGCAGCAATGGGGGACGAGACTTCAACTTGTGGGTGGGAACTTCCGAGGGGGGTTGAAGTCATGACGATTCCCAATTCTTCCGATCTATATTAAGTCATTCCGAGTGAGTGAGTGATTATGTAGGTCGGACTCGTAACGGTGTTTGATTCCTGGCAGCCTCGGTTTTTGGTAATAGAACAGTGTGATTTGCCCACGCGCTACGGCCCACTTTGAAGAGAGCAACAAATAGGTGGTGATAAAAATATACTCTACAATTGGGAGGTTGGTTAGGGGTCACTTTGAAGAATTTTAAATTGAGTTTTTGGACAAGAGTGGATTTAGTTATTGGCACTAAGTGATGAGTAAGCAAGGATAATAATATAGGGTTCTTTCTTTTTGGGGGGGGGGGGGGGGGGGGTGTAGACATGGGTGTGGCTAATGTGAGAGCTTAAATTAACCCAAGAGCCCAATTAGAGAAGGGTCAAGACTTAATACTTGCAAGGCTTCTTTTTTGCACCCACCACAAGCAATTTGAAAGGCAAAGAAAAGCCGGAATATTATTTTTTTCCTTTCAAAAGAAATGCAAGAAAAAATAAAAGTGTCCATCCCATGTAAAAGCATAGAAGAAAATAGCCCATTCAAAAGTGTAATGTAATATTAAGCTTCTTGAGGTCACCCTTTTGTAGTGAAGACTCTAAGTCTAAGGCAGTTTTGCTACCAAGTTCCATAGCTTTATCAAACATTGCTTTTTTGGCTTTTGGTTTTGACTTGAAGGCTAATAGATAACCACGAGACCATGCCTGGCTGCCCTACTTGGTTTTATCGGGCCTTCTCAAAGATCTTAGAGGAAAGACGCCACCATTTCGAGACACTATAGTTTTGATGTAGATGCCTAAGAATTGAACCTTAGCTGAGGTTGTATATATATGTCATCTTGCCCTATTTTCAGTTGTAGGTTATATTTTTTTTAAAATGATGTGTTTCAATTTTATTTTTATTTTTTTCGAGTTCAGTGATTCCTAGTAGAGAGTTGTTTGCATAGCAGACGTACTTAATCTTGATGAAGTCAGGCTCCAAGTAGTAAAAAATGCTCGCAAGTCTGGCCTCTCGCTTTTTACTTTTGCGAAGGTTGACTGGTGATCTTTTGAAGATCGTAATCTAAACGACGCTTTTCAAGATTCATCTGACTAAATGATGGGCCAAGGTGAACCAACACCTACTTTGATACCTTCACCTTCTTGTACAAATGAGGCCTTTAAGGCCTCTTCAAGGTTACATGAATTTGAGAAATGCTAAATTTGAATTAAGAGACTTTGATTTAATCTAATGGGTCAATACTTATAATATTTAAAAACAACCCCACACACGTAAGGTTTTTTAGTTTTGAACATGGCACCATATTGTAGGTGTTGGTTTACCCCATGGCCTAAATGAGGTGAGGAGGAATTCTTTTTTAGCATTATTATAATTTTTGAAATGGGATTTTCAAAACAAAAGTCTTTTTAAAGCCATTTACAAGCTTCATTGAAGTTGGAAACTCCATGTGAGTGTCATTATGTGTTAGAATGTTGGAGATTATGAATTGGAGGCATTGTTTGATGTGTGACACAACATGAAAAGTTGAAGAAATCTTAGTTTAGATAATTATAATTCAGACTTTTCTTTCATTTTTAAAGATTTGATATGTTTTTGTTACTCACATTTTTGTGTCAAAGATCAAAATGTTGTCAACTAGTTGTGTGAAATGCATTTGTTAAAACTGCTCATCACACTGAAATGCAAAATAAAAATTGACTTATGACAAAAAAAAGAAGATTAAGTAAACCTTTCAAAATACTCCACACGGACTCAAGAGTCGAGTGTAACTCACAATGGTGCCCATCACACACACACACACATGCAAGGATTATAAGTTATAACTACATTGTAATGACAAAGGAAGGATTTCATGAGTACTATTGTTTGGGAGTTGACATCAAGGAGGATTGGGAGTGGGTGACTTAGGGAAGGGCGGGCCAATTTTGCATGAGATAGGCTCATGTGTATTAGCATATTCCATATTACTCAACACCATAGTACTTTGGCAACTTGGACACTAATTATTATATTAACCATTGCACCAATGCAGTGGGCCTTCCAAGCATTATTGCATGGAAGGCCTTGAAATCAGGCCACGGCATTTCTATGAATGCAAGTTCTAGGCGCCATAGTGGTGCTAGGGTCACTATGGGATCTATGACACCCAATTCACTTTCATACACCTAATGCCAAAACTTCGAGCATTGTGTCCTCACATGGAATCTGGAAGGAATTTGGAATTCGAGAATTTGTCATTTTGGGATATAATTGGACAGCCTAGATCTGGGTTTTGAAGGTTTCTTATGGGTTGTTTTTCCGTGTCTTAAGGAAATTTTGTGTAGGGTTCTTGGAAAGATAAGGTGACAACACTTTGTCAACATTTAATGGATCTTGCATCTTAACACCCAAAAAGATGCCTACATGAAACCCCAAATGGAACACTGCATGCATCACCTAACTAGATCCTAGATACACTAGGTCCTATAGGAGGATTCAAGTTCATCACCTTTTGCACAAGAAAACATTAAGAAAAATGGTGAAATAATTAGTAATTACAACCATATTAGAAGAACCGGAACTAGTTATGAGAGGTACTTGAATGTGGTTTTAGATGAAAATTTTATAGACTTTTATATTTGTTTATACTTGAACCTCCATTCAATCCTCAAAAAAAATCATTTTCCCATGTGATTCTGTTGTGTTAGAGTTGGATTATGTCACATACACGGAAGAGTTCTCATTAGAGTACAAAAAATTGCTATATGAAAGGACCCAAATTGGTAATACCCAGAAATTGAGAACTTAAAAATTTGGCAGCTTATTGCTCAACTTACAGTTTAAAAAATGGCAAGGCTTGGGTTGCCAACTGAGTTACTTTGGTGAACAACTAACATGCACTTTAGTGGAAGATTGAACTCAAAAGCATTTGCATGATGACTATGGGATGCAACCACTTGGGCTATTGGCTTGATATTCCCCCACTTTACACAATGGATGATGAGTCAAGACGACAAAACATGATGGACTCTAACTTGCCCAATAAACAAACAACCGACCAAATGAATAAATTATTCACTTATGTAAGCCATGGCACACGTTGCAAGTAGCTACTATAAAGCCAACATGAACCAAAGTAAAGGCCCCGTTAGTCTACCTAGTTCTTATTGGGACAATACATGTTGAGGTTATTATCAATTGGTCATCCAAAAAATGTCACAACAATATTTTCATCAAGTCCAACCCCAACAAATAAAAAATGCATGCAAAACAATCACAACATTATCAATTATGTAAAGTGGCACAATTGATCCATAGTGGTGTAATTAATCTTCCTTGGTAGGTACATTTATGCTACTTAATTACAGCACACCTTTCTTACTTACATTGCATGGTTTTACAAAATGGACCATGATAATCTGATTATTGACTTGGTGAAAATTTAGACAAGGAAATAGGTAATATGGATATAATGTATAAATAATTGTAACATGCAAATATTGGTCGATTTGGCAGGTTAAGTAATTGTGAAGGCTGGGAATGCTATGGACTCTTTTTGGTGCCTCACCTTTGCCACAAGTAGTGGTTTGACTACATAACCTTGTTCACAAAGAACAATGTCCAACATTGATGTTTTTATTAAATGTGTGTTTAGTTGTTATCGTGATGTGTGGGGAAACATGTCGGGGCAAGATAGGAGTTGAAGGATGTTATATCCGTGCAACCTTGACCTTAGTGATGGGAATTTGCAATCTAAAGGAAGGATTGCATTAACACGTAAGCCCATAAGGAATAAAATCATCTAACCGCAACCGTGCCATGCATGTGAAAGGTTTTAACTTTTGTGACACGTGTTCATCCCATGTGGATATGCTGTGATCAAGGTTTTTTAATTGGATTTGTTTGTACTTACAAAGCTGTCATTGAAAATTTGTGGACATTTAGATTCCTTGGTTACGATCATCAATTTGTACTCCTTTGACAATCAGGTATGCATATACACGATAGGTGAAGCTACTTTGATGTCATTCTTGCAAAGTACATATGAGTTGCAATATAGGTTTATTGAAAGTTGATTGCAAGCCAAATGAGGTCGTTTGTTAGTTGCTCATGTATCGGTGGTATTGGAAAATGTTAGTAGGATTGGAACATTAAGTTAGGTCAAAGTGGTCCATTGGTGATTTGAAATCCCATGGAACGTTCCATTTGAACCTTATAGACACATTCTTTGTTCTTTACCTACTACTTATAGTTTAGATGGCAAGATCTCCACAACCAATTGAAAGATCTTAGCTATTAAGCTGTCAACTCATGATATAATTACCACATTGCTAAACATGACCTTTTTATTCTTTGTAAAGCCTTAAAATTTTGTTGAAGCCCAACAATGTTTTTCATCTCATCACTCAGACTTGCATTACTATTTTTAATTTCTGAACTTAGGAACCTTTTTTCAATTATTGGCCAAACTTTCATTGGTCCATAAACCCAAAATTTTTAATTCTTTTGGAATTGGAAAGCCACTTCCTTTTCCAATTAGCAATTATTGGATATTTTTATTGTATCCATTTCTTGTGTAGCCTAAGTTCGCCTTACATATAATTACCAAATTGGACAATACATATATGTTGTGATATATGTCTAAGTGGCATTTCCTGCCGTTCACTTAAAATGAAAAATACTATTATGAGCAGCTCCTCTTCCCCCAAAACATCTTGGAAATTCAAAATACCCTACACAAGTACCCACCAGTTCTTTCATTGAGAAAGGGAGAACCACCCAACAATGGTCCAAACTCCAATTCAATTTCCAGCCAGTTGTAACATGAAAGGTTTGCAAAACTACCCACTGAAAATATGCAAGAAAAAAATATGGATTATTTTTGTCTATGAATGTGAGACAACGTTCTATGCATCTCATCCAAGTTTATTTTGATCGGTATTCAATTATTCTATGATATTTCAAACATCAAAGAGATATAAAATTATTTTTTGTTGTATTTTATTGTCCATGACATTCTACAAAGTGAACATTAAGCATCATTGAAACATGGTGCAAGTACACTGCCCAATAAATTTTGATAAACTTCCATTCTTTTGAATTGAATCGATTGAACTTTTCATTCTCTTGACTTCAAACTCAAACAATTCCATTCTATAACTTGAAAATGAGATTCAAATCACTAATTGAGATTAAAATTGAATGTTTCCATTCTCCAATTTGCTTGAATTCCAGTTGCTTGAATTCAATCACTTGAATTGCAGATAAAATAGCACCATCATTGTCTATGTCATCCCAAATGCATGACTGATTGCACAAGTCACAAATAAGAGAAAATGCATCAATAGTCATATTGCAAACAAAGCAACTTTAGATTGGAACTAGACTTTTTTCTTGTATAACTGGTGCCCCATCCTAACTTTAAGTTGGACAAATTAAAGTTATCATATGTAAAGTCATCCTGTCTTTGGGGCCCTAGTATGGCCCTCAATTTTCTGTTTCATCCCCACATGGAGTGGAACTGGAATGTGAGCAAAATTGGGGACCATTTAAATCATGAAAGGAAGTGGGTAATCACATTTCAGGATTCAGTTTGGAGACATATTTGGAGTTGTGACTGAACATACAAACCTTAAATGGCCATTTGTCCCCAAAATTTTCTTTTGTGACTAACTTATTGCTAATTAGGAATCACCTTTAGTTCGTGCATTCCACACCTAAACATCTTTGAGGAAATTGCCTGGATTCTAGTTTCAGCACAAAAGCTATAATTTCATTTTGGAGCTGATTTGATAAAATGGGTTATCAGAATTATGGTTTAAACTAATGCTCACAGAGCCACTCATGTGCTCTGAATTCGTGAATTGAAATGCTGCATTATTAGCTGAAACTGACAATGCGAAAACAAAAAACACAATTTTGTGCTAAAACGAAGTCAATTTGCACTGTTCACACAAGCCCTTCAAGTACCCACTTTCCATTCACACCTTCATTGCTTGCAACACTATAATCCTCAACCCTAAACCACAACTCATAAGTAGTCATGGTGTTAATAACATGTTGTGCAGTATTTGATTTTGCCAATAACCCTGGGTTCCAGTTTTTTTTTCCTTTTAAAACAAATTAAAATCGAAGAACCACTGGTTCTGATTTCTGGAGGAAACAATCAGAAGTAATGAACCTCCAGTTCTGATAAGTATTGCAAAACCTCAAAGAACCTGCAGCTGTCGCGAAAATAGTGAGCAAAGAACAATGCGGTTATGGCCAGTTCTCTCCATTTCTTAAAATTCTATGAGAAATGGCCGTTACATATCAGAACAGGTTCTCTGCTTTTGAGGACAGCATTTATGAGATCAAAGAACCACCTTGATATCTCAGTGGGGTTTGGTGCCATTTCGGACACCTGCAAAAAACTGATTGACACTAATTGGAGCTGGATATATGGATACTTCAATCCTAATAAAAACATACAAAAGATAAGCACATCACATTGAGAAAAATGTACCAACAAAAAATGCTTGGTAAATTCATATCACACACACACACACACACATGTTAGAATGTTTAATGACATTATCAGAAACACATTGAAAACACATCTGCATAATATTTTGGGCATTTAAGTCAATCATAGTTTGCTAGATTCAAGCAATATCATAAACTAGAGAATATATCTTTAATGGCATGAGAAATATACCTGGATTCAAAATGCTCAATTTGAGATGAAATTTTGGTGGCAATGTGCAAAAATTCTACATACTCATGACCTTGAAAGAAAAAGGGGGGGGGTATGCAAATGGACGAAAGATTTTCTCTAGCCACCATAAAATCTTATCACATGGTCATTGTAACAACACAAGCACATTTTACAACTGTCGTAACTCAAATAGAACTTGAATAAGTCTACATACTTCAATAATTTGATGATCCAAACCAATGCACTAAGTCAAACCACAAACTATTTTAATCTATGCACGGAACTAAATCTATGAATCTATGGGGGTCAAATCATTTTGATCTTTCTCTTATGAGTCTCAACTAACATTGTTTGGCAAATCAAAACATTCACCCTCACAAATTTGAAGAACCCAACAAAACACTAAACCATGAAACAACAAAGGGATAGAAAGACTTTCAAAAATGAAGAATATAATTGAAAGAAGATCTAAATTGAAGACGTGATTTCCTCCAAAGACTTACCATGTGCAACCTATCAACCCCTGTTGAGTCCCAAATGACCAACCACCAAAAACAAATGCATTGAATGCATCCAAAGGTCTTGAATAATCAAACATTCTCTACCCTGAAACTCACATAACACACAAAACCTTTGTTTGCCAAACTTTGTCACTCTCAAGACCCTTAGCAATCTTCATCACCCCCCAATCATAGACTTTTATTCCTATTGTTAAACTGTAGTTTTCTAAAGGATGCAAAGCAGAGTGAAAAATAATTTGTCCTTCAAAAGAGTCATAAACTACACCTTCAAGCATTCTTCCTTCAAATGTCACCAAGCATAACAAATTGTTTACAACCTCAAAACACATATGTTAAAAAAAAGCTCCCATTGAAAAACTTAGCTACTTGTAGTAGAAATTTTGCGACATTTTAACTTCCACCTACATCTGAACTTGATTGAAGTCCAACAAGGAATATCCACCCAATAACAGCACACCACACAAAGCTCACCCATAAGGAAAGCCATACACAAATTAAACAATGTCACTCATAAAGACTTTAGGAAGTTCATAACATGGAAAAGAACAAGACACTACAAAAACAAAAAACTCACAAGACTAGCCATCAATCACCATCAACTATCAAACTTTTGTCGTCTTCAATTTTTGGCAATTGATAGAATTGTAGATTTTCCATTAGGGTTTCATCCCATATATTTTTCATCACACCCCTTTCAAATTCATCCATTAAATTAAATAGCCATAAATAATTGATGGTAGGTATAATGTGCCCAATTGAAGATCCATGAATAATGTTCACCTAGAATTTAATATTGATGCACATTCAAATCACATTAGCACAATTTATTATAATAAACCCATAATTTGAAAATGATTATACTTTTGAAGCAAGATTGATCAAAAGGCCAAATTTTGTTATAAAACAAGGAAATGACAAATTTGTTATGGAACAAATAATGCAATTTACAAGCACCCTAATTGCATTTTTGTTCTACAAGAACAATTAGATCCAGAAACTTACTCATCTAAACAATAGGAGCAAGTTACCCATCCCACACCCCCTAGTTTCTCCTATCTTTTTTTGCACATAATATGTCCAAAATGGGTATGACTATCTCAATGCGAATGTTCAAATGTGCAACACATTTGACTAGCAAAAAAAGACCAAGCATGTAAAGGTTTTATGATAAGGCTTAACGTCATCTTCTTGGTTAGTCTTCTATTCCCAAGGGAACTTGTGTTTCACATCTCACAAATAGTATAAAATTTTGTCATTTAAAGTTATAGTAACCTTGCTACCATCCAACAAATCCCAATTCCATCATCTTTCAATTTTGTCACAAACCAATAATGTGATGATCATGTAAATGAAAGGAAAGTTGTAATGCCTAACAACTTCAATGGGTCTCTTAGGACACAACTAAAACTTAAATATAGTTCATCCACCACATTCTTTCAAGAATTATCATTGGTTTTTTGAATGGTTTTTTCTCATAAAATAATGATGAAAATATATGACGTTACATGATGACACATCCAAACTCATTCCAGGGTGAACCGATTTATATTTTACTAAAAATTAAAAAAATCAATTAAAGAGAATTGAAGCATAGATGCACAAATGGTCACAACTATGAAAATTTTCAAACTTCCCTCTTGTTCATATAATTATTTGTTGGATGTGTTTCTTAACATGCCTGAACAATGATTTTCTTTCCAAAATCACAAGCGGTCTCATAACCCATAATGAAAAAAAGATGTGAATGGTTTGCTCATCTAAATTTTCAAGCCTCCCACTTGCAAAGGCCTTGGTAAACAATGTCAAATAATGCACAAAGTGATTTTTCTACTATCATCACAAACTAGCCCAAATGACTACAAACATTGGAACACATGCCAACCAAGACCTTCAAAAAGATGGGCTCAGTAAACACCTCCACTAGTGACATTGTGAAATATATAAAGAACACAACAATGAAAATAATAATGTGTCATTACCTAGTGTCAAATTGCCAATTTAATGTAATATATGCCACAATAAACACCAAATATTCTACATTGTAATGGATGAAGCCACAAAGTTTATATCACACATGTCATGAGCCATGGTTTTTTGTGTGAGAAAACCCACATTCTCTTGTATTGAAATAGTTGGATTGCTACAAAGATAATTCAACAAAGTAATACAACTCAACTTAGCATGGGACCAAGCTCTTTTCAACCTCACAAATTTTATGAGACTTGCATTCAACTTGAAATCAAATAATCAAACACTAACAAATCAAACAACCACCATTCCTTTATCTAGCTTGACCAACTTTGCTCATGAGAAGCAAATATGTAATTATAGGACTATGCATAACAAGATAAATCATCTTGTTAAAAATATTTAAATTGCATTCAAAGACACTCTAGCAAGTTTGAACTTTTCCATTCAAAGATGTTAAGCAAATTTTGCATAGTATAAATACCATTGAAAAATAGATTGACAAAGTACAATGATAAATTCATGAAGAACAAATTGTACTCATGGTTAAGACAAACTTTATTGGTGTTCAATGTAGCTTTGTAGATGGTCACACAATTGAATAATGAAACATCTATTGGCGTTCATCTCACAACTCAAGATGTTAGTTGTTGTGTCTATGTACATTCTTGCCCAACTATGTCACACTCTTATTGTCATGTTTATTGGTTGTCATTATGCTTGATGCATATTTTTAAAATGTCAAAGGTCATCAATATATTATCAATGTCTAGTTCTACTTGCAAATGATTGAATTGTGTAACAAACAATAACTAGTGAGGTCATGAACCACTTGAAATAACTTTTTAACTTTGTTACATTTGGCATTTTCTACTACATTTCAAACTTTCTTATGCTTGTAGCACAACGTTTTAAAATATGGAATGATCTCTTGAAATGAAAGGTCATAATCCAACTCATCAAAGGGCATCCCTTGTTTCCAAATAAATAAAATGGCATGCAAATCATTTTGAATTGAATAATCACAAGTACCATATTTTTTAATTATAGAATGTGGGCCCTTAAATCCAAAAGATTTATGAATACATTTGTAAGTTATTTGTTGAAATGGACTACTAATTGGAACACCATTGTGTAACCAATTTTCAGCATGGTAGATTATCATCAAGAATGTGAATTACCTTCAAGGCGGACAATAGTAAAAAAAGGTAGAAAATACATGAATATAAATATAGGGTGCAATATATTGGTTGTTGTCTTTTTTGGTTGTCAACTATTGATCTCACCTTGATCTCAACTCCTTAATGGATAAACTACCACTTTTCACCTTGAATTCTCTTTCTTTCATAGATGTTTTCAATGTCCATACCTTTTGTGCATCTATTTTATTGTGTTGTGCATTTCAAATGCAATGTTTTCATGAGCATTATTATCCTTCACTTCCAATCATGTCTCAAAGGTTATGTGTATCAACCATTGCCATTATAATTCTAACTTTGCAATATTAATGTTCATCTAACATTAACAAATTTAAGATTCAAAAAAGAAGTGGTAGAGATAAATCACTTTTAAATACCAAGCTCTACAATTGGGATCTATTTGATGTACCTTGGGGTACAATCACAATTGGGGTACACAAAAGGAATGTCTCACCTCAAAATCACTCACAAGACATTACTTTGAATGACCACTATGTTTATCGATACATTTATTTTGGTGAATTTATTTTTTCATATATAGTCACATTCTTTGTGATTGAAATGGTTGTGATTCTTTATGATTTGGATGATTTAAACATGTCCTTAAATGTCCTAAAACACGTTTCAAGAATGTTGTCCCATTATGCAATTTTATTGAAAAGGAATCACCAAGAATAACAATATTTGTTCCAATTGATTCATATTTTAACCACAAATAAATAAAGTATGTTCTACATGATGGCATAAAATTTTGATAATATAAAAAACTAGATTTTTTGGAATTGATACTAGGATCTTGAATTTTCTTCATCAAAAGGGCTACATTAATAAAGAAAATTATTTTAATTATACTAATAAATATTTTACATTCCAAAGGTTTAGGGGGAAGTATAAGAAATGTGGATCTAAAAAAAATGGTAAAAAAAAGTTCCTAAGACTTTGGCACTCCAAATGAGAGATCGTCATTTTGGAAATGTTTTGAGTCTTGTGTTCCTTAATGGTTTATGCTTCAATAGAACTTCCAAAAAAAATTTAATTAATTGTTTTCAAATTTTGTAGCACTTATTGGTTGAATGACTAAACTTACATAACATACTTTCATTGTTTCACATTTCAAAACATGATTTTGGCCTCAAGACTTAAGACACAAGACAATCATGTGTACTTCATGGTTCCTATTGTGGTACCCCTCAATTGTAATTGTACCCCTTGGAGTTTTCCTCCTTGAAGTTCCTTTGGTAGGTTCAAAGAATTGTAATCTAAGAAGATTAGTAAGCAATACATAAGCAAAAGAAAAGATTATATTTAGTAATTTCATGAGTGTTTTGAATTTGACAACACATGCATTCTTTGTGTACATTTCAATTAGTGTTGAAAATTTTAGAAAACCTAGGTATGTAGCCTTTTGCATTGTTTGTGGTTTCTTTATCCAATCGTGATTTTGAAAAACCATTCATTAAACAAATAATCTATTAAATAACAATGCTTCAAAGAACTTACACCATGTTTCATTAATTGTTCATTTTTACAAACAATTTTTCCACCTATGAGAATTACAAACTATTCATGACGCATTTTTAAAATCATATTCCTACACTTGGATCTAAACATAATATGCATGGAAAGTTTATATTTTTCAATTTAAAAAAAATTACAAACCATTATTTATTGAGGACAACACATAGACTTTGTTATTTATTTTATCATGTCTTTTACAATTTATTACTTGTTAATAGCACCCAACTAAGTCCCGAGTAGTTACCTCCAAATTAATAGTAATGTCAAGGAAGAAGACCAATAAAATAAATCACATAAATTTTTAGTAGTATATAATTGTGCTACAACTACTCCAATAGTAACTAGGATTTCCATTTTTTTTTTCAAAAGACCTTCTTTTAATAAGGTAGTAGCACTACCCTTAACATAATTACCTTCCTTAATTTCAACATTATCATTATGCTAGTGAGGTGTGTGGCACTACCTTGCCAAAATGGAGTGAGATATAACAATGAGGGGGTGGCAAGTTTTCCATATAGCAAAATTACCATTAGGGCAATGACTTCTATAAACCTAAAAAGTGATATAAACACACTCCATAAAAGTACTCAAGTCCCAACTATTGGCTATCATATATTTTTGTTCCCTTTTTTAAATTTACTATCACATTCTACCATCACTCTGAAGCAAAAAAATGAAAGAAAAAATAACATAAAAAAATCTAGAAAGAAAGAAAATAGTACCAAGTTGTCTCATTATGCCAAACCATGGTCAATAAGTATAGTAAGGGCTTAACATCTTCCCTCCTCTAAAGAGTTTAATAATTAAGAAATTAAAAACCTATACTAAACATTCCCAACTTCCAAGATGAAGGTACAAAGGAATAAAAAAGAAAGAAAAGTAAAAGAGAGGGGGTAGAGAAGAGGAAGAGAAACGATACATGTGAAAAAAATTGAGGAAAAAGTCGAAAACAAGGCCAAGGCCAGCCTTTCCTTGAAATCATCCTCCTCCATAAACATGCCTAAAAAAAAGTACCACTAAAGTCCCACTAAACTAGATGTATGAAAAAATATGTTTGTCTAAAACATGTACAAAACTTCAATCTCCAAAATATTTCAAATTAAAACATGTGTTCCATCTTTGAATAGTTTCCTAATGTCAAATAGATGCTTACAAAAGCAAAATGTCTCTTCTCCAAATGATGTCATTGTCAATATTGTTGTTGCTTTTATCAACACCTAGAGTTATGCCATACTCATTTTGTAAACTTCAATGTTTTGAAAAAAAATTCATCAATTTTTTAAAAATCTTCAATTCGATCCATGTCCTACCCATTGGTAAGACAATTTAATTTTCAAGTAGAGTCAACCAATTTGATAAGCATCACATATTGCCTCCTGGGCATGCTATGAATGTTCTTAAAAATTTCACAAATATTTGCATCACAACAAAACCAACATGTATCCAAATTGTTTTTGAAAATTTTAATAATGAACTTTGCATTTATTAATCATTTAGTATTACCATAATATTTCTTATTTAAAACTTCTAACAAATTACAATAACATTTAGCCCTAACTATTTGGTCGTAGCTCAACATATATTGCAAAAAATTCTCAAAATCATAAATAAAGCATGCTTGTCAAAACAATGTTGAATACAAACTTATTGATGGATATTTGAAGTTGGGCATTAGTAAAGCACAATGCGTTAAAGGCTTAGAAGTTTTGTTGTTATGAATGAATAGATTGCAAGAATAATAACATGTTCTAAAAATTGAAGAATCATAGCTTCTAGTGTCATGATTCCTAAATTCAAATCAATGAATTGATCATACATCATATAATATTATTATTTAGTAACAATCAACTAAAAGAATAACATGATTTTATACAAGTAACACAATACAATGTAAGGCATGATAACCCATTACAAATAATTGCATTTTTGCTAAACTCACTTTCTTCGATTTCAAAGTTAAGATTAGCAACAATACTTTACATTATGAAAAATTTCTGCGTTATTTGTGCACTTTTGTAATTTGAAAATTCTTAAAAAAAAACTTGATTTTTTTTCTTGATAGAGTCAAAAGTTACAATTACAAAAGAATTTAAAACAATATCATGAACTTTCTATAACACCAAAAATTGGTTAATTTTTTAATTAATCAATTAATTTTTTATTTCTTAATTATGTAAAATCATTATTTTAAAATTACAATTCAAAAAATAAAAATGAAAATTTATATGAACACCAAAGTTTCCATTTAAGAAACACATTCAAAATTTTCTCTTTTTTTTCAATAATTTTTTTTAATCATGTTAATTGATCTCATGTTCAATTTTTTCAACTTCATTTTTTTTTCTTTTATATACTATGATCATCTGCTATATTATTTAACATATGTTTCATGTTTGTTTCAAGGAAATGAAAAATATGTATATGTGTCTTCACCTTGTTGATATGTAGGTTTTATACACGCAAAATATAATTCAGGGTGAAAGCGCATTATAGTGGAACATTTCAGGCAAGAAAATGTACTCATTTTTTTAGTACATCTTGTATTATTTTGGGGGCAAAATTTTCCCCATTTCATCTAGTGTTTTGAAAAACACTAAAATTGAATTTTTGACACAAATTCCTCCAACACAACTCTTGTTATCTTTCAAATGATAATGTTTTTTCAAAAAACTTTATATGTTGTTTGAATGAAAAACCTCATCTAGTTGTTTTTTGTGAAATCACATGAGTGGAATTCTTCATATAGAATTGAATGGGACAATAAACTCATATGTAATATATGATTGAGTACTAAATAAAGTTTGATAATCTTTTGAATGGTTTTTAAAGTATATTTGCACTTTGTAATATATTGATATGATTACAAAATTTTCACCAATATATATTTATTTCATATCAATTTCAAAGTGAGATTTTTTTAACAATCTTATTCTTTGAGTTTTGAACTACCTTATTCCAGGTATTATTTGCAAGAAAACCATTTCAATATTAGTTCAGTATAAGTTCAAAAACACATAATTTCAAAAAGTAAAATTTGTGACAACAATTTTTGACCGTTGTAGTGTGCTTTTACCCTTCACAATTATTGTTGTTTGTTAAGGTTTAATAAGATCATCAACATGCACATTCTATTTATTAACTACTAAGATCCCATCTTCATTAAAAAAGTGACTTCTAGTTGAAGTTATAATAGATTTTTTGACGATAATGAAAACATGGATCCCACAACCTATTTGGTCATGTAGTAATGTTTGTCACATGTTATTACAAAATTAATTATGAATGTAGTTATAGATCCATGCTTTTGGCATGGTCATAAATTCAACTCAATCAATATCATCTCAAGTTCCATGTAGAATAAAAAAAACTATTGGTTTATCATTAAAGCAACATATGAAATTCTAATTTTTTTATCTAACAAATAATATGACCTCAAATTTCATCATGATCACATTGCATGGTCACCTTAATATTTCGTTTTATGGAAATGCTAAATTAACAATTCATCCACAATGATTTAATATATTTACATTGTCTCAAGAATCAATTCATTAATGCAAAAAATAATAGTGTAGACACATGTCAAAACAACAATGATAAATTTGAAAATGTATAAGAAATGTTGCATTAGATATCCATCAGGCAAAACATGTTGGTTCCAAATCAAACTCACTGTTAGTTTAGAAATATTATAACTCTTGAACCAAGCCAAGTTTTTGAAACACTAGGTTATTCCCAAAGATGTTCATGTTGACAAATTTAATTTTCAAACATTATCTTTTGATCAGCATTTTGAGGTCCAAAAAACACAAACTTTCATCCTAGAAAGTTCAATAGTTTTTTGTACATCCAACAAATCTATTTATTGACTGTGGTTTAGTTGGATGTATAAAAAACTATTGAATGTAGTTTTTACCTTAAATAATTCCAATTACAAAGTGATGCAACTTCACTAGTGGGTTACACTCTAAAATTCAAGTTAAAAAAACATGACTTAAAAAGTTGAATTTGCACTAGTAATTACATAACACATGGTGGTTTAGTAAAAGCTGCAACTGAAATATCCCCCAGTTCAAGTTAAATTTCCTAATTCAGAAGAAATCATATTGATCTTGCTTAATAACCTTAAAAGTGACCAATTTATGATTATAAAAAATTCAATTTTATACCCTTAAAATACATCCTACACAGATATAATTTCCCATACAATTATTTGTAACTCACACCATACATCAAGCAGAAGCATTAATAGTGGACTATTGACACTTGATCCTATTGATGTTTACAAACATGGATTAAAGTACACATTATCATGTCTCAAACATTAAAAACCATTTCTTCCATCTTCAACCTTTGCAAATGAAAAACTTTCAAATTTATCCAAATATAGCTATTAAAATGCTTCATCTACAAAACTACATATTGGATTCTACTTGTATCTCCACCAAGTGAGCCATTCTACTATCAATTTTGAAAAATATTTGAACATTGTTCACAAATAATTGTCAACTTCAATGTTGATATGCTTGACCAAACTTCAACACAAACAAATGACCAACAAGAATTCATTCTATCTTCAATTTAATGAAGTTGCCACAAATGTACAATTCTCAACTAGATCAGATCTAGACAGATGTACCTAATCAACAATGCAGGAGTAATTGAAGATTATTGGACTAATCACAAATCATTTTATTTGCCATTCAAACTTCCTGATTATGTTCCACACTATCATCACAGAAGTTCAAGAACAACCTTTCTTCCATAACCACAACTATTTTTCTTGGGCCAGAGACATTACACAATCACTTTCATAAGAACATCTGTTTTGCCCAGGGCAGAGACAGTACACACCTGTCTTTCCTAGGGCAGAGACATTGCACAATCACTTTCACATCTGTTTTCCCTGGGGCAGAGACATTGCTTCTTTGTGATCAGAGTTTGTTAGGTTCAATAGCATTGAGCATTAATCTGATAGTTCAATAGTGTTGGGCACCAATCTTGTATCACATGACATTTGACTAAATTACGTTGCCAGAATTTGAAAATGGGAATTGTGAAAATATAAGAGCATCAACATCAACAAGGGAAGAAGAAGATTGAAGCTCTTGAGAAAAAACATGTACTTTCTTTAGTACAAGAACACATCACTAACCTATGAAGATCCTGTCCTATCAAGACTTTATTTTGCACTCCTAAAGATTAAAAATTGTAACCCATAATTACAGCAAAAACTTCTGTGAGATTGCCAGAAAATTCCACTTACAATACTTTGAAAGAAGCATGTTGATGAGCATAGTCATAGCTCACACCATCACCCTCTTCATGCATAGCAGTCAAGAGATTCAATGACTTCTGAATGACTTCATCAGCTCTTCACAGTGCCTGTAGATGAAGTACACAATAATTTGCCCAAGACACAGGGCAAAACATCTGAGTCATGAGTTTCAGTTGCATTTCTGGATGCAATAGGAAGACTAGATCCCAATGTTTACTACCACTTAAGAAACATAGTTAATAGAAAAAGTCAGTAGTATTCACATTCAAGCTCCAATAAGCTAACAAGCTTGTGAGAGTAAGCTTCAGTTCAATTTAGCTTGTCCCTATACAAAGCAAAGTATGTAAGCATAAGGCATAGAGAGGCATACATAAGAAGTGTCATGGTTGGGGCCTCTGCATCCTAAACACATCCTTTAAGCACACCACTGTTGAGTACTTGGATGCAGAAACATACTTATGAGCTTGCAGAGAAAACTCCTAAACAATAAATTGAAGATAACATGACAATGAGTGCAGTCATAACCTTATGAGAGCCACTCACAAAGTGTCAGATCATCACTTTCCTAATGAATAGCAGGGAAGACACTGCACACAAATGCCTGCACAAAAATCAACTTGATGATCAAATACACTTACCAAAACCTCAGGAAAACCTGACTAAGCCTGCCTGCAAAGATATGGGGCACACATTTTTACCTGAGCTGCATCCACATTAGTGATATAATTGGTCACACACTAAGCACAGAGTTGCACTTGATTCTTTAGTAAGAGGTCTGCATCTTTGGCCCCTACCATGGCTATGCAAGAACAACAAATTTCTTTGCTCATTCTTTCTTAATGGCAAAGAGACAAAACAACAATCCAATTGCTCAGCACCTACCATTAAACCAATACATCAATCCCTCTGAATTTGCCCAACAGAGAGGCACAAAACTCACAATAACTATTGATATGGAACTAAGACAAGGATGCAAACCTGACAAGAGGACAACCAACTAGTGTACTAGAACCAGAGACAACCACCTGCTTGAACAGAACCTGGTACAATGGAGCAGGGTGCCCTTTCTCTCAGAGAACAGAAGAATTAGAACACCTCCACTATTATGTAGAGGCAAAAGATGTTGACACAGAATTAAATCTCTAACTGCAAGTGCTAGGAAAGGCAGCTGCTTTGCAAATGGGGCACTGGTTTTTCAGAAGAAGCCACTGCTGGATGCACAATGAGTGGTATCCATGCCCACAATCAATCTTTCCCAACTCATCACCCTCCACATACTCCTCCTGCAAAAAAGGAAGACAATACTTTCATTTGTTATTACCTCTGATTGACCTCAAATGCCATAAATCTGCTCATATCTAAGATATCAAACCACCTTATGTGTCACACATGCAAATTCCACACCTCCACTGTGATAAGTGGAATATAAGTTTTGTGTAGAGCAAAGAAGACCTTGCTTAAGTCCATGTCTCTCCATAGGCTGTGAATTTAAGGGGACACATAAAAATGTCATGGTGGGAAAATAAGAGTCTGAGACAATTTGCAAGAAAGCATAATAGAAATATGACAACATGGTGACTTCAGATCATTCACAAACACTATTTCATGCTGTGAACAGGGGAGAGCACAAAATAGGGCAGTGATATATACACAGCCAGACATGTCTATACCTGGCAGATGCTGCATTTAATGTCACATTCCTCTGAGAAATGATCAACCACAGCATTGAGGGAGGAGTATTGACTTCTTTTCAGCCTTTGACCTATCACCTCCAAGGTCACTCCTGTACTGACATTGCCTATTCTCTCCTCCAAAGCAAGCAGCTCCTGTACTTTCACAAAGAATTTGAAAATGTTAGCCACAGACCCAACAAGCATGCATGAATGAATTCAACTCAAACCTCACCAAGATAAAATTCTCCTTCATTGTCAATGTAGATGATTGAGCCAAGCAGTTACCCACACTGCAATCTTCAGACACTAGTCAAAGAGACAGCATTACATCATAACTAATAATTGCACTGTCCTCTCTTGCAACAGGATCATGTACAATCCACCTGAAAACTACAGATCACATACTCCACCAACGTAGGTTTCTGTATTCAGTATACTTCAGTCCAAGTCATACATCAGACATCTACCAGATAAACTGAAATTAAGGGTTCCAGTAGCATGGCACCTCATAGGACATGTTGTCCACATCAAGACGCAGATCACTGTGCTGGTCACGCAGGCCCATCCCTCCAAACAGCAAGGTGGCTTCCAGCATCACAAGTTGCTACACATTTCACAGTAACACATCCTTGGTCAAAACCCCTGGAATACAGCTTCCTGGACAAGATCCAAAAGTAAACAAGTTCTGTAGCATCCTGAAGCATCATCCAAAGAATTTTCCACTCCACAATCAAAAGATATCCAGAAATTCTCCAGCAACATGGTAGCGATGGTGGAATCGGAAAACAAGTTTGCTGAGTAATAACTACCCACAAATAACATGGACAACAACATCAGAAAGCAGAAGAGTGTATGTACCTCATATGTCAGATCCTGATCTCTCTCAACACGCTCCAGTGCCAACAGGATCTGCTACACATGGTTTTCAAGCAACAAAACCCTCACTACCACATAAGACTATGTAGAAATTGTGTCAATGAGGCATCAAGAATGCTGCAGTCAAACAGGCTCCAGATCTACTTGTAACTCCAAATATCTGGCAAAAACACTTGGTGATCCTTTACCCATGTGCTCTTTTGCCAAGGAAAATAGAGGAAAAACTCAAAGACACACTTGTGTTGAGAAATATAACTGGAAACCTTATGGCACTTAGCAGAAGACAAAACTGAGATGACAAACCTCAGCCAATCCCTCAGCAACAAGCCAAGGTTGATGTGCACCATCACCAGCTGACATATGTAATCCCCTGAAAGGCATTCCAAGTAGACTTTCTGCCACTGCTGAAAATTCTCTCTCACGTAGACCAGGTGCTGATGACCTAGGCAGCATTGCCCCTTGCAAAAGACTTGCTGCCAATGGAAGAGAGTCTATGGAAGGAACAGAAGGGTTGAAAGGAGGAGCATGAACCAGATGAGAAGGGGCAGTTCCTGATGACGATGAGGATGGTAATGAAGTATGTGCACTGCTTCCCTGTAGTCTGCTCCGCAATATCGTAGGATATGGAGGTGGCCTTAAAGGGGCTTGTGAGGATGGGGCTGCTGAGTTGGCAGTAGCTTGCATCACAGGGTTCGAAGGGAAGGGACCAGTGAGAGACATGCTCTCTAAGCTGTGGTAATTGATGCGATCACGTAATCTGCTTTCAGCTGCAACAGCTGGTCCAAGCTGACTTGCACTTGATACATGGGTTGCCAAACTTCGAGCACTATTACCCATGTATTGAAGAGCTGGCTCTTCTCCTAAGCCAGTTGAGCCAAAAATGATCTCATTGTGTCGTGGAGATGCAGAGGCTCCAATTCTACCACCAACAACAGGACTGCCATTGTGCAGAGGTGTAGGTCTCTGATGAACAAGCAGGTTGGTGGCAGAGATACCACCATCTGCATCCATTGATGAGTCAGTGAGTGGAGTTCTCCAAGAGCCCCAGTTTTCAGGACTGAGTCCTGGCACAGCTCTACGCACAGTCCGAGAAAAAGAGGGAGGAGATTGTACTGCTCCTGCCTCCATTAAAACTACTCCATTTGGTCCTGCTCGGGTTGACCTTTGAGAACTCCCACCTGCAGTACTACTGTGGACTGCAGATTTCCCAGCCCGGCCCTCATTGAGAGCTTCAGGCAATGATTCTGTTTCACTTCCAGAATTTGAATATTGATATTGGGGATCCTCCAGCATGCCAGCTCCAACAAAGGGTCCAGCACCTAAGCCCATGAATGTTGCCTCTGCTGAAGAGGAGGTGGAGGCCCCATCAGAAGTGGATGTGCAACCTGCAATACCTGTGTTGGATCGCCTCAGGCCACCACCTCCAACTCCCCTTCCATTGTAGCTTTCCCAGAAACCACCTCTGTGAAGAGGACGACCACTTTGAGAAGATGAACCAGCTGCCACCACTGGGTTGCAACTCTTTCTCTTGCAAGCCGAACTTCTGGAGCTACTACTCACATTACCAGAACCAATTGTTCCATTTTCTGAAGTACTGTCTGGAACATTGTTCCTCAAAGAATGTGTTTCTGTTGCATAATGGCCTCCATTGGACTTGCGAGCTGCATGGGTATCCAACATGGCATGATGCCTACTAGCAGGTGCCCAAAATGCCTCCATTTCTGCCAAGTGGGCATAATTACTTGTGCTAGCCTGAAAGTTGACTCCATCTTTATAGTTTGTGGGATCCACGTACAGATTGTTGAAAGTCAGACTTCCACTGGCATGATCTGCTCCCCTTGCACTAACACCATTTCTACATCCATTCAGAAAGTCTTGGTGATCCCTGTAGAACGAGTTCAGGGATTTAACACTCGTACTCCCACCAATGTCATCCACCTGTCTCTCAAAAATGCTGCGTGAACTGCCTCCAGGATATGCAACACCTGCACCTGCTTGAGCTTGCCTGATTCCCAATGAAGGTCCTCCAGATATTCCACTCCAAGTACCTACATGCTCTGTTATATGTCCTCCTGTCCTACCTGGGAAATGTTCTGTGGCACCACCTCCCAAAACTGGCCCTCTCGCAGCAAGGATGTCAAGACTACTGTCATCTCCCCTTCCCCAAAGTAGACCATACTCAATGTCTGCTTGTTCCTGACCTGAGTGCATCACACCCTCATTTGATACCAGTTGTGTACTAAGACCCATAACTATGTTGGGTTCACCATCCATGCCTGTAGACTCCAGAGCTGGGTCATTTAGACCCTCTGGGAAGACGTGCAGTGCATTCCAGGGTCCCTGTTGGGCTCTCTGCATTCTTCGAGCACCAGAAGACCGTGCAGCCACAAGCTTTGAAGAAGCCTGTGCTGGCTTGTGGATAGGGGGTCTACTAGATTCCGGGTACTTGCCATAATCTTGGCTACACACACGATGTTCACCTGCTGAGGATTCACCTGTTTCATCCATCCTGATCAGCCTACTGCTACTACCAGACTGGTAGCTCACATCAGTTGGAGGCCAATGGCTCCCTGCCATGAGTGGAGGACCCCTTCTTGGGTCCATGTCCTCATCCATTGTACAACACCAGTGATCACAACTAAAATTTCAGACACCCTGGTGCCAGTCTGTAGAACTGAAATCTTTTCAAAATTATAAACCCAACCTTCACCCCTCAATTCTGCTGTGAGTTGATTGATTGACCACCTCACTGAAGTTGGGAGGTGTGTGGATACCCACAATCCGCACTCACTGGACCCCAAACCACAAGTGAATAATTTCAATTAGAACTAGACACATTCAAGAAAACACACATTGCATGCACAAACATGTCATGTACTATCTGGTGTGAAAGATAAGATAGACAATGTAAAACCACTTGGGAGGGGCAAAGAAGATGGGAATAGATGAGCCCCTAAAGCAAAGCACAAATCAGCTTCATGGTTAGGAAAGACCAGTGTCCAGAAGATTTTTGCACATTTCAAAGTACAAAATTTAATTCTCAAACAAGACCTCTGCAATCTTGAAGGGTTTCAAACGAACAATGTGTCACAAAAGTTGGAGTTGTCAAGTGGAGGGACTAGAAGAACAGTCACCAAATAACAACCTGGAGACTCTTAACCTTAGAGTAATATCCCCTGAAAAACACCATGGATTGCAGCATGTTAACCCAGAGATTGAAGTCATCAAGCACATTAAATGTCAAAGCTCATTGGACATTGAAAGTCAACTTAATAAATGACACACAGGACACAAGCCATGTGAATGATTAAGCAAGTCTCAAATTGAGGAAGGCATGAGGGAACTGTCAAGCAACACAGCAAACTCGGTTTTCACAGATCATGACCTAAAAGCTGAAAGAAAGAAAGAAAAAAAGAAAGCTATCAGCACACAACCAAATTGGCATATCAAAAGGTATAATCAAACTTTGCAGCTTCCAGAGACTGTAAGGATCACAGCAAGACAGCCAAACTCTGCATTGAGTCAAGCAAGAGGATTCAATACTAAAAAGCTCCCCCTATGTTATCACACCAACACAATTTTAGAACCTGTGCATGAAACACAGTAGAACCCTGTTGAGAAGCATTGAGGGGCTTGCATAAATCCAAATCCTCATCCCACCAACAACAATGCATTGTAACATCAATGATAATGGTGAGGAGAGTACAAGGTTTACTTCAGAGATCTCTTCAGACATACTACCATGCAGTCATCCCACTGAAAGTGTGAATCCAACAAATGCAGGCAGTGGTCCCAGAGTGGCAGATGAGGACACATAAGAAATGCGCATGTACAGCTTCGGGATTTAAGATGGACTGCACTCAAGGCCAATCTGACAGAACTTGTAGTTGCAAAATAATCTCAGGAAGAATCAAAAACTTCTCCATGATTCAATTTTAGTCAACCTGAACAAAATTGAGAGATGAGGGTGTAGAGATTTCAGATCCAACAATATACCAGTGAACAAGAAAAAATTACAAGCCCAAACCTTAGAAAATATAGGGAGAACTTAGGGGTAATTTAAACAATAGTGACAGCCAGATACATGTTCGGTGACCTGTAACAGCAACATGTATGATAGTGACAAGCTACTGTAACATCCCCACTTACTTCTATAGCTCCCAGCAGTGCACAGACTTGCAATTGCAAGATGTGAAGTGTAAATGGGATACAAAATGTGCTGCTTCCCAGACAACTCCATAATAAAATTCCCACTTGAAAGCACTATTAAGAAGGTCACATCACCCCTTATCAATACAGCCATTGCTGCCAACACAGCAGTAACCATCAAAAACTGGTCACCAGTCACCAGCTTATGATCAATACAATAGACAGAAATGCCAAGGAACACTAAAACATCCATGACATTTTCTCCTCAAATGTGCAAGCACATGATGTGAAAGCAGCATCAGCTGTCATTGCATGGTTGCAATGAGGCATCTTCCCATATCCTCTTGTTTGTGTTTCAACCAGCACCGGTGGATCACCGTCAAAAAGCCTGTTAACCCCATAACAAATGTGAAGCCCAAATTGCTTAAGCAGCAGATTTGGTTCTGCCAAAGTCATGTGCTGTCACAAGTCACATAGGTAAGTGAGTGATGCCCCAAGTCCTAGGTCCTCTGCACAAGGACAGCAGGGCTCTCAACTACCCTGAACCAAGGGACCTATGAAACCAAAGAATATAATTCAACAAATACTAGCAGTACATGACACTTAAGGAACATTCCACCTGGACACTTCCATGAAATTGCATGCAGCCTTCTGTAATGTAGTCATGCCAAGACTTTGAAACATGGATGCCTATTCACCAATCACAGCAATACAGCCAAACCAAATATTTCTATGCTAATCAAACTGCCAACCTTCCAGGGTAGAAAGAATGGGAATGCAAAATCAGATGAAAAGGACAATTGCACATATTCTGAACATCATCTGCTCTGTTTATTTCACTCATGTTTTGCTAGGTCTCAAGTATGGGAGAGGGTTAACACCAACTGCAAAAGTTTCCAACAGGAATATCTATGAGATTACAGAGAGAAGACTCTACAATAAGCAATCATTTTGTCAGCTCTGGTCAGACCAAAAAACCACATGACAAGAATGAGTTTGCCAATAATGTTTCTCACTCACAAAGTATCACACCAACACCTTCAACATGAATGTCAGCGACTGGCTGCCATTGCTCACCACTGACATCATCAGCTCCCACCAGTGGGAATAGAGGAGTGGAGTGATAATCTGCACAATATTAGGGCAAAACAATATAAAGAATCTTCATCCTGAATTTCTAATGCATTTCTCAAAGCAACAAGAAGACTCAAGTAATGGCATCAGCAAGCACTCAAGCAGCAAACCTAATTGAAGTCAACAGAATCCTCATCCAAACTGCACCAAGCTTGCTTGTGAGGATAATCTCCATTTCATTTTTGCTTGCCCCTGTACATGCAAAGCATTGAAGCCTAACACATATTATCGGATCATAAAATCGGTAAATGCTGCAAGAACAGAGCACACTAAGGCAGTTTGCTTACCTACTCAACATGCAAGGCCTTTTGCTTGAATAACCAAAGAGATTCCCTTATGACATGGAGGGCAAGTCTGCTCTCCACCACACCTGCAAATCTGCATGAATCCATACTGAAGGCATGTTAGATTCTAAAATGTCCCTTCCCCCCCCCCCAAAAAAAGAGCATCATCCAAGAGGAATAGCTGGAAAATCAAACCCAGATCACCTGCCTCCCGCAAAGGCAGCCACAAGTGAAGTTGAATCCTGATTGTCCAGTGACTACTGATTTAAGCACTTCCAGAGAAGAGTCCGACAGAGATCTAAAAAGTGATTTCCTTCTCCAGCGCCTCAATTGTGTGCCTTGACAGCACAGAGAATCTATGCAGAAAACATCAGCATGAAAACAGGATGGACAAGATCCTGAGACCGAATGGCACCAAAACTTCTGCTTTAAGAAGCCTACAAGCATGTCATTGGACATTACAGCCTCTGATGACGGGCAATAAGACTTCTGAAGCATCGAGGCATTGTACATTCACCGTCGCGCCCGTTCTTTGCTTCTGCATCATGCCCCGGTTTCTCACAAAAATCTTCCGACGGCATGAAAAGTCGTGCAGAAAAGCCGGAGAGCAAAACGATAAAAAACTGACACGCAAGAAGAGACCTCCTCACAGAGAGAGAAAGCACACCGCGTAAAACATAAGTAGTGTTGTACATCCCCTCATCCAAGGAAGAAAGAACTGTCCTCTCTACCACCACCGTAAAAGATGCAAATCAAGAATACATATTACTCAGCAATCATCTTTCCCAAGAATGACTAGGCGAGCGATACGTCAACAACATGTGACACAACGCCAAAATAAGCAGATTATGGAAGGAAACGAGTGAGAGACGGAGAGATTTCCAATAAGGCAAGAAACACACACAAAGGCATGCAATACGAGCAAACTTTTCATATTTCATCGCGTTTCCAACGCTGCGGTCAAACAGACGGAGACAGAGAGAGCGGGCACATACTCTGCACATCGACGTAGGCACGACTACACTTCCCGGTTCCTCTCTTCGCCTCTTGCCCTCTCCACAATCACAGCAAACAGCAGCATCGCCAAGGCAAGAACAACATCGTCGTCGTCGGTACGTTTTAGTTTTTGGTTTTTTCTTTGTGGAAAAATCTCAAAAATTCGCCTTCCTCCTCCGATACAAAAACCGAGGGGAAACAGATCCGCAAAACAGCGGAGCCGCCAGAGAGCTCCTCGTCCGACTCCGACGCATCCGAGCTTCCGGATGCTCTGCGGCACTTACCAAGACAACGGGAAGAGCACAGCGAAGAAGACGAAGAACAGAGAGGCAGAAAGAAAGACAGAAAGAAAGAAAGGAAGTTCAATAAAAATAAATAAAAATAAATTGCACTACAGTCCACCACCACAGAAAAAACAAATAATTAATTTAAAAAGACAATCGCCATTAGGGTATCAAATGAGACCCAAATGTGCCAATTTATGTTTCTTTAATAAAAAATTCACCCATCTTTTTATCTTACCATGCCTAAAACTTTCAGTGAATTTTTAAATTGGGAAATGTTTTAGAAATGTCTTTTCCTGACTGCAATTCCGACTAATTTTGCTAAATTTTTGGAAAAAACTTCGCCAATTTTTTTATATCACTATTTATTTATTTTTAAATTTAAAGGCTCACAATACAATAGGAGTCAGGACAAACAATAATAACAAGAGTATAAATTGAAATAAGTAGTCTTTAAATTACACACACACACACACTATATATATATATATATATATATAGTATTAACTTTAATAGCACTAAATATCAATTTGACTAGTGTGGCCTGTGCCGTTGGGCCAAGTGTGAACTCATTACAAAATAGGGAAACTCTACATGTGAACATTGGTTTGCAATGTATGTATCGAACTTTTGAACTGCCAAATATGAAAGGAAATCATGCTTGCATTGTAAAGCCTTGGAGTGTTACCAGGTTCTCAACTGATTTTTCCTTCCAAAACCTGGTTTTAAAACATTTATTTGAATTTTCAACAACAGAAATCACTTTAAAATCAATATCTCCCACATTCTGAATCCAAATCTGACCAAATAAATTCTATTAAATCATCAAGATCTTTCTTTCTAGCAACACCAAAGGCACATTCCAATTCCTTAAATTTTTGGCTACAATTTAATTTAATTTTGAATCAAAATCATTTAATATTCAAGAACTTTTGCACAGCAAGTCCAAACGCCATGGAACCAAGCCCATGCACCCCCTCTTCATCAAGAGCTTTCCAAAGACACCAAGAACGTGACAATCTGAAGCATCCCAGTTTGGTGGATCTCATAACTACAAAACAAAACAAAACAAACTACCTTCCTTCATAGATAGATAATACTACTAAATGAACAAGATTAGTATTAATAATAATAATTCAAAATTCACCAGCTCTTTGTTTCACCATCCTTGGGCCATACTTACAAGTTACAATTACAAAGGACTCAATAGGTACCAATAACAATAAAAATAGAATTAAACAATTTCTGTATTAGTATTCATATTTAATAGCACTAAATAATGATATCAATAATACTACTATGTAAATAACAATGATATCTGCATTATTAATAGCATTTAATTCATTGAATTGGTATGTGGGGTGGGGGGTTTGTTTGTTTGTTGGGGTCATTTGTGCATAGCTGTTGTCCAACTACCCAGACTTCTTTCTTTTGTGCTTGTTCCTTGTGAATATCGGACACAAAGAGTAGGGGCAAACATGCCCCCCCACCCAACCTAATCATTTTCAATTTCTGTAGTCTGTAGTATGCATTCCGAGGGACAGATGTGTAGTACGTACATGCCTTTGATGCCCACCTTTGTTTATTTTGTGAACAAAAAGAATTGTGAAAATTTCTTGGACTAGGTAACCAGCCAAGGGACACTGGCTACCGGATATAGTTGAGGCAAGGGAGCATTGAGGCTATATATCTGGTAGCCCATGTCCAGATATAACTATATCAGTCCTCTTCACAGCCAACATAAAGGGCTCTTGTTGGATGAAAAATAAATTATTTCATCTACACTCAAGAAGGAGGTTGTAGGTTATGAGAAAGAATGCTCATCTCAAGGATGAATTAGAAGGTGACACATCTGTAGATTTGCCTTCCCCTTCATTATGTGGCTCAATATATTGGATTGTGAACAATTTTTTAACATTTTTTTAACACGAGTGTTTTTTTTTGGCTGAAATTTTGCCACTTGGCAACAAAAGAAAAGGGCTGTGGTGATGGGCAGCCCCCAAAGGATTTCAATGAAAACATTGACCAAAGTCACCATATTGCAAGTATATGGCAAGTATAAACTAGAAACCTGCTATTGTATTAGAATATGGGAAGTACATACCTGGAATTGGTATACAGCCCGTAATTGCCTCAATTCGTACCCGGAGGGTATGAACTTATACCCATACTACTTGTACGGACGCCACATACCCAGGTTGCACCCCATAGACCTTTCATACTATAATGTGAACACCAAAGCATCCTTTATGGAGCCACATTTTTGCCTTTTTTCAACCTGAAAAACAACAACACAGGTTCAAAGGTTAAAATCAGGGGTTTTTTTTTCTTTCATTTCACTTTTGTCACTTAGGTGGACCAGCAATCATCCAGAAGGGGGATGAGCCAAATTTGGCTAGAGGCCAGACAGGAAAGTAGAAAAATGTAAGAATCTTGCTTTATTGTGGTGACCTCCACAAACTTGGTGTCTACATAAACATGGTGACTTCTGAAAAAAAAATTCCCCTCAAAATATGGCGATTTTTTCTCATTTTTATATTTAAAAACTACCTTTGTACAATCCTCATGGGAATATTTTTCTGGGCTGCCACAGTGCAAAAAATTTCTTCCGATAAAAAACACTGGTTAAAATAGTAAAATGTTGTTCCATGAATGTCTCTCAAAAATGTGAAGCAAATGAAAAATTTACCTTCTGTCATCTCTCTTCATTAACAGGGAGGCAGCAGTGAAATCGTACATTTTGTTAGTGTTTTGTTTGAACTCAAACGTCTATTGGAACAGTGCCCAAATCATACATTTTGTTACTGTTTTGCTTCAACTGAAACACCAATTGGAAAGGTGCCATGACTCGTGACTGACTCGTGGGAACCCAGAATTCTTTATATCCACTGTGAATTTATAGGTAGACAACAAGAACATCAACAAATGAATCCAATGACAATATCAACTATATTTCTGACTTCCACATAAAATATAGAAATACTTTTGTCATGTGCTTTTTGCCATACACAAACGGTTCAATGAACAATGGACACACTTCCCATGGAATTGAACCTTACACCAAAATATTATATCTAAACCATGTTTAAATTTCAATTGACATGAGGTTAAAAGGAGTTGAATTCAACACTTCTGATTATAATGTTCATTGATGCATTCCAAACTCATCCCAAAGTTCTTGAGATGAAGTTTTGAAGTGGTACCAATGGAAAAAGAAAAAGGCAAGAAAATTGGGGCATGTTCTCTAACTTTGTGCTTTAGGATAAAAGAGATGTGTGGGAGTTCTAAGATGGTGACTAAAACAAGGTGACAAGTTTACAAGCATTCTTTTATTAATGCATGTGCACAAGTCAAACAATGCAAGTGGTTAATCTAAATAAAACTAAATTCGGACCACAAACAATCATTTCGAACATTAAATCTAACCATGTGCGGCCAATCTTTAGGCAATTTTTTCCACAAAGTGTGGAGATAGTTGCATGGGAATTTTTTTGACAAAATGTCTTTAAAATCTTCATGGATGTGTTTGCTAAACACACCATTGGAAATGCTTTATTACTAAGGTGTAGTCATGCTAATATGTACCAAAATAGCAATAATCACTATTTAATCTTTTGTCTCTAGCATTTTTTAAAAAAAAATTACAATTGGAATTATTTTTGTACAATGTTATTTCCAATATATTGGTGTACATGTTCTAAATTTTTGAAATCAATTAATGAATAAAAAATATCCAAAATCCCTTTGAAAATCTTTGTACCCAATGTTTTGAAACAAAAAAACGCATTTACAACTTCTTGAAAGATTTTGAAATTGAAATATTGGTGACAAAATCTTAACACAAATCTTAACATAATAATGTGATGATTTTATTTTTAATTTTCAAATATTAAAAAAATTGTAAAATATTTAAAGAATAAGCACAAATCAAACAATCACTATAGGGGGAAGTGTGACTCCTATTATCCCATTTGCACCCATTATGCATCCAATCAAAAAATATTTAAATATGCACCTTTCAAACTTGACATTTTAGAAAAAGGTCACATATGACCTTATAGATTTTAAAGGCAAATGTTTATCTAGGAAAAACACTTGGCTTGAAGTTTTGATCGACCCACACAAAATGACTGCAATAAAAATCAAAGGTTCCTTATATGTAAATTGATTTTTGTGTTTTTCTATACGTACTTTTAAGAAATTTTTTAGTGTTGGTAGGTTTAGGGTACAAGGTTCGTTTTTTTGACCAATTTACAGTTCAGTTTTGGGGAGTGTAGATTGCAAGTTCTAAATCTTGTTGAAACCTGATTTGGATCTAGATTGTGCAATTTTCTTCTTGTAGAAATTGAAACCCAAACTGGATCAAGTTGTCCTTTTTTTTATAAACAAGTTTTAAAAATTTAATGATATAAGGACAATTTTCTTTAAAAGGTAATAGTCAAGCCTTGATTCTTAAATAAATTCTTAGTTTAAATTAGTTGCACATAACAATTAATACACAATATTTTATCTTGAGCATTGTGTGATAATTGAACAAATTTGATAATTAAAAAAACATAAAAACAGTTGGGTGCAATGTAGATGGAATTTAACACAATCTTGAATTCATCTAGGCTCCAAATATTTAAGAAATAAAACAAAAGTATGATGGTAAAAATCCCAAAATCCATTTAAACTATTTCTAAGTATTACAAATATACGAAGCTCAGACGAAATCAGCGGTCTCTGAGTTCAAATCTAACATTTTGCGGGTGTAATATGGCCACTAAGAGGCCCTACCCAAAAAGATGAAGGTACTAATGAGGGTGCTAAGTTCACCGTGGCCCACCTCACCCTACCGGGCTCTGGATAAGTGATCTTTAGATCCCTTCATGTACATGGCCTTTTGAGGGGTCCCACGGTCGCCATTTGACTCATCTTTGAGTTCAACCCTACCTAGTATATATAGGGCTATGGAAGCCCTTTGAAAGTTTGGTGCCCATGTTGGCCATTTTACGGTCTTTGGACACCACATGAATGTCCCCAAAGAAGACAATTTCAACCTATGGGGGTCACCATGGCCATTTTATGGGGCCTTCAGAGACCAACATATGAATGTGTATGCACTATGAACCCCACTATGGCCCCCACAACAATAATACTTAAATGAAGTCAACACACTACCTAATAATCCCATGAGGGTATTCAAAAAGAATTCCCTTGTGTCTTCGGTGTGACGGTTCCGGCCCTCGGTTTTTATTGGATTTTTTTGCCCACTTTCAGAAAGAGGAGTTACTAGCTATATAGAACATTGGATGCCTTTGGATCAGGTGGGGGCATTCCCAAAACAACGGGCCTATGAAGCGGTACCAAGTATGTGAGTAGGCCTCACATTTTGGGGATGTTGCCCACCCAACAGCCTTAGCCCATATAAAGAACAATTTTAAACCTTATTAGAAGCCTAAGTGTATGGAGACAATGGAACGGTACGAGTAGGAGGGAACTTATCTCTATACTATTTGGGAACAAGAGGACCTTACACCTATGATAGGTGTAAGATCCTCCTCGCTCCTAAATAGTAGGCCCTACTACTAATTTCCCTGCCATGTATTCATGGATATAAGGTGCCCTACAAATAGAATATAAAACTTCTTCGTGTAATTTTAGGGGGGGGGATATGTTTTTCCCAATGGGATGAACCCTACTATGGTCTTCAGGAAGGTTTTTTTGTTTGGGGTGAAAAAAGGGACTTGTGTATAGGTTTTCTTATTGAAGAGGATACCCAAATAATATTTTCCCAAGGTAACATAAGTTTAGGAATTATTTCATTTTCTCTTGAATTTATATTGGATGGGATGATGGGTTTGCTATAAATATATAAGTTTAGGAATTATTTCATTTTCTCTTGAATTTATATTGGATGGGATGATGGATGTGCTATAATATTGTTTGGAGATTTCAAAATATTGCCTTGTGCATCAAATTAGATCTCCAAAAGGGAAGTAGATCCGGGATAAAGGGGGATGTGGCTAAGTTACCAGAAAAGGAATGTGGCACCACAACAGTACTCGGCAAAAGTCCTGCTTCCAAGCAAGAGGAAGGGGGCCCTCACCCCCCAACACCCCTATATCGCATAAGTGGGTGACTTTTTGGGGGCGAATTTTGGCACTGTGGCAACCAAAAAAACCCAATGCGAAATGTAAAAAGGCTTTTTTTTCTGGCGAAAATTTTACAAAAGTCGTAATATTTTGAGGAAAGGAAGCCACATTTCGCCATATTTAGGCAGGATTCTAAAAAATATATATGTTCTACTTTACTGTCTGACCTCTTCCTCTTGTGGATGATCAGTAGTTGACAAAATTGGAGGAAATTTTCCTTTAAAAAAATTTAATTTAATATTTTATTATTTTATATTATATTATAATTTTATTTTATTTTTACTATTATTTACGGAATTGTTCAAAGGATTTGGAGTGCAGAAACAACATGCAGAGCATGAGCATATTTTTTGTTGGGATGCAGTTGAATAGAGAAGGTGGCCAAAGTCTATTTCAGGCAACTAAGTGTGACTGCAACTAAATATAGCCTCTTGTCCTGGAGCCTGTAAGACCTGGCTGCTGAATTTGTTTTTGGCATACAAGTCCCATCACCCAAGCGGGCCTTAATGTTTATTGTAGGTGTTGTTGTATCAACTCCCCCATCTAAGGTAGTGCATCCATTCAATGACACAACTTCAATTACATTATTGTCCTCATGGGGTTTACTTGAATTGTTTGTTGCTTTTGGCATGAAAGTCCCATGACCCAAGTGGACCTTTGATGTTGTTGTAGCTGTTTGTTGTATCCACCACTCCTTCATCTAGTAAAATCCATTCAATAACACAACATGAATGTTAGCATTTTCCTCATGAGATTTACTTTTTTGTAGTGTCATTTGCCACTCACCCATCAAAGTTGAAATTGTAGATACCAAATACTAAAACCATGATTGATCCTTTGTAGAAATACTTTTCATTCAACTAAATGGGATGATGCTTTGGGTTAAAGACTTTGACTTACTTAACAAGTGTCCAACAAATTCTCATGAGATCAAAACACTTTGAACAAAGACACACATGGAAATATAATAATAATAATAAATTTTTTTTTTGGGCCAAAGAAGAGTTTGTATTGCTATAAGCCTCCATCATTATGTTGACTATAAGAAAAGGCTGAAAGTAAAAGAAATGCCTAACCCTGAAGTGGGAAAGGCAATCTTTTGTTCACCTTCAAAAGGGCATGGGGATCATCAACACTGATCAGGAGAGGTTTTTAGAATAAAATAACAAATGGAATGCACAAGAACCTGGCCCAAAGAGTTGTCAAATTTTCAAAAAACAGATCCAAGACATAATTTCACTACTGTCAATACTAATATGTGTCCACTATGAGGATTGGATTTGTGCTTTCAACTATGCTAATAAGTGTTGCCAAAAAACAAGGGCCCAGTGCCCTAGGCTGGTGGGTGGAGGCAAACATTTGGGCATAGAGGTTTTCCTAAGTGTTTTATAATTTGTATTTGAGTCGTTATACTGTAATTGTAAGATTCATCGATCATGAGGTGAAAAAGGCACCAGTAAAAAAAATTGTCTTTTTCAACTTATCTTATGCAATTAAAATGTCATATGTAACTAAAAATTATTATGCATAAATATTTTTTATATACAACATCTTTATGTTTATAAAAAAGTTGTAGAAAACCATTTTTTTCCTTCATGAAGGGATGAATTTTTATTTTACATCTATTTTGTAAAGAGGAGGGATTTTACACACATAAGGAGACAGGATTTCCCTCCCACTCTCTTAAGGAGTAGGCATGACATGACACATCGAAAAAGGATGGGAACGTTATATCGGTCTCCAAATCTACTGCAAAAGAAAACACAACATTGAGACCATGCAAATTACTCAAAAGACCCAATTGTAAACCTCAAACCCAAAACTTTTTTCTTGCAAATCATAGAACAAGGGATTTCCTTAGAGAATTATTTAAAATTTATGAAGCAAAAATTTAAACAAATGAACAACATAATAGTATCTTAGTCGTGTAAGAATGATCAAAGGAATTTAATGGAACCTATAGTGGTAGGTACAAAAATAGTTCAATCTACTATTTGGATATACAAATTCAAATTTCATCCGATCTTGTTGGAAATGATATTATCCCATGCCTAGCTCTTCTTCACACCAACTAGGGGGGTTTTAGACCCCTAATGGTTCATTACTACCTACAAGTCTAATTACTTATCTATTTGTGATGTTTTATTTGATTGTTTATTTTGTTCATTTGGGAAGGACTTCTCCTCATAATGATGTTATTTATAAAGGAACACTTTGAGTGGAGGGTATGCTTTGAAACCAAGGGCATTAACCCAAGACCCAATATTGAAATTAAAGAATGTCTCACACATGTAGGCCATTCCTTTACATAAAAAAGCAAGTGAACATTTCTACATCTTTAGATTGTGTGGCACATTTTGCAAGTTTTGTTTATTTTGTATGAATTTTTTATTTTCACTATTGCTTCTATGTTTTCTATTCATGGTGTTGCTTGCATGACATTTGTAATGGAATTGAGGAGCAAGGAGGAAGATGTTCACATGTAAGTTTTGCTTTTGATTCTACTTTCAAAGAAAATATTGTTGAGAATCTAAAAGTTTTGAAACAATGACATATTAATAACATCTTTGATAAAAAATACTATAGAAAATTGCTAAAGGGGGACATCAAAGGAGCCATCATGTTGATGAATGGGTTCTAAAGGTTACAATATTAGTTTTTATGTGGAAGATTTGTTGGAGCAAGAGGATATTTAAGTATTTGTTATTCTTGTCTATCCTTGTCTATCCTTGAAATGAGAAAACCCAATAAGAAGTTCAACATTTTCGTTGATGTTCATTTTCAAAGGGCTAGGATCGCTAAATATGAGGCAATGATGTGTGCATTTGTCATTGGACTTAGGAAGCAGCTGAAAAATATTCTAACACTAGACAAGGAGATTTTGGCTTTTGCTCAACCAATTTCTTAAGAAAATTTTCATAGTGGTTTGAATCATTGATTTGTATGGTGTTACACATAAGACTTCTTTATTTGTATAGCTACAAAAATGCAGACTACAATAGAAGGAGATGTTTATACATATCATTAACATAATGATACATTAATTTGAGGAAAGTACTTTGATATAGCACTTATAGACTTCTAAAAATTGGAAGGTCAATGTTATTCATTGTGATGTGCAAAATTGAAGTAAGCCTATAGACTTCCTAGTGGTAGATGTCGTTGAAACTTTCTAGAAATTTATGGACATAAACTTATTTGGGGTCCTAATTAGGTTGGACTTCATCCTCTTTTCTTTACATTGTTGAATAAATGGAGGGTTGGCTCTAATGTTTGGTTATCAAAGGGCCTTGTTGGTTGTAACATCTTTAGTGGGATAACAAAGAAAATGATTGTAGGAATTTCAGGATTGGAAAACAAGGTGATTAGTAACAAATTTGGTAGGAGCACTAGGATAATTCATGTGCAAGAAGGATTTCTACTATTTTTGGATGAAAATTGGACATAGACATGAAAAAAAAATGAGAAGTATTCAAAAGTGGACAAGATGTTGCATGATGAGGTTAATCAAAGGATCATCTTTGTTGAGAAGCACAATGGAGAACATTTAAGTGTGTCCATGTTTAATAGGAGGCACACTTGTCACTTTTTGTGACTACTTATCTTGGAATATGTCAAACAAGAGTTTTTATTTATTTATTATTATTTTTTAATAATTTTAATTTGAAATTTTTTTTATTAAATTAAATTTGCAATAAAATTTTAACAAAGATATTTCATTTTCAAATATTTTCAACTCATTAAAAAACATTTTTTTTCTTTAAAAAATAGTTATAATGATTTTTTTAATTAATATTTTTTTTTCATTAGACTGATTTCAAATTTATGCACATGTTTTTACAATATACTATGAATGTTGTTATTTAAATAAATTCAATGATTTCAAAATCAATTTAAATTATCTCTTTAAAATATGAAAAACTGAACATTTGTTACACTTGTGCTTCATGTTAAGACGGACACACCCATCTATTTGTTGAAGCTTTATAAGACAAAATTATGCAGTGATGTAGTAGGGTTCTACATCTCATGAAGTTAGCACTAAATGACTTCCAAAGAAAAAATTGTAACATTTGAGAATTATTTTGATTTGGTGTGTTAGGGAATTCAACAAAATGCAATGTCATAGTTGTAATTAGTCAAAAGGGAATTATTACAGCATGAAAAAAAAGATTTCCAAAATCTTGTAATGTTGCATCACTTTCCTACATCAACTCCTCATACAAGTGAATAAGAAGTTGATGTAGGAAAGTGATAGATTCTTCATTGGCTAATTGTGTTCATCACCTATGTTTGGCCTAGGCTAATGGCAAGGCATGAATTGTGAGGACATAGTGTGTTATGGTTGGGCATAATGTTTTAGCCATATTGTGGGTGACAAGTTGTATTATTTAAGTTGCTTCATTTGTCAAATTCATTTTGCATTCAAATTACCTAATTGAGTTAGCCTAGAACAGTTGGTGAGTGAACATTTAAGTGTTCATGGCAGGCTGGATCCAAGGAGAGGGCTCCATTGTTTCTAGTGTTCAAACAAAATTTGAACCCCTCCTATTGGTGCATCTGGTGTATTAAAAGTCATGAAAAATATATTAGAATTGAGAAAGTTATGACCCCCAAAGTAGAGAGGTCAAGAACTCAAAAAAACAAACCACCACAACAAAACAATTCCTGAACGCTCAAAACAATTCCTTGTATGTTGCTCAGTTGATATTAGAGTTTCTTGATGATTTGTAAAATTGAAAGTAGCGCTCCTATAGCACTTTAAATCATTTTAAATGAACAAGAAATGAGAAAGTTATATTTGAAAGTAGGAGGGGTCCAAAAAGGAAAGAAAAAAGAAAAAAACGCATTTTGTGAGTTGGAAAGCTTATTTTTCTTCTTGCTAATTTCTCATTACTTCTTTTCATTTGCACTTCAAAGATGATTTCTAGAGCTTCAGGGAGCGCTCCCAGAACATTTAAAATCACTCAAAATGAATTACAGATTATGAAGGTCTAAAAAAGTGTTTGGTGATAAGATAATGATCGGTGATGGGCAGTTTTATCCTATTTGATTTAATGCTTTCATTATGATTCTGTTTAAACTTGCCATAAAGACATAGCCACTGCATAATATGTGCCATGTAGGAGATTTTGCAATACTTTGCTAAATTGCTAAAGCCTAATTTGCAGTGGACACAAAATAGTTTGTTGTATAGTAGAGTTATCTGTAAAGTCACTGATAGTGGGCACCAGAACCCCAATTTGGTCAAATTTCGGATTGAGATTTTTTTTCAAATGAGACCAAAAAAAAAAAGAGAGGCACAAAACAGAGCCTAAAACTCGTTTTACCACCAATTTTGGTACTAAAAAGAAGAGTTTCAAATTAGTTTTAAATTTGTTGTTTATCCCAGTGTATTGTGCTTTCATTGTTGTTTAATGATTCTCTCATGTAATGAACCTTTTTTTTCTCAACCTTAACCTTCAAATCTTGCAAATTTCACCCTCAATATCAACTTTTCTTCTCCAAATTTTGGTTCACTTTACAGATACCTTTCATTTGGGGATGACTGTGAATTGGGGTTAATGGGTGAATTTAAGGTTCAGACTGCTCAAATTGCTGCTGAGGAAACTCGCAACTCATTTTCCTTCCAAGTCGTTCTCATTCCAAATCCCCAAAGCCTGCAAACCTAAGTTGCTCCTTAACAACTAGCGTAGTTGAAATTCAAGAGAAATGCCAGACAGTCAACTAAAGCCAAAGCATCACTCAAACTGGTTGTTGGATGAGTTGATGAGCACCAAACAAACAATCACTGGACTTGAATTACAATGACCTTGAATTCTGAGATATCCTTAAACATCATGGTCATGACACATTCATGCCATTCTTTGCTAATTCCTGTACATGCTTGATGTAGAAATGGGGTGTCTGACTAAATGTCCCAAAAAGGGTTGTATACATCTGTGCACAACAAAATCTGCTGCATATTGTACAGTGAGTTGAGGCCCTAAATTTGATGAGCTGAGAAAAATTGTCTATCAAAAGTTTATCATCTTTGAGTAAGGGGTGAATAGGTTTCATCCAGACACTGAGACAGAAGAAAATTCTCAGAAAAATACAACCATGTCACTGACCCCACAGGTGGTGGTGTAGAGAAGTTGACAATTGGATGACTTCATTAGGGTGCACTAGCACTAGGCATACCCCAGCACAAGCCACTGTCACAGTTGCCACTGCAGCCATCACACGATATGTGCCCCAGCTCTGGTTACAACTTCCTTGTCTTTGCTTTGGTATTAGTGGCACAAGAGTGTCCCTGCCACTGTCTACTGTAATATGCACATCCTTCTTGCCAAATTTCTGACAAACCAGACATGGAAAAAGTCATTTTAGTGCCTGTCCCCATTTAAAACCATACAGATAGTTGGACATTCCACTCAAGTGCAGAAACAAATTACCAATACTGACAACACAGAGGAGGTTAGCTGACAGAAGCAAAAGCCAGAGCTCATAGAGCTGCAAAACATACCCTATCTTTCTTGAAAGGGGGAAGAAGGTGAGCATTGTTCCATTCTAAAACCATTGTTGGAAGGACCATTAGTGCTTGTGGTGCATCCATGTCCTCCCTGAATGGATATGTTTTGTCCCCAACCTTAGTCACCTCAGGCAGCATCCCTTTCCTCCCAGCAGCTTGCAGAACATACTCTGCCAGACTATGCCATCCACAAGCTTTTGCATACAGGAAAAGATCCTGTAGTCTGCTACAGGCTCCAGAGTCTTGACAGGAAGAGTCTCTAAGCATCCAGCACAAATCAAATACCAGATCCTGCTCACAGCCCCTACTTTCCAGCTCCAATCTTTCCAACTCAGAGCACAAGTTTCTATCACCTACCATCACGGTCATAAAATTACTTGTCCATCCCTCATTCTCCACCTGATCATCAAATCACACAAGTTATTTTGGACACTTTGATTGTTAGAAAAGTTCACAATAGTATTGCCAGTCCCCATCATCCCACCAACACAAAATTCACATTCTGCCAGAGAAGGCAGACAAGATTACAGATGCACTTCATACATACTGAAACTTATCAACAAAAATTATCAATATGATTGCAGAGAGAAATCACAAAAGAATGAAAGGTAACCAAACAATGTTGTGTCAGTTGTGGCCAACCCAAAAGAGTATGACAACCATGGTGTGGTCATACCCTTGTGTCACTCATAAAGTATCATCAAACCATTACCTTCATCATGAATTGCAGTGACTAGCCATACAAATCTCCACTGACTTCATCAGCTCCCAACACTGGGTGTATATAAATATCTATTAGTCTACTCAGAAGTTAGGAAAACAATTATCCAAAAATCCACATCCTGACTGTCTTTTGCATTTCCAGAGCAATGCTAATACTCAGCCATAATTTCAGCTAGCACTCAACATACATGCAAATTCGACATTGAGTGAGCTGATGGCTTACCTCAATAAAGAGTGGTCCAACCTGGGAACAGTCCAAGGCAGGAATGATGATCTTCCACTCATCCTCCTCATTCTCATGACAGGATTGCACAACATGAGCATTCAAATACTTCCCGCCAGCAGAAACCAGCAACCTGAAGACAAGCACAATTATGAAACCAAATCCTTTCTTTTCTTTCTGTTGCTCCAGTGAAATCAAAGGAATTATCAGAAAAAAAGGAAATATTTACTAGGAATTTTCAAGTCAGAATCGAGAATATTGCTCACCTAGTGTTTGGCTGTAGCAAGTTTTCTCCAGAGACAGTAAGTTGTCCTTCACTGGCAGCCTCAAAACAAATAGGTTGCACAGACTTCAGAACAGGCATGCAAGGCACGCATTCCTCATTTCCACCACTTCTGTTGACTAGCTGCCCTGTGACCACAAGCACAAACTTGAACGACCATCCTGCAGATCATATTTCTTGACCAATATATACAGAACCCAGAATGGACAGACTAAACAGAGAGGAGTTTGTTCTTCACCATCCACAAAGTGCACAGTTTTCCAACCCAGTTTGCCTTTGAAATAGCCTTGGTCCCAAAACCCTGCCACACTCTGTGGGCCCTGAACCAGCTTTTTAACAGCACCTGCCCAGTCCACATAGAGCTTTACCAACACCCACCAAGTTCAGGTCAAACCTTCATGAAGCTGATATACAACCTAATGGTGGATATCATTGATAATTGCTTTGATAACAGCAGAAATTATGTAAAAGTTACCATGTCCCACATTGACTGTGGCATTGCAATGAATAGAGTCAGGATTGTACATCCAGATCGTATGTAGCCTTCCAACTCCACAGGCATGTTTGACAACCACTCAAGGATCTGTATATGCACCATTTAAACATTCCCATATCTTGACCCAATTCTTGTCTTCCCACATCATTCTGAATTTGAGCCTAATCAGGATTTGCAAAGCCAGACCACTAAAAAAATTTTTAAAAAAAAAAAAGAACCATCTTGCAGGCAAATAAGTTTTCCACAGTTTTGCTAGAATTGCACACCCAGTGAAAGGTAGATCTATACCTGCTGCCTCAAGTTTCGAGGGAAGTCACCAGGGTTCCAGTCATACAGCTTAAATGAAATCCGACCTGATGGATACTGGACAAACATTTGCAGCGTGGATTAGAACCAAGTACACTAAAGCTAAAAGATTAGCAACATGTACCAGATATAGATCCATTTGTAACGTACTTACCCGAGCAGTGTAAGTGCTAGATCTCTCACACTCCTTTGTGGAGATTACAGTGGGTAAATCAGACATATGTGGCAGGTGGTTGACCTCATCAGGTGCTTCTTCCAATAGCAAGGCCAGCAATGAATCTTCATCAACTCCAACTTTTCTCACCCCAACTTCACCCTTTTCAACAGACTGTTCCTTTGGACCTGGGTCCCACAAATGTGCAGGTTGAATTGGAGTGAGAACCTGTGATTTAGGTGCATGGTGGCGCATGTGGTCAGGCACTGCAGCAACATTGTGAACATCTGTGGTTCAAGTTTAGATCACTAGTAGTCAACTCAATCCTCACCACTGAAAATCACACATTTTGCAATAATCCACACTACCCTTGAGCAACTCAAACAGATCACTGCTTGCAAGTAGACAGGAACCAATTCACATGGAGCACTCAGAGAGCTTACTCATAGAGTTTGAGGCATTAGGATTGGGAAGAGAAGGATGAGCCTCATCTGTTGTCTTCAACTGTTCCACCAGAAGAGGTATGGTGGGAGCTACTAAGCTGCAACTCTGGTCTGCATCTGACTGTACCTCACTGTCAACAGTAGCCTTCTCTTCAACCGTGAACTTCCCATCCTTACCTGGTGAAACCACCACACAGCATATTAGCTATAATGTGAAGTGATGCCTAATTCTAGTTCAGCATTTGTATCCTTGAAACCATGAGACACTGACCTTCTTCAAGACTGGGATTGTCATTATCAATGGTTATTGTTGTTGTGTCTTCTCCAGATTCTTGCATCTTTTGTCGACGTCTGTTATTATGTCTCTCCAGCTTCTGCCGGCAGCTTCGCTTTTCCTCATCAAAGTCAGATAGCAGATGAAACCTGTAGATGGCAAGGCCACAAGCAAGGCTCTATGAACTCCTTTACCAAATACAGTTATTGTATGAAACATGAAGATGGCAGGAATGAGAAACAGAAGGAATAGGAACAGATTAAAGGCATTATACAAGGAAATATTCTACTTAGAAGCAAGAAGATAATATTCTTCTTTAAGAGACGAGGTCAAATTTTTGAAAATAATGGTTGCACATTGCCACTTCTACCATGATGAGCCTTGATATACTCAAGAGTCAGAGGCAATTATCCATCAAATACACAAGTAACATTTCCACAACCTATGTAACCCTGGCACAAGATTCCTCCACTAAATAAGAGCACCATTTGGAGGAGAGGAGGAAGTGATATCAGCTTCAACTCATGTTCTATACAGGGGTTTTGTCAATTCATGGCACATTCAGTGTACATCTATCACAGAATAACAGAATCCTTTGAATTGTTAGGTCTGTGCAGCTCCTGAGCCTAATCAGTGCTTCCACTCTAGGATCGCTCAATTGCCATCATCATAACTCCAAATTTGGCACAGGGACAACAATATCTACAGAAACTTATGTCTTTCTTGACTCTCTCAAATTTGTGGCTCCTAAATCCCTCACCTCCTGTTTTGTTCTAGAGCTCTTCTGGTTTGAGCTTCTTTTGAGTTGGCATTCGGTCACTCATGTAGCAAGAATACTGGACAGCTTACTAAATCAATGAAATTGCAGAGAAAAAGTCTCCACTACAACAATTTGCAAGTAATATGATGATGATGGTTGCAGGTCATAACCTTTATGAGAGTTTCTCACAAATAATCTCAGAGCATCTCTTCATCATGAATAGCAGTGACCATCTGCCAAGAATACTGGACAGCTGCACACTACCTGCTTGTGATGATTGTAGCACATTTGCAAGAAATCAATGAGAAGGTATCAATCACAGCTTAGAAGACAAGCGACCTGATATGTGATTTAAACCACTTTACAAACATACTTTGGCCTTCCAAAATCACCACCCGAATCACTTCTTCCTCAAGATTGCTTCTGTATCTTACATGACCCAGGAGGTTTTTCAGGGTCCTACATGACAGCTATAGAGCTCAGTGTTCACAGCTTTATGCTGAGAGCTTGCCTGAAGCTCATATGGGGCCCATGCTATCGATATTTTCAGCCATGTCTTTGTCATGTCTTTTGAGCTTGGTTGTTGGACAGAGCCTTCTTTAACCATCAACAGCGTCTATGAGCACTGAGCATGTGAAGATGTGCACAAGTGTAACCCTACAAACTAAACCCTGCATTAGAAGCCAGGAGTCTTTCTAGGCTTGATAACCCTGTATTGACATTATAGGGAGCACAGAAGCAGAAGCAGAAGAAGAAGAAGAAGAAGAAGTTGATGAGAAGGAAAAAAAATCAGTAGAACAAAGAGCAGCAAAACGTACCTGCCACACTGTTGGCAATATCTATGGAGACGCTGATGGAGCTTTACCGAGGTGGCATTTGCGCAGTGAAGACATACGCGGTGGCGCTGGTGATAGCTCTTGAGACTTGCTAAATCAGCACCACAAGCAGGCACCTGACAGCGAGCACTCAGCTTCACTCTCTTGCTGTGACTGCCGCCTCCTTCGTCTTCTTCATCCTCATTGTCGCTACATGCACAAGGCACTCTTCCTGCTAAGAAGTTCGGGCAATCCAGGCGAGGATCCCGGTGTTCCTCGTTCCCTGCTCTTTCAATTGAATCACTGTACAGCGGTTTTGTTTTCGCGAACTGCAACTGCTGCTGCTGCTGCGTCTCCTCTTCCTCCTCTTCCTCCTCTACCAGAATTCCAGGACCGGTACCGAAGTCTTCGAACTCCGGCCACGATTGTCCTACCGAGAATCCACAAGCTCCTGAATCTAGCAGGGCGTCTCCCACTACTCCTCCATCGCTGGTATCCGCAACAGCAGGATTGACTAACAAAAGCAAACTGTCCCACTCCCATCCCATCATCGTTTCTACCGAGTGTCCCATCATAACACACCAAAAAAGCAAAAACCACCACGACCTCAATCCGGCCAATGACAACACCAATTTACTTCTTCCAGCAGCCCCGTCCTCCCCCGAAAAACAAACCAACAAACAACCAAATAAAGCAATAATGAAGCATCCAGGTTCTGTCACAAAATCTCTTGCATCTCTTGCATTCCTTGAGCTCCAAAGATATCGAAAGATTGCAAAATTTCCTGGCTGTCGGAATCTGCCACAAAATCGCCCAGCGAAACCAATCTTCTTGGTCCTATTGTGAGGATCAGAAGATCCTCGCGCACGCGAGTTTTTGCTTCCTGTGAACACATGTGAGGAAATGCGGGTGACCAGCCAGCCACAACAACGGCGGCCCTTCGAGTGTGGGTCCGGTCCTTCGAAGGCGGTCCAGTTTCGGGGGCTTTTGCTAAATAGAAAAAAATTGTTATTGTCAAATTTGAGGCAAAAATTCACACCCCTCTTTCACACTTTGGAGTTTGAAGGATTGTGCATCTGGGAGGGCCCTTACAATTTATAGAATACCTTAGCCATTGCCCTTGATAAAGGCCCTTCAGGACAAAGGGGTGTAATGGTTTGTCCAAACATGAGGAGATAAGGCCCTTGGAGGGTTGAGAGGTGCAAGGGCCACTCCAAAATATGAGGGATAAGTGTAGGGTAAAACTCAAGGCCATCAACTTCAATTGGAATGAGGACCCCTGCGAGCTGGAGCTGTTTGCAAGCCCAATTTCAATAAATCCCACAGACGAGGACTCTACTAAGCATAAAGACCTACTTCAAACAAAAATTCCGTGACACCTACCTGGTTGGTACCCATCGATTATCACTAAAGAAAAGAGAAAAAGGGCCTGGGAAGGATTTTTAAAAATGGGATACCCATTGAAAAAGAACACTCATTAAAAACAAAAAGTCGTTCAGAATGGGCATTTTGTTATTTGAAATAGGGCCCTCAGATGGACAATGGATGCTTTGGACATGAGGAGATATGGGCCTCAAATAGACAATGGATGCTTTGGACATTTTTTTCTTATTTGTTTGTGCAAATTCCTATCATTTGCATAAAGCCGATTGTCTAGAACACCACAAGACATTACTCCTTGCATTGCAAGTGAGGGGAAGGTGGAAGGTTTAGGGTTTAACAAAAAGAAATAAAGAAAGGTCTACTTGATTTGCAGGCAAGAAGATTGATGGCAATAATTATATGTAAAATTGCTAGGGTTGTGCATTGAACAACCTTGCCCGGGGCAATGAGGTCATGTAACTGTGGGCATAGGGTTATATTCAAAAGTCAAAGGAAGCACAAACAAAAAAGGACCCCCCCCCCCCCTTCACCTTTTCTTATCCAATTTGGCATTTTGCAAGTAACTTTTGACAAGTGTTAAGCTTTATTGGGATCCTCCTTTCTTGGGTGGAAAGGAAAAATGAAACCAAAGATGTAAGAGTCAACATGGTGCAAACTCAACATCTAGCTCTAGGTGACATCCATCTTGAAAGGACTAAAATATTGTTCTGTTATATGCATGCAAAAAAATGAGGGCAAATCTCAACATAGAATCATGCAAGCAAAAGCCATCTCCAAATAAACAAGGGGTGTGTCACACTGTGCCCTTGCCATCTACATTGAAAAGTATCTTAAGGCAAAAGAAAAAATTATGGAAACTCCAATATTTCACCATGCAAAAATAACCTAATCTTCAAAAAATCCTCTAAAAGAAACCAATCCTTCAAGATATTATAACTCTATTATAACTAATCTCAAGTTTCAACACAAGCCAACATATCATCTTTCCAAAAATCCTCATATCAAAATAGACCTACTGCCTGGGGGCCAAAATCCCTTAAGCTACTATACTCTATAATGAATCTCAACACAATATCCTTGCCTTGGTAGGCAAGGCCAACAAATTGTACATACTTGGAATCACCAAGTTGATTTGGTAAGTACTTGGGTGATGGTGGCATAAAGCTGATGATGTTAAATACCAAGTCCAACAAAATGTACATCCTTGGAATCACCAAGTTGATTAGTAGGCAACAAGGTGATGGTGGCTTGAAGCTCAGATGATTTTAGATACTCTATCTATGACTGATGTTTGGCACAAAAATAATTAGCAAAAGTTCTAAGCTGAAAAAACGAGAAAACAATTATTGATATTTGTCAAAATTGTTGAAAATTGAAAACCATTGGGTTACTATTACAAATGCACAACACAAGATGTATTTTGCATATTTATTCCTCAATTGTTGAAATTCTGATTTTTTAATTTGAAACTGTTGAACTTCATTTGTTTAAGTTAATAAATATTTGGCAATGAAGTGTTTGAACATCAGTCATTGGCACAGTATGAAATCCAATTTTGAAGCTTCTCAAGGTCAATCAAATACATAATGAGGACCTTGAGTTGCCTCAATTGCACAAATGTATGGACATAACCATCCATCCATATGTGAGGATTCAATTGATTTTCATGTTGCCCTATGTTGATGTCAGATTTGACACATATTAGTTCAAATTTTCCTTGCTAATTTTTTTGGGAAATTTCTCTCGATATGTATGAAATTTCAGAATAATTTCTTTTATTTTGCCAAAGTTTTTGGGAAAAACATTTAGCCCTGCTATCAAAAATCTCAAAAATTTAGATTGTAAGAATGTAGAATCAAACCCTGGCCTAGTATAGATAAGCACATCAGTAGTGAACACTCTACCCACAAAACAATAAGAGAACTTTGAAGTTGAGTTAAAATTTAATATCTAAACTCCTTATATGCTGAAAAGTTCAAAATAAAAAACTCACACGGCGAATCTTAAATTTAAAAAAAATTCATTATTCAACATTTGTGTGTCAAATTCATACAGGTACTATGGTATATGGTTTCACCTTGGCAATAGATTTTGGAATAAATAGATCCTATGTAAAGGCAAATAATTAGGAAAATAGGTGACTACTGGTAGGTATGTAGATTGTTTATAAATTTATATCAATGTTGTAACTGATTTTCACTTGTATTAAGATTTAAATGTCATATATACAACTTACATTTACACATGAATAATGTAAATATTTGTCAAATACATTTACACAATATTGCATAAATATTTTGGAATGTGTAAGTGTAATTGTATATATTATATGTTCTTAATGACTAAATCTACTTGCTATCCATATTAATTAGTTGCATGTGCATCCTGAAGCCAGTTTGATTGGCCCTTCACAAAAAAATCATAATATTTTTTACACTTCCCAAATTGAAGCATTTTCCAGCAATATGGGAGTACTGCTTTATTTTAGTCAAGTAAATATAATACATGAGCAAACTTTTGAGTCAAGAATATGGGACAAATTGTGATCCTATTCCAAAGAATATCTTTGATGCATATTCTTGAGTGCATTTTACTCCACCTCATTGCTTGAGTAGAAGTTTGTTTTTTAATTTCATTACAATTTTTAACTTAAGCTTTTTATAAGGGCTTGAGTATTCATTGTGATTCACATTAAATTAGTTTAATTGTGAAATAGTAACAATGATGAATGAACTTCATCTATTTACAAATGAAAAAAAGAACATCCATTATGGATTAACAATGAATGTTTGTGGATGAACATCATCCCTTAACAACTCATTGAGCTATACACAAACTATCATATGAAATATCATAATTGTATAATTGAGTCTGAAATTCCCAATACTATGTTTTGTGGCCTATGTTGGTGTTGTTGGTACATGTCATTCATGAAACAATGTTAATTATTTGGAATTTCCCTGACAAGATTTGCTATTTTTGTCATCATACATAAGTACAAAAAAACCATCCACATACAAACAAAACATTGGATTGGCCTTGACAACACCTTCACTTGAAGGATAGACAAAATCAATCTTTTCATACAATGCCCTTGAGGATTATCTTAAACTACAAATTGTTTTGAAAACTCAACATGGACACAGCCGTCATCTATTTAATAATATTCCATCTAAATCATTGCAAGCACCTGACTTAATGTGTATCCAATGATGGATTTGAGGATCAAGTTTTATGGCAAAGTGTTGGATCATTTACCTTCAATGTGAAATAAGAACTGAGGAGCAGCCATGGATCCACACCAACTTCATCAGCTCCAGACGGTGGAGAGTGATTCCAGTAAGGTGCTTGTTCTCTCTCCACAGTAAAGATTTCTCATTTCAATCTGCTCTGTATCCTTCTTCCAACCAGGCATAACCTCTTCTGGCACTTTTGCAAGAATCCCGGTCAGCACCCCCACTGATGCATAGGACAGCCATTTAAAAGGAAGCTAAAATGTGATCTGTCTGGCTCTTAATATTTGAGCAACAATATTGTGAACTCCACCAACCTGAAACTCCTACAGTATGCCTTTTGATACATAAAGCTGAAAGCAGTACAAATGCTTGCACAACCCAACAACTGTTGTTCAGCAATTCATAATAAATGTGGTGAAACTCCATTACAAAACAGCACCTTTGAATTTCAACAACCAAATCTTTGTTTACTTGATGTACAATAGATCCTATCTAGAAAACAGAAGAAAAAAATACCCATTCTTAGTTCAGGAATACAGAGAAAATTGATTCAAGATGTGGGAGAGAAAGTGTCTCACAACATAAAAATCATGCTGCAAAAGAAAATCCAACTTGGATCTCTTAACGCTCTTGTCTCCTTGCACTGCAAATGGTGCTGCAGACAATACCTGTTGTTGTTATTGTTGTTGTTCTGCAATTCTTGTCATTTCCAAGCCCAGTATATGATGTTCTCTTGCCAAGTATCAAATCAGGACATCCACACAGAAAACCATCCCATGGTGAGTGGGTCAGGGATGGGACCCATCGCAAAATGCCAAATGGGTAGGTACTCTTCTTCTTCTTTCTTCTTCCCACACGAGCATAGGTAGGCATAGCTGAAGGAGCAAAGATAGGCAAGCTAGAAGAAGAAGAGCATATAACAGCCAGCTTTCGTTAGGGCTTGGATTGGGGTTTAAGAGAAGGAGAGCATATGAGGACGTGCTGGATGTTGGTTTCTAGTTCTTTTCCTGCATTCCTTTGTTGTGTCGATTCTCAATTGTTTGCCGATGGAAGGAAGATTGCCGTACACCTTCGATGAACGTGGAGAATGTACTGGAGCTCTTAGAATCTCTCAAGAGACAACACAAGGGCACTGGGGGTGGCATTCTTCTTCGTAAGAATGGAATAACTACTGAGGAGGGGGATAAAGAGACAGCCGAGAAGATGGTGGGACGGATGCTACAATTCCAACAAGCATCATCCCCCTTGGTGAACGTTGCTCTTGGATTGTTGGGGGTTCAAACACCTCTGGTATGGGTCTGTCTCTCTAGGGTTTTTCGTTCTTTCTTCTTTTGGCTCCTGCCTGAATCACCAATTGTGGTGATGGGTCTTCTGAGTTTCCAAGTCTGAAAATTTGTGCAATCAACCTGGTGGGGATGATGACGATCTTGCTGTGATTTTGCTGGTGATGGGCTTTATGCACAGGTTTGTGATACAGTGAGCAGGTTTTTGGTTGACAGCCTTGCATCAGTTCTGCGGGTGACAAACTTCTCAGCATTTGAGTTGCGAGAAATTGCACAAAAGTTTGAAATGCTTGTTGCAAGTGGAGAAACTAATGGTAATAATGATTGCTTGAATGCTTGATTGGGTATTCGAAAATCAAGAAACACATCATTGACATGGATTTTTATCTGTTTTTCTGGTTTCTGAATTTGTCAGTTTCTTGCTTGTTGCTGATGTATATATGTCTCTTTGGATGTCATTATTTGCAGGAGATCTCATTTTTGAATTGGTGGAGATGTTTTTGAAAGCAGCCATGGATGCAAGTTCTTACTCACAGCAGCCTTCTCCAAGATCTTTTGTCTATGTGAGGACTAGGATCAGCACAGCAGAGCACAGAGTTAGTGAAGCAGCCTGGGCTGTGCAGGGGATTCTCAATATCTGCTTGAAGAACAAGGAAGAGATTGACAACCAGCTCAGTCCTTTTGCCAGGTGCATAAACTGTTTCTCTTCACAAGATTAACAAGCAATTGGACAGTCCATCCAGATTTGATATCTTTGTTAATTTACAATGTCTCTATGTTTGTTGCTGCACCAAACAGAATCTGTTGAGAATGCAGAGAATGTATGTGAGAAGACCTTAGAGATTTGCACTGTGGGAAGACAAAAAATTGCCCTTGGTTACACTAAGATTGTGATTGTCAAGAAGGATGAAACCTTGATGTACTTTGGACACTCATTCAAAGATATTTGTGCACAGATTGCATGCATGGCAGCTCTGGCCATATCTCTTTAAGTGTAATGTCTCTGCTCTGCCACATCATGCCATGCAACAACCACCAGGCTCAATGAAGGCAGAGCTTCAGAGTTGTGGAACATTTTCTACCATGGTTGCTAGTCTGGCACTTGCTCCAGACCTACTTGCAGAAGCTCGATGCCTTCTTTGCTCATGGTTCCTTTTAGTGAATAGGTACTCACACCAAAAATCTCGCTTTCCTCCAAATAGTGCCATAGAAATTTAATTGTGTTATTAACCTCCAGTGAAGGCTAACTTGATACCAGCAGTCTTGTGAAGCTATCAATACTAATAAGTCTTCACAGGTTCAGAAAGGGATGACAATAGCACAAGAGAGGATTGCTTTGTGAGAAATTGTCAGCTGAAGTTTACTATTGATCCTTAGGTGATGGTGGGCTTGTTTTTAGAAAAAGGATCAGGTTTATGATGATGAATTTGAAACCCGATAGCTTAACATAATTGAGGACAGGACACCACAGAGGCTAAATCTAGTGTCTTCACAGTACACTACCCCCATATGTGAGATTGGTTTCAGCTTGGAATTCTTCGAATCTACTTTCGACTGCATCCGCTTCAGCCATGACCTCGCGTGCTATCTTCCGCCCCACTGCACCGGCGTTCCCAGGACTCCATGACTTCGCCAACAACTGTGCGACCTTCACAAATCTCACCGTGCCTGCGACCGTGATGCCCCACGAGCATGCATCCTACCCACCACTGTGCTATGCAGCACCATGACTACGATTTAACCCATATTTTTCACCCACCTATTCTGGATTCAGGCCTATAAAAACTGGCGAAAACCGCTTCTAGACTTGCCTTAAACTTACGAGTAAGGAAAACAATGCAACTGGTCAATGCCAGTTGCTGTGCTAGTAAATGCACATTTTATTTTTGGGGGGTTTATAGGCGGGCCTTGCGGTGACGTTGCTTACTTTGCAGAACTCGCTCGTGCTGGCCTCCTACTACTACCCACTCAACCAAAGCAATCAGAATAATGTCTTCAATCTACGTGCAAATGGATGAGGTCTTGGATGATATTTTAGTCTCTTGTTTAGGAGAATTGGGTTGTGTTGGCCCCGTTCGTATCGTTAACGGCGTGAAGGTGAAGGTAAATGGATGACATTTCCACATAAAAGGATGGATGACCCCAATGAAATTAGCTTCCTGAAGGCACGTGAAAATGGATGATATTTTAGCTTTTGTGCATCTCATTGATGATAGTTGTTGCACTTGGTCCCTTTGCAATTTTGCTTCTTGGCTTTGTTCAGACTATCATTGGATGATGGATGGTCTATCAAAAGTCTCAACATACTCTATCCACTGGCTGTTCACGTCTTTAAATAAATAAAAACACAAAAAATGCGGTATGGCTACATCCTGTTTCCACTTACGAACGGGTCAAGCCTAGTTAGGTGAGATGCCACTCCTGTCAGGTGGTACCGGGGCCTGTTCCACAATGTAACTAGTGTTCCCAACCATTGATTCACATCACTACAGTGTTCCCACCTGCTTTCGCATCATAAGTGGAACTGGGATAATCCAAAGTGGAACAGGGATGATCCAAAGTGGAACAAGCAAGTTACAAATACAAACCACATCAGTTGTGAGATCCAAAGTAAATATCCCCTTAGATTTTGAATTCCACTTCTAAGAGCTTGGCTTCAATTGACAGTAGATATGAGAAAAACTAACCAAGTCTTTAACTGCCAATAAATTAGCATATTTATTCATTACCATAAATAAATAAAATGAAGTGGCCCTATTTTTTCTAAAACAAGAAAACTAATTATATGGAGGCAAGCTTACACACCAAGCTGAACCAGGGCTTGTGATATAGCCAGACTGGCTGTTAATTTACAAGAAGACTTAGCCTAATTTGGCTACAAACCAGATATAAAAGTTTTTGAGAATTAAGAATACTTTTTATATTTTGGCTACCTGCTGGAAATATTTGTAAAAAAATTCATTGATTTAGAATTATTTTTCGAAATCTTGCAAATCAGGGCGATTTCTTTCACAAAAGTCCTTTTGTGTGTGTAGAAATCATGTAATAATTTCAGGTAGAAAAATGGGAAAATTTGCCCCCACCCCCCCCCCCCCCCCAAAAACACTTGTCACAACACGTAGTAGGAAAGAGGTTAACTGTTCAATTGAGATAAAGCTATTTGCTTTTGATGTAACCCTGGAGAAAATGATGAACAAAAATCACCCTTTGCATAAGAGAAGAGGAAATAGAGGACGAAAGGACGTAAGTCCCCAGTTATCTATTAAATTTTTATATTCTTCTTTTCAAAACTTTCCATGAATGTTCTTATTTAAGCTCAAGGAGGTTCCTTTTGGCACCCAAACAAGCATAGTTCACTAGATTTCCATACCGTGCCAAAATCTAGTGAATTGGAGTTGCTGAATTCCACACCTCATTCCATACCTTGCTCGCTTATCTGGTTAAAGGACGTCCTTTTTGTCAACCCTGGTTGTATACTGGAGACAAATTTTCCATCTCTGCGCGTGTGTATCACGTCAAGGATATGTCCCTTCTGGCAACCCTGGTATATGTGATAGACAAATTCTACTTCTTGCAGGTAAGGGAGTTGGAGACGTGGGCTATAGGGAAGGGGAGGGGAAGGGCAGAGAGGGTTTCACTTTGATTGCAGATGAAGCAACACTTGGGGAAGCTTCTGAGGAAAAGAAAAGAAATTAATTGTTTACCTTTAGATTCCTCTTTTCACCACCATAGGGTCATGATGGGTGCCAATGATCAAAGATTGGTGGCGTCTGGAGTCTCAATGTCTGTTTAAAAAATTAAATAAAGTAGGGACTGGTAACCATCGACAACGTTAATGAGTCAAATCTGGCTAAATGTTGGCGACAATCTAGAATGTTAATGAGTCAAATTTGGCTAAATGTTGGTGACCATTTATAATGTTAATGAGTCAAATCTGGCTAAATGTCAGGCAGCAGACCTGACCTTGGGAAGCCCCCAAGTCAAGCTCATTGGGGGAGTGGAGACAGACACATTATTTCTAGCATCTTAAATGATAGAGGTATGGTATGTACCAGTGTTGGCCGTATATCAATCTTTAGACTTATCCTATGGATACCAATAAAGCATTTAAGAAATTTACAAGGAAGGGTATACATTTTATTTTTAAAAAATGTATTACACCATCCAATTACACTTTCATTTTTTAAAAAATCCTTTTACTGGTTATGAATACATTGTTTTTTCAATCTTCAAAACATTATGAATATGCTCAAAGAATGTGCATATCCAATTTCCAATTCTATTGCTTTAAAAAAAATTACAAGAATACAACCTAGCCTCCCATAACAAAATCAACATAACAAAATCCAAAAGTTCAAAGTAGCAAGTTGTGGGGGAATTGAACCCCAATTTTATGAATCACAATTACAAAAGAAGTGGAAGCCAAGCATGCATGGAGAAGAGTAATTAAGCTTTTATAAATGGAAAACACATTGGACTTTGCAAGCACACTAAAACATATATGGTTGTTGAAAGAGAAGTGAAATGAAAGATGTGCTACTCGCTAGGTTGGGTCTAATACAATGTTTGGTTGTGGGTGTTCTTTGAAACTTATCTGAAATCAACTAAATTTAGATGCATTTCAAAATTGAGCTACAAGTTCCTAGATTTTGAATGATGGACTTCATACTTATAGAGCATTTGTGACCTAGTTTGGCTCTATTGCAAGCAATGATGGAAAGGAGGGGAGTTGATGATGGTTTGGAGTGTTCAATCCATGGCAATGAAGGGCGGGCTTGATTGTTCTAGGTGGAATCAGAGGTGGTGGGTTACATGCCCTGAAATTGCTGTGGATATCTTGAAGGATTTTGGTTTCTTTTGGAGGTTTTTTTGAAGATTATATTTTGGCATGGTGAAACATTAGAGTTTCCATAATTCTTCTTTTGCCTTAAAAATACTTTTTAAGGTAAATGGGAAGGCCGCAGTGTGACACACCCCTTGTTTATTTACCCCGTGCCTAATGCACAGGTGTGTTATTTCAACAATGTTTGGTTCATGTTTTAGTTTTTTTTTTAAACTTTTATTTTTTTATTTTTTATTTTTATGTGTCTTCTGTTGTATAATAAAATAAAGTATTTCTTTTTCACTTTTGTATTTTTGTTTATTTGGATGCAAGTTTGAAGTTTGGAGAAAGAAGACACACCTCATTCTTTTTCAAGTAGGGTTTTTCTTCATTATTATAAGTTTTTTTTTTTCTTATTTTCTACTCTTTATTTGGTTTCTTCTGTTTTGTAATTTTTTTTTCTTTTAAAATTATTTTACTGTATTTCCCTTTCCTTGTTTCATTTGTTTCCATTCCTTTTTTATAGTTTTTGTGTTTTTACTTTTTTTTTGTTTATGTTTGTCTCATGTTTTATTTTTTCTATTCTTATTTTGTCTATATTCATTTTTTTCCCTTTTTTGCGTTTATTTATTTATTTTTTTTCTATTTTCTTTTTCTAAAAAATCTAGTTTTTCTAATATGTTTTCTAATAAAAATAATTTAAAAAAAAATTGTATTTTTTTTTATTAAATGCAGGTTTGAAGTTTGGAAAAAGAAGACAAACCCCATTTTTTTTTCAAGTATGGTTTTTTTTCTCTTTCTTTTGCTCTCTGTTTTGTTTCTCTTTTTTTGTCATCTATTTTTTAATTTTCTTTTAAGATTATTTTACTGTATTTCCCTTTTTTGTTTCATGTTTAAATATATTTATTTTATATGTTTTCATTTTGTTTCTATTTTTAAGTGTTAAAAAAATTCTAACTGTTAAAGTGTTTTTCTGTTTTTATTTTTTTTCTAGTTTTTTTCCTTTTTAAAATATATATTTGTTCTGTTTTTTTCTTTTTTGTTACAACTTTGTTTCATTTTATTTATTTATTAATAACTTGTCTTCTTCTTTTTTAATTTGAAATTTCTTGTGTCGTTTAAAAAAGATTTCTTCTCTTGTTTCTCAAGTTTTTTTTCAACAATTTTTAGTTTTTAAAAATTAGTTTTCAGCTTTTGGCAAATTGCAAGACTACAGGAGTTTTTCAGTCTTCACATTGTAGAGGATTATTATATGATGCCATCCATGGATGGATGACGGAATGAATTAAGGGGAAGCTTCACAACGTCCTTTACTATATAAGATTTTTCTAGAATCAGACCAGCGCTGTTACATAACACAAAGTCCTATGTGTAATCCTATGTGACGACTAATGTTAGTATGACAGTAAGGTAATTGTAGGCAAATATTAAATCTTGAAAATATGTAGATTTGGGTACAACATTGAACGATAGCTAACATCTCAGAAAAGGGTCCTTTAAATCCATGTTAAGGTAGCTGTACCATATCTCTAGGTGCCCCCATTTTTTTTTCATAGTTCCTCCCCCCATTTGTTCCCTAAAACAGTTTGCCTCCTTTCCTCTCCCTTCCCCTCCTAGTCTGCATCCTTTGCCCTCTGTGCTCAGCTCCTCTCCTCTTATTCTATTGCATTGTGACTTTTGAAGAAAAAAAAAGAATCGGCACTGAACAACAACAATGTACAAACAGTGGAGACAGAGCACCAATGTTGACAATCATGAGAAATATGCATAATGCAAGAGAAAAATGAGCCCAATGCAATAATTGTCAGAGAGAAATGAGCACTTGTCAGTGAGGGAGAATGAAATCGAAAGAAAGATGAAAGAGATGATCAACTTTGTGCACACAATTACAGAGAAGCCCTTTTCTTAATGGCGAATTTTTTTCCCAAAAGAAAAATTAAATATCAAAAAATGATAATTTAAGTGCTTTTGGAGGTTTTCAGTCACCACAAATTAGGGGAAAAAAACTAAAAAATTGTCAGATTTCTATATTTGGTTTGTAGTTTGCAGCCAAAAATATAGAAGGCTGTTTAAGGATTTCTATGTCATATCTGTTCAATAATCAGATTTGGGTAAATCTTCTTGTGGATGATCGCCATTATTTTTACATCTTTCTATCAATGATAGCCATTTTGGCTCTCCAAAAAAAATCTTAGACAGAACACTGCTACAAAGTGAATGAGAGAGATGGGAATGGCATAAACAGCTATTGTGTTAACTCTTCATGACAACCAGTGTAAATCATGATGGACATAGTTAACCAGGGTATCTATTTAACCTACTTACCTTAGTTCGAAGTTAGAATAGAACCTTCTATTGATACGTACCTTTGTTGGCAACCGTAGGATATGGTTCACTTTTTTCTGTGTTAACTAGATGTTAGGTTACTTACCATTGAAGCCTCTAACACTTTAAGTGTATTTGGAGCCTTATATCCATTCTTTCCTACTTGGTGAGATGTCTGCTGGATTGCCAGTTCCACTATTCAGGAGCACTTCTGGTGTCAAAAAGTCAAAATTACAATGCATATGCCCCTAGAAATGTTGGTCACTTTGAATCAACCGTGGAGACTCCAGTCATGCATATGCTACCCCCAACAGACCCTGGTGGACCCAGAGGCATCACCCATTATGGAGGCCACAGTGAACCGGCACCCACCTGTGCACCAATGTGGATGGATGGTGCACTGATGGGTGTACCTTTTTCGTCCCTCCCTGTCCCTGAGCTAACCAAGGTGGTGAAGTTGACCCTTTTTTTTCCCTTTCCTCAGCCCAGGTTTTTTTGGGAACTTTTTTTTTCCTCAACCCCCACACCCGCCCAGGTCTCACTTACCTACCTACATTTAGACTACTTGCCAATGCACCTTGGCCTCCTCCCTCCCCCCACCTACCTGCTCACCTAACCACCCATCTATTTACCTATTCACCCATTTGCCTACCTTCCCATCAACCTACCTACCTATGTATCTACGCATTAAATTTCCACCAAGGCAATGACGATGCAGGTCGATGAAGGTATTGCAATATACCAAATTTGGTTGTTCATTATCCTTCCTACCTAGCTCCCTAGTACTAAACCTTGTAATTTTATGATTGTCGAAAACAACGTTGCAATGACCCAATTGAAGGTATTGCAACTCAACTAGATTTTTTTTTGTAACATTTTATTGTTGTGCAATAACCAAATAGGCCTAATTATAATTATTTTATTTCATTTATCTCATCCCCACAATATTTATGGACACATTGACAATATAATATTTAATCCAATTCACACATGCATTACCTTCATCAAAGTAATGCAAATGCACTGGATTATTTTGTTTTTATGCAATATTCATGCCCAAGATAATAGGTTTCACCTCATTTGATTCAAAAATGCAATTACTATATTATTTTGATCTTATGCAATACCCTCATGCCTAGGTTATATTTCATATCATCTATTTGAACAATGCAATACCTTATGGACACATTGATCATATCATATCCAATCCAATTCACACATGCATTACCTTCATCAAGGCCAATACCCCGAGGACAAAATACAAGTATCATATCTAACCATATTCACATCTACATTACCCTCATTAAGGTAATGCATATCATTTTGGTGTTTTGTAATAGCCTTAGACCAATTGAAATTATTTCATTTTATTTTTTCAACAATGCAATACCTTGAAGACATATTGGAAATAACTTATGTTGACCTTATATGCAATACCTTAATATGGGTGTTAACCAATATTTAATTACAACCTCACATAATACTAAAGTAAAGAAATCTAGTTTAATTGCCATGCCCTTATTTGATTTACCCTATTCATGTTGGGGTTATATAGTACCGTCATGGGCATAATAAAGTTAAGTTTAGGGGTTAAGGTATTGCAAGGACCAAAAAATGATCAAAGTCTATGCAATACTGTTATGGTTGTATTTAAATTTAAAGATAGGGTTGATGGAATATGTTTTGTCTTGTCTTGAAGGTATTGCATAGCAAAAATGTGCTAAAAATACATCCAATTAATTTTTGTTCAATGTTAGATGCACATACATTATATATGGATTTTAATAACCTTGTTTTTGTACAAATAAAGTTCAAACTTTTTACAACTAGATATATTTACATACATATCATTTCCAATGCCAATGGGCTATATCCATGAAAGCTAAATTAATCTATGAAAATGTGGCATTGAAAATTCATGGATGCCATATGCGTGGTAGAAAATGTGTATTAGTCCAAAAATGGAATGTCAAGCTAATTGCTCTCACCTTCATTCTCACTAGAATTCTCATTAATAGATTTCAATGATAATCCATTTGCACGCTAATAATGTGCCACTACATTTTGTGCAAATTGAACATATTGTTAAGTTGCTAGTTCGCCAAAATTATCTTCATGGAATCAACTATGAAATCCTCCTTGGTCAATGGGTATAGTTTGGAAAACACATGTTTGAAACACATGCAAATTTGAAATAAAAATTGAATATGATGGAACTAACCAACCATGAATCATCTCCAATTCATGGTAATTCACAAGTCAAATGATTTCCTTTTCACACTCCTTTTTCGATGAAAATCTTGTCCATTTTTGGCTATCCCAAGCATCTCCAAGGCCCATAGCATAAGAGACTTTGCTAACTCAAATTAAACTAACAAGATTTTCATCCTTCTTTAATTTGGTCATTACATGGGGAAGATGAACCCCACACCCCATGTTGGAATGTTTCATAGAAAGAACAACTTGGAAGAAGTGACTCTTACCAATGTGGGCATCAATGTCACTTTTATGTGTAGTTTATCATTTCACAAGTAATCCCATTCGCATGTGGCATGGGTCTTTGTTTGAGCAATTGCCCAACACAAAAGATGGGTTTACCTTTTCCCACACATACACACAAAATAGAAACAGAAAGAACAATTAAAATTACAACCCCAAAAAAATAATTGAGAAAACCAACAAGGAAAAATAGATACAAATAAGAATTTAAAATTACAAGAAAAAAAAACATCAAAAACAAGAGAAAAAACCCAAAAGAAATTAGATAAACATAAATTTTAAAAGACCCAAAAATTATTTTAAAATCCATTTAGAATAACAAGAAAAAAGAAACAAGAGATTTTTTTAAATAAAGAAAATGAAAACCATAAATATAAAAAGAAATATCAAACCAAAAATTTCAACAAAAAATTATGAGCGGGAAAAGGGAGGGGAGAGAGGAAGTGAAAATGAGGAGGTACGTAGAGATATTGTTGGGGAAGGAAAAAAAAACTGACCATTGAAGGTCAGCGTGTGTGAGATTTAAAAACTATGAACCCAAAACCCTCTCCTGGGGTTGGGTTTCATCCCAAAGGACATATTCTGGATGGTGCACCGATGGGTGCTGAGTCACTCAAGCTCATAATGGTATTCTCAAATTCATAGGAGGAATGGGCCCATTTCCATTGCACGGATTGCCTTACATTCCGGTTCATGCCGTGTGGACTTCTTCGGTTTGATAACCCCCATGCCCACCTCACCTCCAAAAAAACTTCCCCAATTTCTGGAATACCTGGTGTGTTGGGGGTGTGGGGGGCAGGTAGCTTCCAGAGAGGGATGAGGTAAGTTACTTGTTATTATTATATTTCTCCTTCGATATCCCTTCCATATTGTTAGCCTTTTTGTTTCCTTTTCATTGGGGTTTCTGGGAAGTAACAAACACAAAGCATGCCACAATAGTCTCCATGTATGCATTATAGACCAGGTAACCAGCGAGTGGCTGCTGGTTACCAGAACTATCCAAGGCATGGATGGGAGCACCGAGGCTATTTCCAATAATTGGCTCCAGTGAACTAGTCACTAGGCATAACTCATTGTTGTGTGAATTGAAAGGACTTGGCATACTATGTTCGTCGTCACAACATGTCAGTTTGTAGTTTTGTGTGTATCTTATCTCTCGTATTGTCATTCTTGTCATAAAATATCTGAAATGAATGTACAACAAATGCTATTTTTACCCATGAAAAGAACAATTATGATCTTTTAATCTAAGAAATAATATATACCTATGACGCAACGGTGGGCGGCAAAGCAAGGTAGTTTGTTTTGTTTTGATTTGTCAGGCTGAGATCTCCAAACTCACGGTGTTTCATGCTGTGCTCTCTTGATATCTTTGAGGAGCTCTGAATGAGTAAGGGTGCACCGACTTGGTTTGAGACTCTTTGGAGGTATGGTGTGAAAGCTATTGATTATTGAACCATTTTTTCAATAGCTTTTTAAGAAAATCGAAACTGAGAAAATTATTGGAATTTGGATGTGTTCTTTATGTTGTTGAAAACATCTTGAGGAGTCAGATTCAATAGGGTTTATTTCGCAATTTTCAGAGCTAAAATGTGGAAGATATTGATTCTTGAGTGGATTTTGTTGCTGGAAATTCAAAAAATTTGCAAAAATTGTGTTTGGAAAGAAAAATTAATTGAGTCCTCAATGTGTTCACATTGCCTAATTTTGAAATTTTTAATTTTGAAAATTTGAAAAATAAAGAATGTGTTCACAAATCAGCTAACCACATAGGCTACACTAGTGACTAGGAAAAAATAGGACCAATGAGAGCTGATGGTGAGACTTAAAGCAACAAGCAGTAAGTCCCTAATAAAAAAAACCTTCCTCTGTTCCTTGGCCATTTCAACACATGTCCATCGAATAATTAAGTAATTTTGAAATCATTTCAACAAATAGAATATTCTTAAATATTCATTAATATCCTTCACAGTATTTTTTTGATTTGGAAGAAATAATTTTTGAAAAATTTCAACAATTTTGAAAATAATATAATTAGTGCTGAATTGGCCAAGGTACTAGGGCATTTACAGAGAGATATTCATAGATATATGTAATGTGCCCTCCAAAAACGCTTAAATTTCTCCACATGTTTTACACATCAACTGAAAAATTCTGCAAGAACTCGCATTGATGATGAAACCTGACAAACTTCATAGAACAAAACACCCAGCATAAGGGGGAAAAGAAGGAATGAAGAAAGAAGACCCAAGTCCAAGTCAGAAAAGCAAAATCCAAAGTATGTTATTAAGGGATAAATGAACAAATCATGTTCCAAAGCCCCCACTAGTCGCAAGAAGCATATTAAAAATAATAAAATGCAAAAGCTGAAAAAGTAATAAGTTGTGATTTTGATATAATAGTAGGAGAAACTCCAAAAGTGTATTTGACACAACTTAGCTCCCCCCAATGTCCCTCCTAAAAAAGAAGAGGGTTTTTAGACCTATTTCCTTAAGAGAGAGTGGTGTTATATCAATCTCATGCCAAGATGATAGATACCTTCGACTTTTAATGAACAATAAGCATAAGAAATTAGAAACATCCCCTCTTACACCTTGGGATCTAAATATGTTTAAGTTGCAGGGGGAGGTTCCTATCCAAGTGTGTTCTCCTAATGGAGGGGCACTTAAGGGTGTGAGCCTGAGGTTGTTCCTAAACCTTAGGAGAACACATGAGTACAAGAACCTCCCCTTCCTTAAACAACAACTCTATTAATTTCTTCCGTCGTTTCTTGTTTCATAGAAAAGAAATATTTCCATGGGAAGATGGGAACATGTAAAATTGGGGGAGCTCCCCTGGCATAACATCCTAGGGTTTTTCTGCTGAGGGGTATCTCTCAAAATACAAAGAGAAATAAAAAGGGAGTTGTTTAAAGTTCATGATAATGTTTGTCTCTTGTTGTACAATGGGTAAAGCCCATGGCTAGGTGACATTCCAATATGTGAGGTTGGACTTTTTCAGGGCATTGTCCTAAGCCCTTTATTTGGGGGGTGGGTGGGGGGAAGAATGCCTCCACACTTTGGCTTCACCTTGCACAAAATGTACGAGAGAATGGTTGAGGGCCCAGCCAGGTGAGCCTGCCAGGATGGGCAGTGAGCACCTAATAACAATTTATCATTCAATGATCTCAAATGGCAGATGGTTGGAATATGGATGGATGGAAGAACCAAGCAGGTCAGATTGTTGATTTTTTTTATACACTAATCACATGGCAGAGTCAGTGCATGCTGTTCTTGGATGATGATGATGTTGAAGAAGTAGATGATGATAATGATGATAACAATCTAGTCAGCCTTTCATCCCACAAAGGAATTTTTGTTTGCAAGCCAAAGTGGGGATCATTCATAAGATGTAAAAAAAAGTGACAAATCATCCCAAGGAAGATTTAGCCAAATGTGGCTATAAATCAGATATGAAATACAAATCTTTAATCATCTTTTCTTTCTTTTTTCTTGCTACAAACTAAAAGCAAAGTATAAAAATATAACAAATTTTACTATTCTTTTTTTCTCACTTCTGAAAATTGAAAATCTCCAAAATCACTTCATTTCTGAAAAAAATTCCATTTTAGTTTCGATTTTTGGTTTAATTTCGCCAGTAAAAGAAAAGGCTGGAACTTCAAGCAGACTTCAAGCTGGCTCATAGACTAAGAAGGCTATATGCTGAATCGTCATCCATGAGTTCCATCAAACATCCATCTATCCATCCATCCATCCATCAACAACTGTTTGCTGGCTATTGATGAAGTGGGATTTTATTTTTTTGGTTTTGTTGGCTCTGCCCTTCCTTCCAGGCAAGACATTGTGATGCACCTAGAAACAGGCCAAAAGTTTGGTATCCCTCTGCCCACCCTCTGCCAATGAGCTTGACTTGGGTGGTGCCAAGAGCTTGTCAGGTCCGGTCTGCTGTTGTGCTTTTTTAATTAAAAAAATTAAATTAAAATTTTTAATTTTTAAATAATTTTTTTAATTTATTTTTAAAAAAGAACCAGGTTCGGTTTCCCTTAAAATTAAAAAGAAAAAAAAGAGGGTTGGTGTCCCTCCATTCTAAGGTCATATGGAGTTAGTTCACTCTGAAGGATCCAATTGGGCTTGACCATGGTATAACCACGGTCCACCATGTGTTTCCAATTTAGTACATTGAACTAACTTTTATCATCCTTATGGATATCATTTAAAGAGCAGGAAGTGGCTTGTTTTCTTCGTTTTTGTTTTCTTTTCCCTACTTTCCCCTCTGTTGCAACAAAGCATTGGGTTATTGGTCGGTGATGGAAGTGGCGCTGGTGAGGAAGGTTTGGTGCTTCTTCCGGACTGTCTGAACTGGTGATTGTGATGATGGTGTGTGAGCAGATTTTGATGGTTTTTTTTGGATTTTCTCGTGGCGCAGAAAAAGAGAAAGATTTGATTTGTTCTCGGCGTCGACAGAAGAAGAAAGCGGAAGGAGAAGAAGAAATGAGTAGACAGAATTGATGTTGTTTCTCGGTGTTATTCGACAGAAGAAGAGAGCGGAAGAAGAAGACGAAGAAGAAATGAGAATACAGAATTGATTTTGTCTTTTTTTTGGTGTTTTTCGAAAGAAGAAGAGTGGGGTTCAAGAGAAGAAGGAAAAGAGCTGATTTTGTGTTGGTTGTCGACAGAAGAAGAGAGCGGAAGAAGAGGAAGAAGTCGTGTCGTGTTTTTGTCTGAAGCAAATTTGTTTTCATCGGTAGGAATAGTACCAGTTTTTGTTGTCTGTGGATTTCAAGGGAAGAAGATCAGCATCCAGGAGGAACAGACGAAAGCAAAAGGGGGTTTTTGTTTTTTTGGATTGCGACTATGCGTGTGCGCACGAGAACGCTGGTAGACAGACGCGGTCGAGCTAGCTATGACTGTGTTATCAATTCAGGCACAGAAATGGCTGAAATTTGTCGAAACTTCTTAAGGTAGTAGTAGTAGTATGAGGCGGGCAGGCGGGCAGGAGCGCGCTGGAAAGAGTTTTGTTTCTCCCAGTGCGTGAAGACTTTGCATGCTGCAGCTTTGTGTCCAAGGATGATCCCGTTTGCAGAGCGGGCAGACTAGATAGGTATAGGCAAGTCTTGAAGACAGTGATGGAGTGAAGTGGAATTTTGCAAAGAGCTGAAGAGAATCGCAAGACTGAAAGCACGATGGTGATCATGATGATGTTATGGACGCTGAAGGCCTTGCGGCAAGTTTTGTGTACCTAGAGGAACAGTCGTCAGTTTGCAGAGCCGGCAGAAGATTACTAGGCGAGAAGACAGACTAGAAGAAGAGAAGAGAATTGTAGTTTTGCAAGAAGAGCAGAAAGAGAATACCTGGACACGAAGAAGAAGTATGATGCTCTGGACGCAGATCGCCGTCGGCTTCACCGTCTTGGTGTGCTTCACATTCTTGTGTTACTACTGCTGTCGTAATAGGCATATGCGCACTCGCTTTCAGACCTCCGTCCGACAAGTCTCCGCCATACCTGAACCACAGCTTCTTCTTCTCGTGAGTCTCTTCTTGCTCTTTCTTTCTTTCTCCGTTTCTCTCTTCCGACGTCTTTTCTTCCGCTTCCAGAATGTCTCAAAATCCATACGCAGTTTGGTGCTTCATTCTTATAGACTGCAAACTGCGTGATGCTCTTCTTGTACGATTGCCTGCTTTTCGAGTTTGTTTGCTTATTGTTGTCGGTTCTGTTTCCACGGTGAAGCAGCAGAATGATGAAGGAGGAATTCAGAAAGACGTGTTGAAGACTTTTCCGACAATCAATGCAAGCGAGCTCCAAATTCAAGGAGTGCAAGAAGAAAATCGCCAGTGAGTTTCCGATATATTTCATTCCAACTTCTCTCGCAATTCTTCTTGTAATCTTTTTTTCTTGCAAGAAGGAAAGAATTGTGATAGCCTAAGCATCAGATCAGAAGCGGAACTGCGGCGCGTTGGTGTATAATAAATTTCTCGACCTCCTTGTTTGTTTGCAGGTGTTCAATCTGTTTGCAAGAGTACGAGGACTCGGATCTGCTACGGCAGTTGCCGATCTGTGGCCACATCTTTCATATTACTTGCGTGGATCCTTGGCTGCAGAAGAATCCAACGTGTCCTGTGTGCCGCATCATCTTGTTGTCAACCAAAGCCTCGGAAGCTCGCAGCACTCCTTCTGTCACTACTACTCTATCCACGCTCACCGTGGAGCTCGCAGCAGTTTCTAGCACTCCTTCTTGGATTCTGGTCAACCAACCGCTTCCTCTTCCCCGTGCCACTCAGTTGTTCCGGAGTACTGCGACTTCTTCTTCCGGAGCTTCTTATTCCAACGGTACATCTGACCTCGAGGCGGGGAGCTTCCGTCATTCCAGTCTTTTAGAGGACTCTGGTGAGTATCCACTGCTGTCGAAGGCCACAGACTCGGGAAGGCACCTCGCAGGAGTTGCAAGCACTGGTGCTGCTTGCAACAACATCCAGATAGAAAAAAGTAGGAGCTTGAAGAAGAAGCATTCTGTCAACAACAACGACAGGGGGTTCTCGTCGACCGAATCTTTCTCCTTCCAACTCCCCGACTCTTTCATCACAGAGGATGCAGTGCTGGAGCATCAAATGGAGTCGCCAGTGCCAGGAGCAGCAGCTGATCAAACAATGATCAGCTTCTCCAACAACAAATTCCAAGCGACAACAACGAAAACAAATCCTTACACTGATCTGGACCCAAGAGCTTGGCCAGCAAACGTGATGATGCCCTCAAGGGTTTCTAGCAGCAGCAAGATGGAGAAGGGAAATTTGACACTCTGGTGTAGCTCAGGGTCACATCCCGCACTTCAGGACGAGTCCAGAGTTTCACTGAATTCCCATTTGCCATTGACTCTCTCACCTGAGCAATGCTCATACCAGTTTTTGCCTGTGGTTACAGCTCCTTGCTCTGCTGATTTCAGCTTTGTGCCAACTACAAGACGCTAGAGTACACCCTTCACCCCAAAGCTTGACAGGGACAACTGTTACCCACCCAACAACAACCACCAAGAACTCGAGTGCATGCATTCAACATTGCAAGCTGCTGTTTGTCCACCTTCTTCTTCATCATGGCTATAACAACAACAACAACAACAACAACAAATTGCAGAGGAAGCACTGATGGTGGAAAACAAACAACAACAGATTTATTCATTCATTCATTCTTGACATGAATTCTTTCCCCATTGAATTTGGGCATGCAATCACTAGGTTTTCACAGTTGGGATGTCTTATGGAATCACCCACCCCTGTGATTGCAACACTGACTCTCTCCTGGTTAACAATTTGCAAACATCAAATCAGATTGCAATTGGCACCCAAGATTTGAACCTGGAACTGTTTTGCAGCAAGCTAGACAAAGCCATAAACCAAGCAGCTGTACTGGGGAAGGCACTTCAGCTAATATATTGCAGCAGCTGATGCAGAAAATATAGTACATTGGCAAAAGATATTAAGAGCAAAATTGATCAGATGCTGCAGAGGGAAGGTCTTTAGTCTTTATCACATTGTATACTATCGATTGACAGACAGATTGTTTGTTTTGAGAATTCTCAGAATACCTTTGGAAGTGAATAGATGTCAAATAAGTAGAGTAGACAGATGCATATTACAAATTCACAGAGTTTAGTGTATCATTGTGATACAATAACACCCAATTTTTATTGGGAGAGCACCAGCAAGCACTGGGGTTTCAGTGTTTTCAATCTCAGGGATTTCAATTTATGGTAGGTAGGAAAGTAAGCAAACAATACCTCCGAACTAGTGTTTGTGTTTTTGGGCCAATGTTCATCATTTGTTAATGTGAACTCTGAGTTCATTTTTGGGGAACTTCATGAAACATGTGCAATTTTAACTCTTGCTGGTTTGAACTGGCCATAAGGGGCAGCTTCCAGGGCTGATAAGCCAGTTGGCTTTTTGTCCTTTTCTTGGAATTTGTGAATTGTTTTTTCCATGTTGACGTTCTTCAGGTGTGGGGGAAAAGAACTTGGTGCCTTGGATTGATGGGCATGGTTTCTTTATTGATTCCAAATAACTCACTTTCATCTTTTTATAACTTGAAAAGGCCCTTTGTGACATTTTTCCAACCCAAGAAATTATGAACCAATATTGAAGTATTCACTCCAAACATAGAAACATAGAAGCCTCAATATTTGCAAACCTATATTGGTTCCAACATTGGGCAAACCATATGGGACAGAGTGAGGTGCTGTTGGGAACATGTTGACGAACCCATGGAGAATTTTAAAAATCTAAAAAATCCCAACACCACACCCACCCTCCCCAAAAGACAGGAAAACAAAAGAGGGTCTATTGGGTGCATGTTGCAATTCCTTATTCCTCACTGGCTGAGCACAATTTATATTCTCCATTGTGTTCATCACCTCTTTTGGCATAGGCCAGGGATAGGGGGCATGCATTATGGGGATATACTTTTATTCTCATATTAATTGTCTTGTTTGTTTATTGTTTGAACTGTTTTTCAAGTCAGTATCTTATTCTTTGGCTACTGGATTTTCAAAAATTGTGGCACACAATTTTAATATGGATGTGCCCATATTAATTTTGTGCATGCACCCATAATTTATATGGCATTTATATTACAATATGGCAAGCAAGAAAGGGGAGATATGAAAGACTTGATACTCAAAATGGTTCAAAGGCAAACACATTCAACTAAAGAAGTTCCAAATGGAAGATGTTCAAAAAAGTTCTACACTTGAAGGGGTTGTTGATGGAAGAACATGATGTGACAAAAAGAAATGAATAGGAATTGAATGCATTCAACAAAACTGTGAAAATGTGTGTTGGTGTCGCAGTTGACGCTTGCCCAAAGTAGTACCTTTTTAGCTTACATTAGTGGGCAAAATGGAGATAATAAAACAATTGTCGCTGGACACTCAAGAGTGTTGGACATTTGGATCTGTCTATGTTGGGAGTGTCCAAAAGCCTGGAGTTATGTACCTTGGGAGCTTCTGAAACTTCTCTTTTTGTGATGGGTCAATCAATTTATGAAGCCCAGGAAAGAAAAGGTTTTTGAACTTTAGATGCACCCATTACTAATTAATTGCACACACTAAAGGTCTTTGTGTAAAGTTTTGACAAGGGGTTTGACCAGTCTATTGGCATACAATATTTTGTCTATTTGTTTTTGACAAGAAAAAAATTAAAATAACAGGCTTTTTTAAAAATTAGCGATTGTGAAACAAAAAGGCGAAGACAAAACTTGAATTTTTTATTGGACAAAATCAAAGCACATCTTGCCATCAATAACATGTCTTTGCAATTTTCAATGTCACCAATTCTTGAATCTTTCACATTTGTTCAAAACATGAAACATAGAATCGATATTCAAAACCAATGAAATTAAGAAATGAAACAGGATAGAGAATTATCATTTCACATGTAAACGAAAGTCAATCCAAAGTTGGGATATGTCTATCTTGCATATTCTTCCACTCTTGGAAAACAACTAAAGTAGAACCGTTCTTCATCAAACACATATCTTTCATCAGCATTTTTCACCAAAAAATCATTCTTTAATCAAATTGCACAATTTTTGTGTCATTGAACATGCAAACTAGAGGGCTACAAATGTTCTTTGAGCATCAAAAGAAAAGGAACAACACAAAAAACACAAGAATAACATGAATGATAGTTTGCTTCAAATTTTCTGAAAAAATAGCTTCGTGCCCCTCTTTAATTACCGTTTCATATCTTTTTCATTTTAAGTTCTAATGGGTGCACCAATCAAGGCTTCGCAAAAGTTTTTTGTATTCCAAAAGCAAAGATACAACAAGCAAATATTTTAAGATCAAAATCTTAATTGATTTTAATTCGGCTATCACTAAACATTGAACCCCTTTACAACAAGCACCCCATATTTTCCCTATTCCTTTATCGAATTGAACGATTTTTTCAACATTGGAAACATTAAGTGGAGGGCTATAAATGTTTTTTGAGCTTCAATAGTAAAGGAACAATGTGTGAAGATTCGACCTCCTTTGAGTTCTTAAATGTTTGCTTATCGATCTATTTACCTTAGTCAATTAATATTTGTCACATTAATCTCAAACAATGATACGCACATCCAAAGTATTCAACTTCGATAAGAAGTGGAAAATGCCCTTCATTGCATTTATATTCAGACAATCCTTTTTCATGAAACATTGAATTACAATGATGAAGAAAAGGCAACTTATAAACAATTGAGTTGATCCCCTTACATAAAAACTCTTTGGCATTTTTTTCTACATTAAAAAGTAGCACAAAACCATTGATATGGGCATATTACTTTTCATATTTTTTTGATGAGCAAAATCTTATGCGTTCTATCTTTTGATGAACTTGATTATATCCAATCATGTTTTTTCATGCAAATTTGACATGCGATAAGTAAAAACAAGTGCACAAATTAACCTTGGTAAGTAACCATGCTCTTAGGAAACGATATCAACTAGTGTTGTGCATGTAAATGTCAATAGTGTCAAGGGCACAAAAACAACCAAGACTACAAAATTTTCTAATGAAAACAAAAACAAGGGCAAGCTTAATTCCAAATCTAGATCATGAAACAAAAAGAACAAAAACAAAAACATGACACATGCAAAAGAAACATCTAACAAGATTTTATTGTAAAGAAGGAACAAAACAAGGTTATGACAAGAAAATATACCTAAAATTTGTGTTGAACAAATTAAAAATTATGGAGAATTGGCTTCCTTTTCCCCCTAGCGGCTTGGGCTTGGATTTTGGCATTAAATCTTTTGAACACCTTCCATTTAGGCCTTTCCTAGTCATGTTTATACACGCACATCCCTTTCGTTTTTTGACCAGAAGTGCAATTTGTGTCCTACTTTCCTTTTGACTACTTAAACACATGACTTGTTTGATGTGATAACTTGACACATTTTTATTGTTCCCTCAATGGAGTCTTTATCTTCCCCCTCATGGGATATCAATCGGGCATAAAGAGACTAGGGCACACCTATGACAAATTTTTTCTGGTGATTAAGAAAAGCTCCGAGTAGAACACCTTTTATGGGTGCAAGTGGCATCCTTGTCCTCCGTTATGGGCGTGTCATCAACTTACCCCAACTTTGATTCTACCCCTATGGCACCCCCCTTGCATTGATTAGGATGAAATTTAGCCCTAGGGCACACCAAGGAGTTTGTGCATACTACCAAGGCTCTTGTGCCTCTTGCCCCAACTTTGGTGTCTTTCAAAGATGGTTAGGGTACTACTAATTTTGCACTTGTTAGACACATACTCCTTTTGCATGGATTCAACTTTCAGCCTAATTCAGACCTTGAAATTTTCTTAAACTATTTTAGGTTGGAATTTTTATATATGTCTCACTTGTTAGCTAGTGGTCCTTTTGGCACGGTTTTTTAAAAAAAATCAAGATTTTTTTGACCTTGAGGATTTAGCGAATGGTTTCATTTAACTCCACCAGTCGTGTTCCCATGTGGATGTCAACTTCATCCTTGGGTTTATGGTTCGAGTTTTTGGAGCTAATTAGTTTTTGGCTTAAGCCAAATTTTCTAGTGGCATTCGTCTAATTACAGTGGGAGAGGCATTTTATCGACTAGTGAATAAGACTTTATGTTTGTTTTGTGATGCATTTTATTTTTCATTTGTCATTGTATCAATTCAAGGTGGTGGTTAAAAGAGGTTGTGAAGCCATGGTCCATGGTAATCGGGCCATTTTGGATGTTCATTCTGATTGGGTGGTGTTCCAAATAACATTGTAGACACTTTCAACATCATCTCACGTAAGGTTGTCTTCTAGGAGCTTTAAGTAGTAAAAGGCCAGTTGTCCGAAATTTTTTTTTAATTCATTATTTTTATGGACTTCACAATCCTTTGTACTTGAATCATCATTCTTCCTTGGGGGCTTTGTTTGTCATTTTTCTTCTATAAGCACCCTTTAGGGCAATCTGCTTGCAAAATTTGTTTTTTTTCCTTAGCTCATTTTCATGCTTTGCATTGTTCTTTGAAAGTTTTCCCTTCCCTAACCAATGACACCCATATCTTCAGCCTTGCCCATGTTGTCTCCTTCACCTTTGAACCTTTTGTTTCTTAATTAACTTTTGTGGGGTTATCTATTTAACCTCACAAATGTTTAACATGGACTTTAGTTAGTTTACTTCCTAGGTTTGTCCCCTTGGCCGAATTTTGTTGCCTACATGGTGGCACCAAGATCCTTGGTGTCCCCTTTGGTTTTGCCTCCTTTGCCTTCCTTTTTTTGCAAGATGCTTTAGGCAAGGAAGTTTGGGATGTAAATGTGTTCCTTAGATTAAGGGATGTCCAAATGGCTTTTGTTATTATCTTTTGATGTTTTGTCGAAAGGCCTTCTTTTTTGGTTCATTGTCCCCTCCCCCTTTTTTAAGTTTTCAAAGTTAAAGTCATCGTTTTTTATTTCATCGTGATGGGAATTTCTAAAAGAATTTTGGGTCCAAGCTCATTGGAATGCCCTAAGGCCTTTCTAATCCATTAATAGGTGGCTTTCCCCATTTTTAATGGGGACGTAGGGTTGATTTCTTGAGAAGTCATCGCTCTAACTACATGTTTAAAGAATTGTGCCTTAATAGGCCCTATCATAGCTTCCAAGTTTTTGTTAGTTTTTCTCCCATTCTTGTTGGAGGTGATAGGTGCACAAGTAGCTCGGGGCCATTCCCTTTCCAAGTGCATTTGATATTAACATAAAAGATTCTTCCTTGGGGGTGGTAGCATGTGTCCTTCCTTTTGAGTCATTGGTTGAAAGAAATGTAAATCACCTTTATGACAACATTTAAGAAAAAATACATGACCATTCCTTTACTAACATCCTTCTTTATTTACCTTTTGATTCGCATGGAACACATGTGTGTGGGGCTACATGTGGGCGCTTGGTTATTAGCTCACCCAATTGTTCATTATTTTTGCTTGCCTTCAAATATTTTTTCCATTGCATTACGCATTAGGTTGGGTCTTTCCCATCCTTTACTCCTTGGGGTGTAACATTTCATTTGTGGCCAACCTTTGGATCTCACGGGAATTTACTTTTGTTACGCACATGGTGGGGAAAAGACAACCTTGCATGATGTTGTGAGAAATGCATTCACATCCATTGTGAAAGATGCGGGATTTCATGTTTCATGATAGCAAACTCATGTCATCCTACCCCCTGTCCTATAGTATTCACACCACATAATCGACATTATATTATTAGTCAACGGTGTTTGCACATTGGTAGATGTTATCATCGATGGCTCCACTTGAATTGATTTGGTGTCACATGTTGTTTTTTCTCGTGGTGTTGCGGCAATAGTCGAGGCCCAAGCAAAGAATGGTCTTTATTGCGATTAGTACTCGATGGACATATTTTTCCCTCTAGTTGTAAAGGTTTTCATATGTCTACATCAACATGCAAATGGGTTTCTTCATTGATGTGCCAACATAGGGAGCAAAGGGCACTAGAAGCCCTCCTCTTTTAATTTTGTGCTCATTTTATAGGCAGAGGGTGTTAGTGACATTATAACATGCATAGATAGTTTCTATTTTGAAATGTGTTATTGCAGTAGATGAAGGTTCTTCTAGGTTAGGTGTCCTTTTAAGAGGTCATCCATTTTCCTTATTTGATGTGCTTCTCACGATAGGAGGGGATTAAAAATCTTGATGTTCCTTTTGTGGTTTGCCTTCTGTGGTGGTTTTTTTTCTCTTCTTAGATGTGGGTCCTCCCATTTTGTTCCTTTTATTCTCCCTTTGTTTAGGTGCTTTGGTTTATTTATGTTTGGCAAGGTTTTTTTATTTTTCATGGTTTGCAATCTTGGTACAGTAAAACCTATTTAAAGTGATATTGCTGGGACCAGAGGTAGGATATCACTTTATATAGGTTATCACTTTAGGCAGGTACAGTACATACAGTATCATACACACATGTTTTCCTTTTTTTTACTGTTATCGTTTGTACCATTAAGGCATTAGTTCGTGGCTGCTCGTACCCGCGTGTCAAGGGAAGTTCCACAAAAAAAAAAACCTTTGTTTGCGTGTGGGTCCACCTCAGGAAGCGCATTGCAAGTACCACCCCGTCACATCCTCATGCGCAAAGTCTTCTCCATGCCAAAGAAAAGTCAGCAATACACCACGATGACAGACAAGGTCCGCCTCGCCCTCATACGGTACAAGAAAGATCATCCTAGTGCCACACAAAAAGAGCTAATCAAGTGGCTGGAAAACATTCATCAGCTCAAGGTCAGCTAAGCAACGGTGTTGGGCATACTCAAACGGTCGGCGGACTACTCGCCAAGGCCACCACCTCCAACCTCGGCTCCAAGCGTCAGAAGATGGTGAAATTCCCTGTCATGGAGGTTGCCTTAGCCGAATGGTTCCTTGCCAACCGGGAACATGTCAACCTGAACGAAGACCTCATACGTGAGAGCGCAATGAAGATCATTGACCGCCTGTACCCGGGTCACCCGCCGTTTAAGTTTTCAAATGGCTGGCTTGAAGCTTTCAAGGTCCGTCACGAGATCAAGAAGCATCGCAGGTTCGAAGAAAGCGGTTCAATCAACATGACTACTATTGCAACTGCCCTTCCAGGAATTCGTCAAGTTTTTGACACGTACGAATGGCGTGACATCTACAACATGGATGAGAGTGGGTTGTTCTACCGCATGCAGATACATATTGTAAGTTCAAAAAGATATCAAATGAGTTTGTCCCTGGCTAACTAAGCATCTTCGCCCGCATTGTAGGTGAACAACTCCCTTGCAACAAAGCAACTCGAAGGCAGGAAACAGAGCAAGGAGCGCTTGACCCTGGCGTTGTGTTACAATGGCGACGGCTTTGACAAGCTCCCACTATGGGTGATTGGCAAGTTTAAGAACCCCAAGTGTTTTAAGAACATCAACATCACGTCACTTGGGTGTGTATACAGGAACAATGCGTCCGCGTGGATGACACATATCATCTTCCTAAAGTGGCTTCGGGCATTTGATTTCCATGTTTTCGGCCGGAAGGTCCTCTTGATCCTGGATAACTTCAGCGGGCACACTTCGGTGGAGAAGATTCTAGATCACATCCGACTCCGGAACACGACCATTCTCTATTGTCACGAACGTGACAGTGCGAAACCAACTTTCCAACATTGGAGTTTCCAATAATATCTTAGCATTGGAGTTTCCAATAATATCTTAGCATTAGAGTTTCCAATAGTATCTTAGCATTGGAGTTTCCAATAGTATCTTAGCAGTATAAATAGAGGACCTTGAGACTTTGTTCCTCACTCTCGTCAACACCAGTTGTATTTGCTCTTCCAATATCAATATTAATTCTAGCTTTCTTTCTTTGAGTGTTATTGATTCTAGTTTTGAAGCTTCAAGTGCTATTCCCAGTTTTGTGTGAGCTGTTGTGTTATTGATTTTAGTTCCTAAGCTTCTAGTGTTATTTCCAATTTTTGTGTGAGTTGCTGTCCGCAACAGTTTGACGAGAGTACACTACCAAGATGGGTGATGCTTCCAACATCCAAATGCACGACGTGGTTGCCATGCTACAACAGCTACGACAAGAAAATGCCAACCTACGAAATGCCATGGAACAACTCCAAGTTGCTCACGCTCCAGTCCATGTTCCAGTTCCACAAGCGCCAAAAGAACCTCGAGTAAGCTTGCTAGAGAAGTTTGACGGAGATCGTACAAAACTTCGAGATTTTGTCAATCAAGTTCGACTTGTCTTCCGTCTCCAACCACATAGATACGCAACAAAAGAAATACAAGTTGGACTCATTGGATCACTGCTCATCGGAATTGCGTTATCTTGGTTTTCGTCACTATTAGAGAAGGATTCTCCACTTCTGGCAGACCTTGATCAATTCTTGGAGGAATTCAGCAGAACGTTTGGAGAGAGAGATCGAGCCCTTATAGCAACAACAAAACTTCGAACATTGCAACAACGATCACACCCAGCTTCAGCATACGTTGCAGAATTTCAACAACTTGCATGTGACCTCGATTGGAACGACACAGCTCTCATCACCATGTTTCGATGGGGACTCCGCGATGATATCAAAACCTTGTTGCTAAACCTGCCTAAACCAACTACTCTGTCGGAAGCCATTACTCAAGTAATCGATTGTGACAACCAGCTGTTCGAGCAGCGACAGGAGCGACGACTGCTCTTTGGATCATATCGAGCTGATTACACAGCTCCAACCCGCCAAACATCTTCAAGCACTTCGACCCCAGAGCCCATGCAAATTGACACTTCGAGGGTTAGGAAGCTAACCGAAGAAGAGAAAGAACGACGTCGCAAGGAGCACTTGTGTTTTTATTGTGGAGGCAAGGACCACAACTTAAACAATTGCCCTTTGAAACCTCAGGGGCTAAAGGCGCACAAATTTCGATACACCTTGAGCACTTCTGAGCCAAAACAGGAGGAAATCAAGTCGAAAAATGACAACAGCCAGCCACATTAGGGACCGTGCGGCTGACCAGTATTACCACATCATTAGGTCCTATCTTATCCTCTAAACCTTCTTGTTGTTTTAATATCCCGCTTAAAATAGATTTTCATCCACATAGCATAAAAGTTAAAGCCTTGTTAGATTCCGGAGCCTCTGCTTGTTTTATTGATAAAAATCTTGTGAAACGTCATAATCTTCCTATAGTCCTCAAGAAATCCCCTGTGGCAGTAGAGGTTATCGACGGTAGACCTTTGATTTCAGGAGATGTCACTCACGAAACTAAACCCTTAGACATTATCCTAGAAGGACACCGAAATACTATTGTATTCAATATCATTTGTTCTCCCTCTAATCCTCTTGTCTTAGGTCTCTCTTGGTTAGAGATGATTAACCCGGATATAGATTGGAAAAAGCGAAAACTAACATATTGAACCATAGTTTCTCATATTTCGTCTAGACACCCAAGGAATGTTCCAAATCCGTGTCCTTACCAAGTCCAAGGGTCCGCAGTAGAAGTTTCGTTGATGGTCGGTGCCTGAGCCTTTATGAGGGCTGCCAAGAATGGGAATATGTTTGCAATTTATGCAATTCCGACATCTCAACCTGTTCAAGAACCAACCAAGTTACCAGCAAAATATGAGGAGTATCAGGACATGTTTGAGAAGAAGAACGCTGATACACTTCCTCAGCATTGACCTTATGATTGTGGCATCGAGCTCCAAGAAGATGCGCAACCTCCCTTTGGTCCAATCTATAGTCTCTCCCAGAACGAGCTTGCTGCATTACGAGATTACCTTGATGAAAATCTCGCGAAGAACTTCATTCAACATTCCAAGTCACCTGCTGGAGCTCCTATCCTGTTTGTCAAGAAAAAAGACGGCTCCCTTCGGATGTGCATGGATTATCGTGGACTAAACAAGGTCACAATCAAGAACCGGTATCCATTGTCGCTTATTTCAAGACTTCTTGACCAACTCGGTTAAGCAAAGATCTACACCAAGCTTGATCTTCGTGGAGCGTACAACCTAGTACGTATCAAGGAAGGTGACGAATGGAAAACGGCGTTCCGAACTAGGTACGGACACTTTGAATACAATGTCATGCCTTTTGGTCTTACCAACACACCTGCCATCTTTCAACACTTGATGAACGACGTATTCTGACAATTTTTAGATGATTTTGTTATATGTTATCTCGACGACATATTGGTTTTCTCCAAGAATGAAGAAGAGCACATCAACCATGTCCGGCTAGTTTTGGAGAAACTACGCACTGCTGGACTATACGCCAAGCTAGAGAAATGCGTTTTCCACCAACCCCAAGTCGAATTCCTGGGCTACATCATTTCTGGAGAGGGTCTATCCATGGACCCACAGAAAATTCGGACAATTATTGAGTGGAAGAAATCGGCTACCATTCGAGAAGTACAATGCTTCCTCGGTTTTGCAAACTTCTATTGAATCTTCATCCGAAACTATTCCAAGATTGCCGCTCCGTTGACCCAATTAACTTGCAAAGACAAGCTCGAGTGGAATGCGGAAGTAGACCAAGCATTTGAAACTCTAAAGAAGGCGTTTACAATGGCGCCTATTCTGACACATCCTGACTTCCAAAAGCCGTTTTTTCTAGAAACAGATGCTTCTGACTTTGCTCTTGGAGTAGTCCTTTCACAACCGGACAAAGAAGGACGCCTCCACCCTGTCGCATTTCACTCACGAAAATTTTCTGCTGCCGAGATCAATTATGAGATTCATGACAAGGAGCTTTTAGCCATTGTCGACTCGTTCCAAGAGTGGCGTCATTTTCTTGAAGGAGCTCAACATCCAGTCACGGTCCACACCGATCACAAGAACCTTGAATATTTCATGTCTGCCAATGTACTGAATCGACGACAAGCTCGTTGGAGTATATCACTTTCGCGCTTCAACTTTGTCATCACATACCGTCCCGGTTCCAAGCAAATTCAATCCGACGCTCTTTCCCGACGAGCGTATCTTGCACCAAGGGAAGGAGATGCAGCTTACGACCAACAAAAGACTACCCTTATCAAACCCGAGCAACTTCAGTTGAAGATCATACGCACCACAACTTCAATGGATGCATCTTTTCTCCAAGATATCCGAGTAAGTTTAAACTTTGATCCTTTGGTTTTGAAATTGAAGAACAATGTTGGCATCTCAATCCTAGAGAATTTCCAAGTCCAGGCTCAGATCCAGAATCCCTAGATCACCCTACTTCCAGTTCACAGGGTTCCAGATCGCATAATGTTGATCTAAGATTCCAGTTCCACGACGGGTTGTTATATTACCAGGGACTACTTTATGTCCCTGAAGGTCCATGCCAACTCCAAGTGTTCCAGTCTCGACATGACTCTCCGTCGGCTGGACACTTTGGTTACAACAAGACTATGGAGCTGATATCCAAAGACTTTTGGTGGCCCCAAATGTGGAAAACTGTGAAGGACTATGTCACGACGTGTGACACCTGCTCTAGATCCAAGATCCCTCATCATCAGCCATACGGGTTACTCCAACCGCTGCCGATTCCAGAAACCCCATGGACATCCATATCCATGGATTTCGTTGTGGACCTTCCAAAGTCCAAATCTTTTGATTCAGTTTTTGTTGTGGTGGACCGGTTGACAAAGATGGCACACTTTGTGCCTTGCAACAAAACTATCATAGGTAAAGAAACGGCACGACTTTTCTTGGAGAATGTGTACAAATATCATGGACTTCCCGATGATATCATATCTGATCGTGGTACGCAGTTCACGTCCAAGTTCTGGCAATCTCTGTTCAAGATCTTACAAGTGAAGACCAATCTATCATCAGCGTATCATCCTCAAACGGATGGACAAACCGAACGAGTGAATCAAGTATTGGAGTAATATTTAAGGTGTTTCATCAACTACCATCAAGACAATTGGGTGGAACTACTTCCAGTCACAGAGTTTGCCTACAACAATACATTTCAAGAGTCCATCCATCAAACTCCATTCTTCGCAAACTATGGATATCATCCACGATTTGACTCTTTGAACTTGAGTTTGGCAGAAAATCCGGCTGCGCAAGATCTGGTCACCAGACTTCTGGAAATCCACAAAGACATGAAAGCAAGGCTTGTAGAAGCTCAAGAGCGTCAGAAGAGAAATGCCGACAAATCTCAAAAGCAGAATCTAAACATCTCGGTTGGAGATAAAGTTTGGCTTTTACGTCGCAATTTGAAGACTCGTCAACCGAGTGACAAACTTGACTATCGTTGTTTTGGACCTTTTTGCGTGAGTAAGCAGGTCAACGAGGTAGCATACAGGTTGGACCTGCCATCATCTATGAAAATTCATCCAGTGTTTCATGTTTCCTTGCTTGAGCCATATAAAGAATCGACTATTCCAAGACAATTGCCAGCACCTTCGCCACCAATCAAGATTAACGGAGAAGAAGAATTTGAAGTTTCTCAGATCATCGACTCCCGCATCAATCGAAGGAGATTAGAATATCTTGTACATTGGCAGGGCTATGACATAAGCAAGCGAACTTGGGAACCTGCTGCTAATCTTGCTAATGCTCCCCAAATGATCAACAAATTTCATCGTCAGTACCCAACAAAACCAAGTGCCAAAGATATTTGAATCCAACATGTCTAGATCAACACCACACCATGTAAATATCACATGGACTTCTTGTAATAGATTTTTAGTTTCTGTTTTTGATAAGATAAATAGAACAACTCATAGGAACTCGTTGCTTGAAGGGGGGGTGATGTCATGGATGTGACAGTGCGAAACCAACTTTCCAACATTGGAGTTTCCAATAATATCTTAGCATTGGAGTTTCCAATAATATCTTAGCATTGGAGTTTCCAATAGTATCTTAGCAGTATAAATAGAGAACCTTAAGACTTTGTTCCTCACTCTCGTCAACACCAGTTGTATTTGCTCTTCCAATATCAATACTAATTCTAGCTTTCTTTCTTTGAGTGTTATTGATTCTAGTTTTGAAGCTTCAAGTGTTATTCCCAGTTTTGTGTGAGTTGTTGTGTTATTGGTTTTAGTTCCTAAGCTTCTAGTGTTATTTCCAATTTTTGTGTGAATTGTTGTCCGCAACATCTACATGCCTCCGAACATGACCTCAAAGATTCAACCATGCAATGCCGACATCATCCTCAACTTCAAGGCCTACTACAGTCGCCGCTTCAACCGTGCTCTTCTCCAACGCATTGAGGACAAGGTGCTAGAGCCGAAGAAGGTCGACATTTTTGGGGCCATCCAATTTGCCGTCCCCGTGTGGAATTATGAAGTCAAGCCAACGATGATTGCCAACTGCTTCCTACACTACAAGATCCAGTCGATAGAACAGGCTGAGGCAGTTGAAAACGTCACAGAGGACAACTTGGTGGACCACGAGGTCATCGCGGATCTACAGTCACAAATCCAGCGCTTCTGCTACAGGAACCCAATGGACATCAGGAACTTGCTCAACTACCCGGAGGAGCAGATCACGTCATACACGCCGGATCTTGATAGCATCATTGAGGACCACCTTGAAGAAGCCGGACTTGCTCCAGTGCTGCATGAGGAAGAGGACGACAGCAAAGAAGTGCCTACCATGAGTGTCGCTGACGTTTCCGAGATGCTAGATAAGCTTGTGATCTTTTTCATGCAGCAACAGGATGCAGACGAATCTTGTGTGAGTTCCATCCAGAAATTGAAGGATAAGGTGAGTATGATCCGTACCAACCGAATGGTTCAGAAGAACATTGATAGGTTCTTCAAATGTATCTAGCTTGTTTTGTAGTTGTTTTTATCTTTTATTTTTTGAAATGTGCTGAATATCGCTTTAGATAAGGAGTGGGACCAATAAAAATTATCGAGTATCACTTTACGAAGGTTTATCACATTTTGTATGGGGCCCGAGTTGGGACCGAGTCGTGTTTATCACTTTAGACAATATCACTTTAGACAGGTTTTATTGTACTTGCACTTGTTACAATTTGTAGATAGTTAGGGTAAAACTCTACACTTGAATGTTTTGAACTTGTAGTAGAAATAATATTTTATTGGGAACTATTTTGGACATTGAATCTTCATGATGCAAAAAATGCATATTTGCATTATAATAGAAACAAAACTTTTCTTAAAACTTTGAGTAGAGACATATCTTTGAATTGCTTTTGACATCAAATTTTTACAAGAGAAGAAGTGTAGACTTGAATTTAAAGCATAACATAAGAAGAAAAGACACAGGAATGAGTGAAGAGATTTGGATGTACGAAGAGAAATACATCAATGAAAGAAGAACCAAAAAGAAAGAGTGGGATGAGGAAGAGAGAAAAAAAGGTTTAACACATTTGAGTTAAACTTTTTTTTTAAAGGCTTTACATAACACAAAAAACTATTTGTAAAATGTACATATTTTGAAGATTAGTTGTTAGTACACATTGGATGTTAACACTAAGTTGACACCAATACCATGTCACCTGCCACATAAGATTCATTGTTAGTTAACATTACAAATGTGGACTGTCTTAACTTTTTTATCACCATAAACATTGTCCTATCACCAGATGTGGCCAGTCATTTAGATACCTTAAAACAAACAAGTAAAATGCAAAATAATGTTTCATGAAATTCCCTCAAAAATAATCCACATGTTCACATTAACAGCTTTTGAACATTCCGCAAAATGTGGGACCAAATGAAGACTCCACTCATGCAACAAAATGGCGTATAGTAAAGATACGTCCATTACAATTTTTCCTTGAATTTCTTTCACTATTTATATTAAGGAATTCCAATATATATGCCCATTCTGTGCTTTAGCCCTAGACCATTATACTACAACAAAAATTGAGTCCACTAGTTTTTATTAACAAAATTCAAAAGACATAATAAAATGGGTGCCCAACCAAGATACCTAGGTGTCAACGAAAATTCCCAAAAGTTCAGAAAATGAGAATTACTTGAATTAATTTCATAAGTAAATTGAATACCTCAATTTTGAAAAAGCGCCGTTCCCAGCGTCACTCCCGTGGCAGCCAAGTCGTCCGACAGATGTCGTAAGACAACTGCCAGCTAAGTGTCCCTTAATCTGACATGTGGCCATTCGCTGCAACGCCACAATTCAAAGTGTGAAACGGAATAGTTGCTCAACGCTTGAGAGCCTTCCAGAACACCCTTTGCACAGTTGCGCGATGGCGGCCGACCCAGAGCCTTCTGGAGATTTCTGGAGATTGCACGATCCGAAGGAGCTTGGGTTGCAGCAGGATCAGGAGCTATCATTGCAGTGATCGGTGATAATACTTGCATCACAGTCGGGGTTTCTTTTTGTGTCTTTGTATTTGTTATTGTTTTTGCAATCGAGGAAGAAAGACGTGTTTTTTGGTTGTCGTGAGGGTTTTATTAGGGCGGGATTTGTGAGCTTTGTTGTTGCGAGATTGGGGAATATGGCATGCATCCCGATTCCCGTGTGCATAGAGTGCGGTAGTCCGGACAATCCATGTCGTTGCAAGATTGTGGGGCCAACTCTAGGCTTCGTCGCTTTCTGCTTAGCCGCGGTGGTCGAATGGCCCGTGGGTGCTGTGGTCTGGTGCTGTGATCGCAAGGCAGGCAGACGCATCATGGAGCAGCCGGCCATGAGAGTTCGACCGTGCGTTTCCAACGCCATACCCTTTTGATGAGAGTCCAGTCATCGAGAACATCTGGTTTCCTTTTTAGGGTTTGATGAAGGCAAAATACTAAAGCTATCATGGTAGCGGACCGCGGTGATGGATTGTCTCTTCCGCTCTTGGAACCTTTGGTTAAGCCTCTTTTCCCTTTCCTGGTTCTATTTCGTTCCGGCACATAGTTCTAGATATTGGGTCATAGACAGACGCCTCATAAGCAATCAAATGGCGAAGAGATTTTCAGTACTTTGGAGGAAGAGACAGCACCGTAGCCTGCAGCAGCCATAACTTTGGAATTATATATTGCGGGAAGAAAATGAGCACCTCTTGATGTGCTGCTGGGTGCATGCATAAAATTGCTGCTGCTTTTATTTGGATTTCGAAGCACGTCGTAGATGTCTTTGCATAGCTTTCTGTACATATAATCCTCTAGATCTGTGCATGATCCTCATCGATTTCTGTTACAGATTTTTGGGTTAGCACTGTGCAGACTCTGCTGTGCTGCAGTTTGCAAATTCAGACATTTTGGTGTTGATATGAATCACACTGACATATATAATATACTCTCTCTCTCTCTCTCTCTCTCTCTCTCTCTCACGCACGCACGCACGCACGCACGCACGCCCACACTCCCACTTTTGCTAATTTCAGGAGTAAAATCTGAAATTGTTTTGAGGGTGTTAAATTTGAACTTTGACATTGTTTTGAAATAGTTAATTTGATCTTGAAATTGCAGGCACGACACTTGTTTATTGCCTTGAGCTCTGTGATTGTGTATTGAGCTCCAACATCTTGTGAAGAATTGTGCAGTCTAAATTGCTTAGCTTATGTTATGCTGGGTTCAATTCAGGACTAGGCCACACTAACTGAATGTGTAACACCCAAGGAGCAGGGCGGCCACCTGAGGTGGAGTTGAGGAGCACTTGATTTGGGGGATGCCTTATTCCAAGGATATTTAGCCAACCTAAAGCACTGCCAGAAATTTATTTTTCGTACTTTATCATGATAAATGCTGGGGAAAAATATTGAAATGCCTGTCTGCAGACATGGGCACTTTGTTTTCTGAAACGCTTTGCTTTTTATTTTTCATTCTTTGTGTGATATCCATCGGGTACGTTCTGGGTATCACAATGAAAAAATGAAAAAGAAGAAGGAAGCGTTGGTTTTTATACTTTTACCCTTGCAGCCAGGGCATTTCAGAAATAACTGCTCTTCAGGCTGGGATGGTTATTTTCAGTGTTGTCTGGATATACCGGATACCAACATGTATACTGGCTGGATATGTATAAGTGCATATCTGGATGTTTTGCCTATTTTCTCATATCCAACATTATAGCTAACTGGCAAACTTAGGGCATGTCAATATCATTATGTATATGCATATCCTCTTCAACCATGACTCTATATTATGTATATCTATTGGTATATCATGATGGGATCTCAGATATGTATATTTATCTATGCATAACTGTCATATAGTATAAGGGGTATGGATATGAATATGCATATTCAGGTTAGGGTTAGAGTTTAGATATTGGGGTTAGGGTTCAGATATTAGGGTTAGGGCTACTTGTTATTCCCAAGTGGTCATTCACAGCTACAATGGTGTTGTAGTGTTTCCAAGTTATGAATGACCTTTATATCACATCACATTTTCTCAGAGAGCTTTGTAGCATCTTCAAACTCCTTTGAATAGTTTTGAACATCATGTTTTGTGTGAAAGGTGCACAAAGAATTGATTTCTTGTGGGAGATCTAAGGTCTAGATGTTGAGTTTAAGTTCTATGAACATGTGAGCTTTGTGAAAGGTATATGGTTCTAAATGTTAGGTTTGAGAATCTAGGTTATGGGTTGTATGTCTAAGGTTTTAAGGAAGAATGTCCTTGATACACAACAATGTTGTCGAGTTGTGTTTCTCAAGTTCTTACATAACAACTCCATTAATATCAAGTTTTTTATTCTTTCTTTTTAGCGAGAGATTCAAGGTAAGGTTTTGGGTTTAAGATTCTAGGTATAAGTTTTGGGTTCTAGGTTTTAACTTTTGGGTATATGGTTCTAAGTTCTTAATTCTTGGGTTATTGGTTATAGGTTTGAATAATTGAGGTTTCCAAGGTTTTGCAGTTTTGGATTTTAGCAATTGAGTTTTGCAAGATTTTTGGATTTGGAGTTCCAAATTATGGATTTGAGCAATTGGGTTCTACAAGCTTTTGGATTTTGGGGTTTTAGGTCTAAGATTCTCGATGAGAGGGAAATGAATTATAGGTGATGGTTGCTACGATTGTTGAAATGGTCTTATAACTTGAACATTTGTAGTGTTGATGGAAATTCAAGCACATCAAATTGTAGAAGTGCCTCTAAATCAACCAACAAGGTAGGTCTTCAAGTTCAACCCTTTGAATTTGGTTTTTTTCTTTTCTTTTGGGCTCGATGTGTATTGCATATTCTCCTCCACGTCCATGTACTTCTTTAAATTAAATGTCTAGCTTCCATGTCTTGCCTTAAGTTTTTTTTTTTGCGCTATGTTGGTTAGGTCGTGAATTTTTGTTCTACATCTTTGAGTGATGGCTAAAGATGATGATGTGCATTTGGTCAAGTCCATTGGTGGTATTGGTTCTCCATGTGGTGGAGAAATTGATGAAACGTCATCAGCAATAGATGTTTAAAATGTTCATATGCATGGCTTTATTGGTTTTAATTCTACTGCTCTTGCCTTTGATTTTACTGTAAATATTTTAAATATCTTAAATCCCCTAGCATATTACCATTGGTTTATTTGAGGTTCATGAGACCACGAGACTTTCCATGGTTCGTCAAATGTGTTCTTTATTTGAAAAATGCAATCTAATGCGTTATATAATTGTTTTTGTGAAGGATGAAAGCAATAGCTTAATGTCTTTGGTGACAATTTTACATTCCATTGTTGATTGTTGCCCTTTGAAACTTTAACAAATTTATGAAGGTGTGTGTTTCAAACACATTATGTGTAAAGCCAACCAATATGCTACAATGATGAAAAGGTAATTGCAAATCTAAAACAAGTCAATGTGAAGGTTGCCCAAAACAACTTATAAAAGACAACCATGTGGATGAAAAAATCAGGAAAAAGAAAGGTAGGAATGGGAAAGTTGTGTGTTGAAAAAGGGTTGTGGCCTCAAAAACTCAAAAACCCAATGAATAAAACATTTGGTAGTAAGGTAATCATGTTTGAAGAGGTACTAGAAGACAAAGAAACCATTCTTTTATAATTGTTTTGCAACAAAAGGTTTTTAAAGTTGAAGTATGGGCAATTGCAAAAGCACTCATAGGTTTGTTTAACGATGTTATCACTAATTGTGTGATGAACTAGTCACAAGGGCATTGGCAATTATTCAATTTTTTCAGTACATGTATCAATTTGACATTAACTTTGGAAGTTGAAGTCTGACATGTTATTGATGCTTTTGATGCATTTGATGTTGAATTCTCATCTTTCAAAACAACATGCAAGCAAAAGTTGTTAAGGTGATCAAACATTTTCTGAAATTTTTACAAGCCTATGATTCACATCAAGTGCAGAATATGTTTGCCCTTATGCTTGATCCTCGGTTCAAACCTTTGAAGGTTGTGAAAAACTATGTGGGATGTGAGGTTTGTATTTGTCTTGCTATTGAGTATGATGCAAATGTGGTAATCCTTCTTCTAATTATCACATTTGAGGTACTAAACCCTTTTGTCCACACATGTGTAATAGAAGTTGTTGGATATGTTGTTGGATCTAGGGACTATATTGAAAAAAATAATAATATATTTGATGTGGGTGCATCTATGGAAAAGTCTTTGCATGGGATTATTTGTGGGGAATTGTCTTTATTCAAAAGGTTGTTTATAACTCCTAGTACAAGTGTTGATCAATTAACTTAGTGGCAAATTCATGAAAAGACAATTTTCAAATTTTAGCTTGATTGCCAAATGGATCTTGAAAATTTTGAGGTCACATATTTGAAATTGAACTTGTGTTTAATCTTGCTTGTGTGTTGATAGCTCTGAGAAGTTATAGGTTGCTGATGGATAATTTAGATCAGATCATCATCGTGGTGAAAAATTGGCTTGACAATCCCTATCTAAGTTGTTCACAGCATAAGGATTTGACAAACATATGAAGTTGCCAATGATAATTCCATCGAATTGAAAGAACATTAAACCCTTTGTTGCATAAATGTAATGGTAACCAACATTATCAAATCTAACAAAATCAAACACATAAAAACATGCACACAATCTATAAATTGAAATACATGTGATACATGTTTCTTTGTTTGTTTGGACGTGATCATGTTGTAACCTTTCCAAATCATAGGACCTCATTCTTTATTTTTGATAATGTTGTTAACAAATAGGAGATATACTCAAGTGCAAACATAAATCTTTATTGAAAGGAAACTACAACATAAAACTCACAACACAAAACTCAACATCAAGAACTCTCCAAGGTTCTTGTCACACGAAATACACAAACTTGTGTAATGAAGAAAAGAGAACCATCAACACCAAGGTATTTAAACTAAAAAAGTAACGAAAGTAATTCAACCTTGTAAAAGTAACCTAGTTACTTTCCTACTCCAGTAACTAATGAAACCTAACAAGTTGAGCTTGAATTCTCAACACTCCCCCTCAAGCTCAAATCCACTTCTAGTACACCAAGCATTTTTCTAAACTTCTTTAGCTTGTCTGTACCTAAAGCCTTTGTGAAAATGTCAGCAACTTGATCTTCGGTACTGACATGAATGAGGTCAATTTCTTTTGCTAGAACTTTTTCTCTAATAAAGTGGTAGTGCACCTCAATGTGCTTTGTCCTAGCATGATAGACCGGGTTGTTAGCAAGTAGTATGCTATTAATGTTATCACAATAGATGACAACAGGAGCATCCATTGACTGTCCCAAATTTGAAAGTAGTTTTTATAACAAAACTACTTCACATGCAACAATTGCTGCACCTCTGTATTCTGCTTCCGTGCTTGATAATGTAACTGTTGGTTGTTTCTTACTACTCCAACTAACAGCACCACTTCCAAAAGAAAACATGAAACCACTGGTTGATCTTCTATCAGAAACATTGCCAACCCAATCAGCATCCATGTATCCATGTACTTGTAACTGGCTTTTGGTTTCATAAAAAATTCCACACTGCAAGGTTTGTTTTATGTACCTCAGTATGTGCCTCATTGCATCCAAATGTGGCTTTTGTGGTGTTTGCATGAATTGACTCACCACTCCAACTGCATAACTCAAATCTGGCCTTGTGATGGTCATGTAAATCAAACTCCCCACTATGCGTCTATACATAGTGGTATCCTCCACGAGGTCTCCTTCATCTACACTCAACTTCACATTTTGCTCCAATGGAATTGAAATGGGTTTACAACCCGTCATCCCATATTCGGACAATTTGTTCAAGGCATATTGCCTTTGTAGTAACCATATCCCTTTCGGGGAATGGATTACCTCAATGCCGAGGAAATAACGCAACTCTCCCAAATCCTTCATCTCAAACTTTTGCTTCAAAAGCTTCTTCAAATCAGAGATGTTTGCATCACTATCTCCTGTGATAATCAAGTCATCAACATAGATGATTATGACTACAATCCCATGATTTGTCTTTTTCACATATAGTGAAAAATCTGCATTGGATGTTTGAAATCCACTTGTGACAAGATACTAACCTATTTTGTCTGACCAAGCTCTAGGTGCTTACTTCAAGCCATACAAAGCTTTCTTCAACCTACAAACCAAATTAGGATGTGTTTGGTCCACATAACCTGGTGGTTGTTCCATGTACACTTCTTCTTATAAATCTCCATGAAGAAAAGCATTCTTTACATCCATTTGATGTAAAGACCATCCTTTTGCTGCTGCCATAGCAATGATTCCTCTTACAGTTGTCATTTTGGCAACTGGACTATAGGTCTCCTCATAGTCTATGCCATACGTTTGGGCATAACCTTTGGCAACCAATCTTGCTTTATATCTGCTCACAGATCCATCTGCATTGTGTTTGACTTTATACACCCATTTGCACCCAATTGCTTTCTTGTCTTTTGGTAAAGCTACCAATTCCCAAGTAGCATTCGCATCCAAAGCCGCCATCTCTTCATCCATGGCATTGTCCCACTTAGGATTTCCAACCGCTTGTTCAAAACAAATGGGTTCAACCTCTTGTATAACTCTCACCATGTATGCGTAATGATGAGCTACAAAGCCATCATATGTGAGTCTTTGTACAGGGTACTTGACTCGTGTGGATCTTCGTACTCCAATGTTGTTGTCAGGTGTTTTCAAAGCTTTCTTGACCATCCGAGCTCCAGGAGTAGTAACTAAGGTGATTCTTGATTCTTCACCCTCACTCTTCTCTGATTCACTTGATTCACCATCTACATGAGAATTTCTAGATGATGTTTGTGAACTACCATGTACAATGTTTGAAGATCTTAATCTTCTTTTCCATGGAGTGCTACTGGACCCACTAATTGAAGACTCTTGTGGTCCACTAATTAATTGTGATTCTTGTTCCACATTTGATGAAACATCACCATTTCTAGCTTCTCCATCTTCTGCTACCTTCAATGGTGAGTACCAACTAGCCATCTCATCAAACACAACATCTCTACTCACTTGCAACTTCCGAGTGGAAGGGCTGAAACATCTATATCCCTTTTGTTCTGAGGAGTATCCAATGAAGATACATTTCTCAGCTTTTGGGTCTAGTTTTGATCTCTTCTCATCAGGAACATGCACGTATGCAATGCAACCAAACACTTTGAGGTGTGAAACATCGGGTTTCTTGCCTGTGAATTTTTCTTCAAGTGTCATGCCATGAACTGCCGCTATGGGTGTTCGATTCATGATGTAGACTGCAGTTGCTACCGCTTCAGCCCAAAAGTAATTTGGCAAATTCTTTTCATTCAACATGGCACGTGCTATTTCTGCAATGTGCCTGTTTTTCCTTTCAGCAACTCCATTCTGCTGTGGGGAATAACTACATGAGTATTTCCTTTGAATCCCATGCTCCTTCAAGTAATCATTGAATTCATTTGAAAAATACTCTCCCCCTCCATCGGACCGTAGGCATTTGATGCTCACACCCTTCTCCTTCTCCACCATTGCTTTGAATTCAAAAAATGTTGAAACACTTCACCTTTGTGTTTCATGAAGTAGACCCACACCTTCCTTGTGTGGTCATCAATGAAACTCACGTAGTATTTGCATCCTCCAATGGATTTTGTCTTCGTGGTCCACACATCTGAGTGGATCATTTCCAAAGGTTTGGAACTTACACGAGTTGTTTGAGCTGGGAAAGGATGCCTAGCTTGCTTCCCCAATTGGCATGCTTCACAAACCTCTGACATCACCTCTTCTGCTCCAAATTTGGGAAGACCTCCAACAAGTTTTTGTTTCTCCATGAGCTTAAGACGTTGGAGATTAACATGGCCAACTCGCTTGTGCCAAATTCCAATGTCTCCAGTTCCTTTTCCATGTGTGAATAACATGGAATTCACCTCAGGCATGTTCACATCCAAGGTGAACATTCGTCCATTCCTTTCCCCTTTTGCAATCAATTTGCCTTGGTTCTTCATGTCTTCCACAAAACATCCATTTGGGTTGAATGTCACCTGTAAACCTTGTTCCACCATCTGGCCTACGGAGACCAAATTTTTTGTTATGGTTGGAACATGAAGTACATCTTTCAGGTACTTTGTTTGCCCATCTTGCATGGACAATGGCACCTTGCCAACTTGTGTGATGGGATGTGTAGTGTCATCACCAGTTTCCACAAATCCTGGTGTCTTCAAATCCTTTGCGTCTCTAAACCATTCTCCATGGCTAGTCATGTGGTTTGAAGCTCCAGAATCCACATACCAGACATTGTTGTCTGATACACCTCCTATCATTGAATTTGCCATGTGTTGCATCACAAACAGTTGTTCATCACCTTGATTGTTAATTGATGCATAATTCCCTTGTTGCAGCTTTCCATTTCATGCATCATGCTCCCTTTGATAACAGTTCTTTGCCATGTGCCTAGGTTTCCTGCAGTAGTAGCAATTTGAATTATTATTTGATTGTTGTCCTCGATGATTTCCACCACGACCTCCACGACTTCCTCGACTTCCTCTTCCTCCAAAGTTTCCTCGTCCACCTCCATGAGCTTGACCTTCATGTTGATGATGTCCACCATGCAAGCTTCCGGGTCGACCTCGAAATGAGGTTTTACCACCTCTACCTCTACCTCTATTGGTATTTGAATAGAAGGCACTTTCTTGTGATCTTCCATTGGATGAAGTACCAACAATTCTCATCTCTTCACTTATAAATAGTGTTATTAAATCTTGGAAGTTGGGAAATGTTTCTCGAACTGCAATTGAGGTACGAAACTGACTATAGTCTTTTCCAAGTCCATTTAAGGTCACGGCCACTAAATCTTCATCATCTACAGGGGCTCCTATAGATGCAAGAGCATCTGCAAGGTTTTTCACCTTTGTAGAATAGTCATTGATGTTCATCTTGTTTTTCTGTAGATTATGCAATTCTTGCTTGAGTTGCATTTTGCGGGCTTGTGTATTGGTGTTGTACATCTTCACCAATGTATCCCAAGCTTGCTTGGGTGATTTTTCATCTTGAATATGCACAATCATGGAATCGGACACACTCACAGAAAGCCCATACAAGATTTTCCTTGTTTTTTCATGCCAAGTTTTATTGGCTTGAATTTGTTGTTGTGTGGGGTTTTCTGGGAGAGGAGGTTCTTTCTCATCACTAGTTATGAATTCCCAGAAGCCTTTCCCCATCAAGAAATTCATAATCCTAAATTTCCACACTTATAAATTGTTCTTGTCTAGTTTCTCAATTGCAATTTGAGAAAGACCGTCTGCCATCTCTCAAGGCACCACTCAATCTCTTCTTGGGGTTTCTAGGATTAGGGTTAGGGCTGAACAAGATGAACCTTGCGTATGTATGTATGTCTTGAGTATTATACGAAAGTTTATACTATACATAGGTTTTACGTATAGGTATGTATCTCGTATAATATTTCGTATGGTATTAAGTACATGATTACATACCACACTTTTGTACGAAGGTCTTGATAAGGTATTTGTGCTTCCCAATCTTCAAACTCCTTCCTTCAAGCTCTCCCAAGTTGAATTTGCTCCACTTCAAAACTTTGCTTTGGTGTCTTCTCAAAACAACTTCTGTCATAACAACTTTGCAAAGCTACTCCACACACATACGACCTTGGATCGTTCTAAAATTTTGGTGAAACATCGAACCCTATGTCTACTACCTTCTCTCAAAATTTCAGCTCATTTAACTTCATGAATTGAGAGATCTTGCTACTTCTTTGAAGTCACTTCAAACTGGGACCTGAACACAAAATGACTTACAACTCGCTCTCAGCAACTCCAAAAACCTTGAGATTTCGGGAAACACATAAGATATATGTCTTCTATATCTTCTCAAAATTTCAGCTCTATTGATAATGACCACAAGGAGATATCACTTTCAAAAGAAACTGACTTCAAAACTGAGACTGAAACTTCAGATGCTTGGATCTCTCTCAATACATATCCAAACAACATGAAATTTCTCTCACACATATATTCCTATATGATCTATAAGATCCCAAAGTTGTAGACCCAAAAAAGCTCAAACAAAGGAGATATGACCAAAAAAACCAGATCTGGCATAGAGTTTTCAAAAGCTCATGACTCTCACAAAACATATCCTTTTCTTTTGAAATTTTGAGAATAGAAGCGTCCTATAGTCTTCTACAACCTCTCTAAGTTTCACTCCAAGATCTTTTGACAGTAGCTCTAGATCTAGCTTTAAAGATCTGACCTTCACAACTTTGATATGTTGATCTCCTCTCACCTCTTTTCTTTTATTTTCTTTCTTTTCACATTCTTTCCTTTCCCCTTTTCTCTTTTGCACTTGACAAACTCCTATGATATTACTAGAGACTCTCAAGCTCTAGTTCTAGAGACTTTCTAGCTCTAGATCTCTTTCAACTTTCTCACCAAACAACCTAAGCTCTGATACCATGTTAACAAATAGGAGATCTACTCAAGTGCAAACATAAATATTTATTGAAAGGAAACTACAACATAAAACTCACAACACAAAACTCAACATCAAGAACTCTCCAAGGTTCTTGTCACACGAAATACACAAACTTGTGTAATGAAGAAAAGAGAACCAAACCATCAACACCAAGGTATTTAAACTAAAAAAGTAACGAAAGTAATTCAACCTTGTAAAAGTAACCTAGTTACTTTCCTACTCCAGTAACTAATGAAACCTAACAAGTTGAGCTTGAATTCTCAACAAATGTTGAAAAGCTCTTGACAATGTGATGTGCATATTTGTTGTTTTGTGATTTTCGACCAATGGAACAAAACTTATTGAAATTTGAGTAATTTTCATTGCTAAAAGTTTAATTAAAATTAATTTAACAAAGTTTCATGAGAACTTTGAAGTTAAGCTTGCTTCAACTTTAATAATAATGGGATGGGCAATTTTATGGGAAATTTAATATATTTGAACCAACAACACAAAAAATCATTAGTTTATATATTAAGATGCATATTGGTTAGGATTTAATCACATTGGAACCCTCTAGGGCAACCCCCTCCCAAGGCTTTGCTAGGACCAAGCTGGTATGGTCAAAGGTCGATTCCAATCTGACACTAATCAATAGGTGTATAGGCCAGGTCGCATAGATGGTGAGCAAATCTCTTGTGGTGTTCAGTATGTGACTTGAAAAAACATTTTTCACATCCAAGTCTTGTTACAACTAAAATTTGTAACAACCAATTAGGAAGCGCTGTTACTTCACAATGGAATTCCTTGACCAAGCAACCACAATCAGGCTCACCATCGCTGGTGAAGAACACAAGAAAGTTTTCGTACTATTTTTTTTTTCCCCCTGGTGAGAAGGCTACTTGGGCCTTTGCTTCCTAAGGGCCTTTTTTTTTTCTGGGGGGTGGGGTTGCTTGGGGGTTACGCTTACTAAGGGTTTTTTTCCTAAGGTATTTTTTTTCTTTTTAAAAAAATGTTTTTGTTGTTTTTGGTGTCAAATTGCTCCTTCTTTACCTCCCCTATCAGTTCAAGATATCCCTTGTCTTCATTGTTCTGGTTTTTACACTTTAGGTAGCTTTTTGGGGCATGTCAAAAGTGTTCACCCTCTTACTAGGCTTGTTCCCCATGTTAGCTAGGTTGTTTTTTCTTTGCAGACATCCTCCCTTCATGTGCTTCTCCTTGATTTTATTCTTCTTACCTTTTTGGGGTTGGCTTCGGGCACAGGGTTGTTTGAGTCTCATTTCGCATGCCTTTGTTTGTTTCATAGGATCCTTCGAGCCATCTAGGACGAAATCATGTAGGCTTTTTGCTTACCTCTTGATTGAATTGCCCAAGACCCGATGGATGAATTATCACGGTTCCTATTCTTCTTGTTGCTACATTGGTGTTTGTGTTATACTCAAGGTGGTTGTTCATATCAACGAAAAGTTTCTGCTTGCCTTAAAAGGTTTTTGGTTAGTGATTGGTCTTTCCTTCCGGAGGAGTCTTCACGTGCCTCTTGTGCGCCCCATTCTTTCCATTCATGGGAAGACTCTTCAACCAATCGTCTTTGCCAATGTCTAACTTTAGGGAGAACTAATGAGTACAATCATGCTATCAAAGCTCTCCAACCCATGACGCCAACTATTGTCGCAACCCTAACTTGGCCAAGTGTGGGGGTGAAGCCCAACACTTGGAAAAGTTGGGGAATTTGGAGTCCTCCGGGACTCCCGAATGTTCAGAGCTCAACAGCAAGGGGCAAAACACCTCGCATTGGGGTGTTCTTGGTGTCATTGGAAATTTCTTGAAACGTGAATATCGAAAATGCCCTCGCATTGGCAATTCGGACATCTGCAGCTCAAGTTTTGGGCAAAAGAAGGGCCGGGAGTCAAACTGGCAATTTGACTCCCGACCACTAAAAGTCAGGAATCGACCTCTTCCCGATATCCGATTTGATTGTGCAACATGGCGTTGAAAAGATCTCGACGAGGGCCATAGCTTTGGTTCAGACCTCGTCACGATCCAACTCTGCAGTCGGGAGTTATGGCGGTTCAAAGTTCCGAGAGTCCCGCCGGGACAATTTCGGGACTCCATTTCGGGAGTCCCGGGAATTTGTGCCATTTGGATGTAGTCTCCACAGCAAGCTGCAGAAAATACTATAGGGAGTAAGGTGGTGGCTTACTCCTGAGTCCGGGCCGTGGTGAGTCTTGTGTGTCTAAGTGCCCGTGGCAAGTCCCAACACCCCAAGGTGTCCCAAATGCTAAACTAACCTCCCGTGGTTTATTTTTGGATGCAGATTCAAGCTTGATCTTCTAGTCCCTCTTCCTAGTCTAATCCCGGGGCTCCCAACTCTACCCTCTACCCCTTTCTAGAGTTGGAAGCCGGGAGCGTGCCTTCAGTCCCAACTTTCCGCAACTTGACGTTTGGTGAACCCTCAAGTGGGTTCACCCTGGCACCAAAAAGAGCATCAACTATTCTTTCAAAAAACATTGTTGTTGCCCTGTGTGAACTACACCTTCTTCTTTCAAACCTTATCCCTCCACCTATTTTTTACTATCAACCTATGCACATTTTCGTCTTAGATAAAACTTTGTTTACCCAAGCCTTCCTTCTATTCCCCATTTGTTTTCAAGTCGGCTTTCTAGGATGGTATATGAACATCTTTTGGGATGTTTCATACCAATGGACCCATCCTCAAGGTTTTTGAAATTATTTCAAGTTGCGATTACTGTTGTTAATGGGGATATCCCTAGGCCCGTGGGCCTAGTGTTGGGGGTTAACAAATTGTTGACAATGGTAAAGGACATTGGTGGTCTTCGTCCTATTACTGTAAGCGAGGTGTTTTTTCAACTTATTAGTCATTCCATTGTCTTACAGCTTAGGGGGCCATTTCGAAAACACCTATCCCCCCATTAATTTGGAGTTTCGACCACTGGAGGCTATGAGGCCTTCCCTTTTGGCATCTAACCCCTCGACCTATACCCTAATTGGGTCGTGATGTACGTTGACGTAGAAAATGTTTTTAATAACATTTTTTTGAATTGTTATTTTAAGAAAGTTGTGTGATGTTGGGGGGCCTTTAGCGAGCATTGTCCCTTTTATCACGTTATTTTATGGCATTCATTCTTTTCTTTACCAACATGGGTGGCATGTGGAGGGGGTCACCATTATCAAATCATGTTTAGGCATGAGGCAGGGTGACCCCTTAGGAGGTCCTTTATTTACTTTGGCCCATTATCGAGCTTTTTTACGACTTTCCATTCTTAATAGACAACACACACATCATGGAACCTTTACATGAAATTACCCACCTTTTGATCAATTTTTGACCTAATTAGCCCTAGTTGGGCTTAAGGTCAAAATGTCAAAGTGCAAGTTTTAGAGTCCATCAAGAACCTCTCTAGGCATAGAAATTCCTTAAGGTTGCACCTTGGTCACAGATGGCTTAAGCATTTTGGGTGTGCTAGTGGGTTCTTAAGACTTTGCCACACATTTTTTGGATGAAGCCTTATTTCAAGACATGGTGCATATCAGCAATTATTTTTCTCCTAAGAGACACCCAAGTTATTTTGGGCATTTTGTCCTCATGTGTAGCTCATTGACCTTCTTATCTCACGTGGACAATACTTCCTTCTTCTTCCTTCCTATTTTTTTCGGCGAGTTTTAACAAGAAAATTATGTAAATATGAGGGGACATTATGGGTCCAAGATTGTGGGAGTCTTTTCACAGCCCCTTAGTGAGGCGTCAGGTTCGACTACCAATATCTTTTGGTGGTATAAGCCTTTTTTTCTATGGACGATTGTGCCCCATTTGCTTTTCTATGGAATTGGGCTCTAATGGCTTCGTATTTATGTTCTAGGTTTTGTATTTTTTATAGAACCGTTTTGGAGGAATATGTTTCTCAAATTGTGGAGGGTCCCACCTTTTTTAGTCTTGCCTACGTGCAACGCAAAATGGCTTTTTTTTTACAACTAGGGATATGCACCTTTTTTTTGAGTGTTTGGTAGTTACCGGCACCCTTAATCTACAGGCATCTTTAATGGATTCCACCACGACACATCCTTTAAGTCTATCTTGGAGGATGATTCCATTTCCTCAGAATCTAGAGCTCGCATTTGTTATTGTTTGGGCAAGGGGGCAGGGTTATGGTTGGTTGTTAGGCCATTTATTTGTTTATTTTGCATCGCAAATTTTACTTTCACCTCATCATTGCGTTTTTGTCTTGGTTTGATTCAACCCTCGACAATTAATCTTTTCATGTGTGAATGTGGACACAGGTTGGATGCATATGGCATGCATTTAATTTGTTGCCCATTTGGAGGTCAACAAATAGTCACACATGATGCCATTCGAAACATCATGTATGCCCCTGCTCGATAAATTGGGCATGTTATATGGAGAAAATGATGATACACCCTTACGTCAAAAGTTTCATTATGAGATTATGTCTACATGACTTGAGAGGTCTAGGTCCTTATTGCCAATGTGGTGGTTATTGATCAAACATGGGAAACGTGGCTTTGAGTGTCATTAGTCAACCAGTAGGTGTAATTACAAAACTTAGCGCCATTATTAAGATTCATAAGCATAGAGGGCTTCATGAGGGGCACCATTTTATTCCGATGGCCATGGAGGTGCACAGTTGATGCGTTCCCAAGCTCCTTGATAGACTCAAATCTAAGTTTGAAGTGAAACAATGGAAGAATAAAAAGTTAGAGCACGTTCCCTCGCTCATAGCACTTTGGGGGGTGGGGGGTAGAGGGGCGTGCTGGAGCTCTGGGATGGTACTAAAAAGAATGACAAGCACTTAATCACTCACACAGATTTGCACAAAACCAAACAAGAAGTTGGTTAGTGCATAGTTTGAGCACTTTTGGTGCTAGGACGAACCACAAGCAAATTCGAACTCACAAGACTCACCACGACCCGGACTTGGGGGAAGCCACCACCTTCTCCCTTATAGTATACTCTGTGCTTCTCTACGAGGCCCACATCCAAATGGCATTTTATCCCGGGACTCCCAAGTTGGAGTTCCGAAATTGCAAAAGTTGGGGCTCCCGCAACTTTGGGGCCCAATAACTTCACATGTAAACCTCCGATTGAGATGAGGTCCAAAGAAAAGTTGTAGCCCTTGTCGAGAGCTTTTCAACAATATGTCGCACGTCACCTGCACGCAAGAAAATTGGGTCGATTATCGACTTTTAGTGGTCAGGAGTCAAACTATCAATTTGATTCCCGGCCCTTCTTTTGGCCATAACTAGTGTTTCAGATGTTCAAAAGGGTCATGCAAGCCCATTTTAAACATTTACGTTCCAAGAGCTTTTTAATGATATAAGAAACTCTTCAATCCATTAAGTTTTGACCCTTGCAATCACCCTTTGAAAATTTAGGAGTCCACTTGGACTCCATCTCCCAAAGTGGGGGTTGCCTTGAGAGTGCGAGGATTCATTCCTTCACACTTTCCTACACTCTTGGGAGCATGTGGTGTAACTCCCAGGCTTCCTCTTGGCCCACAACCTTACAACCCCTTTTTTGTTTTGGTTGCGAGCCCAAGGTTAGGGTTGCGATAACAATGCACCTGGGCATGATATGAATTGTTTTATCAGGGCATGCACTTGTCTTTTCCACGATAGACAATTAGGAGATCATTTATTTTTAGTTTTTTGCATTCAATTTTTCAGGCAACGTGTTAGTATGCCTTTCAACGTGCTTTAACCTCTACTATAAAGAGGAAGATTGAGTTGGCAAGTGATTCGTGTTCTAGACCTCCCATTACTATTAGGTTTCACAATTCGCATGCAAGTGACATTAGACGGACCATGGGTGAAATAACTTCCTACCATGAGAGGGATTAACTCTCTCCCTTTTTTTTCTTTTTTAGTTCCTTTGGGTTGTTAGTCTTTTGGCCATTCTTTAGCCTTCCCTTTTTGTTTCCCATGTGATGGTTTCAACCATTGATCTTTTATTCAATTGTTTATTTACATTATTACTTGCCTTTTCCAATCCCAACGATGATAAACTGGGACTGGAATTAGGTGGGAGATTATTAATAGGAACCCATATGGATGAATCAAACTATCTAGCCAATGAAAAACATGGAGCAATCAATAAATACAACCTTGATTGTGTTTAATAAAATATTCCATGGCTCCTCCAAGCACTATTTGTGATAGAAATTTTCTTTGAACCAGCTATAAATTGGTAACTTTTTTAACCATTGTGTTGGAAAGATAGGGTAAATATGCTTATCACCGAACACATTGGCAAATATTTCTCAATTCTTCTCCATTTTGAGTGATTTAAAATATCATAGCAATGCCTTCTCAAGCTCTACAAATCATCTATGAAATGCAAAGCCAAAGGTGTTTCGAATTGCAAAACGTGTTTTTTTTCATTTTGACCCCTCATACTTCATTAGTGCATAACTCTCTCATATTGTGTTCAAATCGATCGATTTAAACTGCTCTGAAATTGTCATCTTAAGCTTTACAAATCATCTTGTAACTCTAAAGGAAACAGAATACTATTTAAAGATTTTTTTGAGGGGGCTGTAACTTTCTCGCCTCTAATCAATTTTTTTCAATTTTCAGTGTGACAAATGCACCAAGAGAAGAGCTCCATCTACTCTTAGGACACCATTAACAATGGGGCCCTTCTGCGAAAGCAGAGAGCAAACTCTACCTTAAGTATTGGGACACCAGCCTGTCTACCCTACATGTTTCAGTTGTCATCTATTGGAGGTAATTTGAAACAGAAAATTTCTGAAGTTTAGTTTTCTGTGTCAGTTAATTTCCCACAAGAAATAAAATATTTCAGTTGAAAACCCATTCCATTTGAATTGATCTGGTGCATTTTCTTTAAAACTTATTCAAAAGTCAGGCCCAACTTGTAATGTGTACAGTAAAGTTATCGGTAAAGTCAGGAAAAGATGGCGTCAGAACCCCCTGTTTGGTCACATAGGGGATGAGATTTCATAGAACATGGGAAAAAAGTACACTGGGCTTCAACGGGGCATGAAACTCAGTTTAGCAACAAATTTGGTGCTAAACTGAGTTTGCCCTTTCCTTTCTTTTCATGAACGCCTTCAACCAATCGCTGCTCCTGCCATGTGTACTGTAGCTATAAATGTTCTCGCGCTCGTGTATTTAATCTTGAGTATCAATATTTCATACCCTTATTTAATAAAATTTCATTACTTTGCGGACAACAGCCAGGAAGGGGTTAAGCATCAAATGAGGGGTGCAACTCAGGTCCAAGAGGGCATGACTTTCCGGATAACTCTAGTAAATCATGAGCTTTTTGTTGAGAAGTCTTATAACTTAACATTTCTAGATTTTTAACCTGGAAAACAAATTATGTTGAAATATTAAATCTTGCTTCACCCCTTCTCCTCCCCTGCCCCCACCCAAAGTCTTACAATTTGATGTCTCCTTTGGCAAACCTACAAAAATCAAAAGAAGAACAATAATGAACATAATGATAAATCTCTACAATGTATGGGGAGAACCACATGGCAAAGGATGCAACTAGAATCCAAATTTCCCCTTTTTTTATCAGTCAAAATCCTTGACAAAAACGATTAGTAGTTTCTAAAAACTTCCTATCTCTTGAAATTCTGGTAGGCAATAGGTATAGTTGTTGCATGAAAAAATTGTCTGGTTAATTTCCTTAACATCACGTTTTATGGTCAATTTCACTACCTTAAGTTCCAAATTTTATATCAGGTTTTTTGGGCAAAGGGGCTCAGCTAGCATATAACTAACTGCAGGTTCTCCTGGTACATCGCCTCCAGTGCTTTGAAAGCTGTGGATTGTTTCAGGGTCACAACACTCTTCCAGTGAAGCCGCTGGATCTGACTTTTGTACCTCATCCAAGATTTCCAGTGCAGGGTCACATACTGAGCGCTGGTGGAGATGCTCTTAGCATGAAAGTAGATGCATGTAAATGGCCAACATGTAGGTTGTGGCCAATGCGTGATTAGGGGGTACAATAGGGGCAAAAGGGTTGTCCATAGGTAGGTAGGTAGATACGTAGGTAGAGCCTTTGTTAATTGGTGGGAACAAAATACAAAAACAAGTGTTTCTGAGCCACATATCATCCATCTGGCTGCTGTTGTGGCAGGTTTTGGGAATGCCACGCTGGTGAATAGGTGATGTGTCCAGCTCCTTTTCACATGATGTACCTACCTCTGTAGTGTGGTTTGACCACGTGTCGATCTCTCGTGCCATCTCTCACTCCTCTCTCGCGCGCGCTCTCTTCTCTTCTCTCTCTCGCCGCGACGAACACACAGAAGCGCAAGAAGTTGGCAGAAATGGAAAAGTAGCAGCGTGAATTGGTCTTCACAAATCTCGTGCACATTGACGCGTGGTCTCGAAAACATCAAATTTTGCAGCTGTCACATCGCAAAGTCTTTTAAAGTCTTTTGTGGATCCCCAGTTTGGTCTGTGTGCAGTCTGGCTGTTTGTTTCTGTGTGCGATCATCCGAGTTTTCAGAGACGGAGCTATACGATTTGGGCCGGGAGTTTTGCTCTGAAACAGTCTTGTGGAAATGCCGACAATTGGAGGAGAAGAAGTTGTGGTCATAAAGAAGCAGCCCGACAACAAAGGAGGTGAAGAAGAATTAGAGGAGCTGCCAGACCATGATGTGGAAGTCACCTCGCTGAATGAAGATGTGGTGTTGCCCACACCATCCTTTTTGAAGGACTCAGACAAAAATGAGAACCCGTTTGGGGTTTTGGAGTCTGCACCATCTGATCTTAGCAGGGAAGCAGCAGTAACAGATTCAACCACAATGCCAGGCAACAAAGGAGGTAACGAAGAAGAAGAACAAGAGGAGGAGGAGGTCCAGCTGCCAGATCATGATGTGGAAGTCACGTCATTGAATGAAGATGTGGTGTTACCCACACCATCCTTATTGAAGGACTCGGACCAAAATGAGAATCCGTTTGCAGTTCTGGAGTCTGCACCATCTGATCTTAGCAGGGAAGCAACAGCACCAGAATCAACCACAAATTTACCTCTGGAAGAACAACATGAGGAGCAGGCAAGCAAGCAATCATCAAATCAACTGCACCCATTTTTTGAAGCTCTCCACACATTTGTTTGCAAGTTTGAGCTTCCTTGCAATGTTTCCTTGCAAAGCATTCTTCACCAGTTTCATGTGCAATGAAAGATCTGATCTGGTCATGAGTGAGGAATTCTCTGATTTCAACCAAGTTTGTGCTGTGCAGGAGGAGAGTGGTAAGAAGCTCGAGGATTTGAATGAAGTGGAGAAGGAAGGTGGGAAGGTGGAGAAGAAGCACGAGGATTTGGATGAAGTTGAGAAGGAAAGTGGGAAGGTGGAGAAGAAGCACAAGGATGAGGAGAGGGATAAAAGGGCTGGTGAGGAGGAAGAAGACATTGGGGAAGGGAAGAAGAAAGAGAACAAACATAAAGACGTCAAGAAGCGGTCAGAAAAGGAACTGGTTGAAGATGAGGTGGATGGTAACAAGGAAGTGAAATCTATAGAGAGGAGGGAGAAGAGAGAAGCTGTGGAAGAGGAGCAGGAGGTGAATGGCAAGAAAGAGAAGAAGCACAAGGATATCAAGGAAAAGAAGCTGATTGTGGATGAAGAGGAAGAAGGGGAAGATGCAAAGCAGAAGAAACACAAGGAGAAGAAGGTGAAGGAAGTTTTGATTGAAGGTGAGGATGTGAAGAAGGAAAAAAAGGAGAAAGAGGAGACCACTGTTGAAGACAAGAAAGATGGGAAGGTCACAAAGGAGAAGAAAGAGAAGAAAGATAAGGAGAAGTTTGAAAAAGATGGAGAGGTGAAGAAGGAAAAGGAAGAGAAGGAGAAAAAAGAGAAGATTGTTGAAGGTGAAGTTGTGGAGGAGGAGGAAGAGAAGAAAAAGAAGAAGGAATAGAAGCAGACAACTAGGGGAGGATCAATGATGATCAGAAGAGGAATTTTTTTCTTGGCAACTGCAAAGAGATTGGAATGAGAGAGGGATCTAAATTCATTCCTTGACATCTCAATGATGAAAGACAGTACCTATATACAAACCTAGAGAGAGAAAGAGTGTGTGTTATGGCCCTCAAACATGACCTGCTCATCAGCATGACAACAATGTCCAGACTTGCTGCACAGAGTGCCTCCACTTGCTGTGCTCTTTCAACATCAGAACTGAAATGGGTTATAGCAACAACTCGACAAAATTGTAGATTACACAGTGAAGAGAACAAATATTCCAAGTGAAGCACATAAAGATGATGTGATGCAGACACGAGCATGTGCGGCTAGATGCAATCTATGTAGATTTTCCTTTGAGTACATAGGGTAAAACACAGTCAGAGTTTCCTGAATAAAAGTACTAATCTCCTGGTCCTTCTCCTAAAGCATAATCAAGCTAGAAATTTGAGCAGAAGATATGTAGCTAGAGTGTTATCAACTTTCTCATTTCTGTTGGAAACATTGTTCAATACAGTTAGACAGACTGATTTGTTCTGGAATTGCATGCAACATTGGAGTCTTGCAAAATTATGTGCTTTAGTTTCTTCTGACACTTTTTGCACATTTACAGTGATGCTTCTTCTATGAGTCAGCATGTACAAATAGAACAGAGAATTTTCCTGGAGTCATCCAACATGCTGGACTTTATTCTTCTTGTCTCTTTGATGCTGGTAACAACTAGAGATTTTGTCCTCCATGTTGACAGCTGAAGTAGTAGTTCCTGCTTTTGCGAACTTCACACCTGGTCATTTTCTGTGATGGACAAGGCCAGCAATTTAGAGATTGCAACTTTTACCAGCCATGCACGGGATGCACACACTCCTCTCGCACAAAGAACCATTTGTGATTGACCAAATGACAGACACCATAAAACAGGGCAAAACTGTGCGGAACTGCTTTGTCCATGTCACAGATGGGTTGTTCCTATTGTCAGATGTGCTAGGTAGATTGGTTTTTTGGGCATAATTCCTATCCACAAGAGAAAACAACATTCACTCACCCCTGATGAGATATACAATGTCCCTGATTTGGCAAGAATTATATACCTGGAATGGTAGAGGGCTCTGAATCTGTGGCTTGGGATGAATAGTTCTGTTGTTTTTCACCTTCTGGAGTTGTGTCTACCACAGCCTGTCTCACCCACAAAGTAACTTAGGACTGACTTCTGTAAGGATATTTGGTCAAGTGAATCCTGCATCATGCTTTGACATTTTGCAGCAAACAAATCCAGGTTTTGGAATTTGGGTGGAATAATGTTTGATGGTAGCGAAAAACAAAATTCATAATATGTCTGGGCAAAATACAGTTCTGGAGATCTGCTAAATGGAAGTTACATGTTACTTGAAAATACATGTTTTTCCCTTACATTTGATGATTTGGCTGTTGCAGCCAGACCAGTTGGAAGGTTGAGCAAGACAGCTACGCCCACCAGTACTCCTCCTACCAGTCCAATTAAACCCACAGTAATATTTCCCCCTGCTTTCTCCTGCCCAGGATTCACATGTCAACCAGAGGCAAAGTGTTAATGTTTGACACCCTTGCTGCAATTCCTTGATAATTGAAAGGGAGAAATGGCCAGCACCCACCTCTGCAGGCACAGCTGCTGATTGTGGAGGAAGAGACTTAGTATACACATCAGACACTTTTGGAATTGTCTTTGGAGTAGGTGACAGAGTCTCAGAAGCTGGAAGAGACTGCTCTGGAACATCATTTGTAGCCGAGGATGAAGTAACAGCAGAGGATGTTGAGGGAGGTGGAGCAGATTCTTCATCCTGAGCACCTGGCAGGGAAAGAGACTCCTCTTCAGAGATCACAGTGGGTAATGTGGGTAGTGCTTCTTCAGATGAGGATGACGGGAGTTCCTGATTGACAGAACCAGGTGGTGGTGAAGGGAGTTCAAATTCCTTAACAGCAGGAGTAGCTGATGAGGTCCTATGCCTCTCAATTTGCTCCAACATCTCTAGCCTCATCCTTTGTGACTCTGCAAGATCCAAGGAGAAGGAGATTTTTCTGCGAGTAAGATTTTCCTTCATACTTAAAAGGCCCTAGATACTAGTCAAAAGGTTGCATGCACTCTTGAACTGTTGTGACTAGCACTAGGCAGTTGCCCAAATCACCCCGTTGCTACCCACAAGCCATTAGGTTAAATTGCCATAAACACAAACAATGAAATCTTCCTATCCAAATTGGATGCAAGAGGAATGGGTTTTGAATTACTGTACCATTCAACAACTCACTATCTGCAGAAGCTGAGGATGCAACAACCACTTGTGCCAATACAGCAACCAGCCCTGACACAGCTTGCCTTCTCAGCCTATTCTTGCTCCCAACTCCATCTTCATCTCCAGAGGACTCTGATGAGTTGAAAGAGGCTCTGGTAACACCAACACAAGTAAATTTGCCTCTTCCCCCACATCCCACCTCAACTCTCCTACCAACTGCAGGCTTTGAGAGATACCCTAGACAACAATGCACAGACATTGAGGTACAAGAGAGCAGACCCATCTCTAGTACAACTATCCAAGTCAATCCCTTGAGCTTCAAAGTTTCAATAACATGCTAACTTAGCCCCTCACACTTTCTTTATTCACATGATTTCTGCCTCCAGAATCTGTAGTCATGGATGATGGAACTGAGTGAGAGAAAAGACCAAAACCTAGTACAGCACCCAGGACAGTACTGGGGTTTGTACTATAAGTTTGCCCCTCCTCCCACTTTCACTGTGATAACATTCTCTTTAAGATTCTCTCATTGAACCCAGAGCAAGCCACCATTGAATGCAAGTGACCAAAAGTTGGGGTGGGCTCCACCATCTCTTCTAGTGGACTTGTCTTGCATGCAGGTTCAACTAGCAAGCTCCCCAGACCTTCCAATCACAGAAAACAGACAAAACGTGACAACGCAATCTACACAAAAAAAAACCCAATCCAAAATCACAACAACTTAAAATCATGACAGTGGACCCCATGGGTTGATCCAGAATAGCCAAATATAGTGCTGCACACTGGACCCACTTCACCCACTTTAGAGAAGTTGAGAGCAAAAAGCTCTGATACCTTCCAACCCTAACAGAAAAGGTGTGAATGTTTTACCTCTCTCATCCTCCAACAGAAAGGCAATTTTATAGATGCTCAAAACTTTCAAAAATTCACTAAACTTTTGCAAACATTTGTTCCTTGTGCACAAATAGCATGTCACCCATCTTCAGTCCTTCCAATCTTAATAGAGGCTCTTGCAAGCCCTATTGTATTAACTTAGTTGCTGCATTCAACATGACAACAGTCCAGCAATTTTACACACTGAACTCCAGCAATTCAGAGTCTCTGACAAGCTGAAAATGTGGTTTCTCCTCACGTCATAAGCGACTGCACAATCTCTCTTTGAAACTTCCTCACAGGCACCTAATCATTGAAGAAACTTTCATTTCAGTAGAACTGGTATTCACAAACTTGGATGGGAAACAAAACACAAGCATGAGCATTCTTTATAGAAGCAAGTTGAAACAATATGAAGGAAAATCTCCTTGCTTGGATTCAGACTCACGTTCAGAAGGACTCTTTTGCCTATCTCTATATCTCCCAAATTTCTCCACTTTATTATGACAAACATCTCACCCTAACCCTAAACCTGGGACCTCATCATATCACTACGATTTCTACACAACCTGTTGAAGGAAACATAAATGAACAAAAAGGAGTAAAAATCCCATAACTACCCTGTAGTATCAAAGTTTTTTCGTTTCTGAAAGAAGTGCATCCTGAGCCACTTGCTTATTTACGAAAACTCAGTACAGAAAAACTCTGGCACAAACTTACTAAACAATCCTGGAAGAATAGATGCAGATTGTCATCAGATGGTCAGACGAGGGTGTTTCCATCAATGTCTGCTAATCAGCATTCAATGCTTTATGCATAAAAACATTGTAGCTACTTAAACTGCTTTCCTGCGTGATGGCTTCACCACCCTGTTTTCTTTCACACCTGTCTTCAACTCATCCACTGGCTTCCCCTCCATTGTTGTTTGGTCAGGCACAGCATCATCCTCATTGACTTCAGCATGTGGGGCAATCTTCACAACCTGAGCTCCATCAGTACTATCTGTACTGATTAATTTCTTCTCGGTTGGTATCTTCTTCACAGTTACATTCTGAACCCTTTTTGCATCAATGGTCTCTGATGTGTCTGTTGACCTGTTTTGTGAACCACGTACACCATTCCCTCCCATCTCTGCTCCAGAAACACTCATCCGTCGAGCTGTTGCAAGCTTTGGGGACTTTGGTCGTGTAAGCTGTGTTTTTTTTACTGCAGTTTTCACAACTGGAGATTCTTGGTAAAAGTTTGGCATTGGCGAAGCCTTAAATGTCAGGCTCTTACGCAAATGCCGCATCTCCATCTCCATTTCTTCTTGGGTTTTTGCCTGCATTTGGTTTTTCTCCACTTCTTTTGCCCGAAGCCGCTCCTCAAGCTTTGAGTAAAATTCCCGTCGCTTTTCAGCTCGTTCATCGCACTTGAAGCTGAAGCTGCTTGTCCCTGGAACAAACTGATTTGGCTTGACTTTCAATGCTGGGTCTAAAACCTGATCGTGCTTTTTGTCCTCACCAGAAAGTGGAGCTCTGTTGCCAGCTGGTGTCAGCACTGACTTGACTGGGGTTTTTGGCTTCTTCAAACCTGATAACGGTCCACCACCTGCACTGACACCAGCACCAGCAACACCAGCAGCTGTGTGTATTGGCCGGAGCCCATCAACATCTGTTGGACGACCCCCTGTTGATGCCCTGCGTTCTGTAGCCAAAGCAAATGGCTGTGGAACTGTAAGTCGTTTTCCTCTCTTGGGTTCAGAGTCAATCTTAAAAGGGGACCCCTTGGCATCTGCAGTTGGGGCAGAAAGTGGCCGTGATTTTGGCAGTGGCAAAGAGATTGGTTTCCGTTCCAACCGTGAAACTTTTCTTGACTCCGTCTCTGACAGTTTCTCAACCTTGGGTTTCAAAGGTGTCCTAGCACCATTGGCATTTGACATCTCTGGGTCTGAAGTACCATCTGATTTGGAAGTAGCAAGTGCTGAATCTTCCACACCACTCTTCCCCACAAAGTTCACATCCTCTTCCTTGAGCTTGGAAAGGAGGGTTTGAGGCTCATCATCTCTTGTGATTACATTCACAAAATGGTTAGCCAATGCACGATTTGTTTCACCGTTCCTTTGTGACTCATTCACACTGTGAATATTGCCTTGGAGTTTTCCATTCCTTTCAGAAATATCGTGCTCCAGTTCATCTTCAGCTCCCTCATTCACAATTGCTTTTCCTACTTCATTGGATTCCTTGTGCTCAAATACATCAGCATCTGCTTCATCAGTCCCTTTTGCCATAATGTATACATGCTCACCCAAACTTCCCTTTGCAGGGGAGTCGTCAAAGTTTCCAGCCAAACTCTCCTTACCATGAGCTTCCTCATCTTGCTCATATTCCTCCTGTTCCTTGATATCTTTGTGAAACTCTTCACTCCTTTTGAATTGATCCCCCCCTTCATGATTCTCATCATTGGTCTCCTTCTCTCCTCCCCATTCACCACCAACATCTTCTTGGTTCTCATCCGTAACACGTGCAACAATTTGCATCACATTCTCATGGGGTTCAGAGTCAGAAAAGGGATACTCTACATCATCCCTATGTTCTTCTTCCTGTCTCTCATCAGCACCTATCTCCATCTCACCGCCTTCACCATCTGACTCAAAATCCAGATCTAACTTCTCATCTTCCTGATCTGAGAAATCCGACGCCCTGGCAACTGGCATCAATTCATTCTGGACAGCAGTATCTGCCATTCTGCCCTGCCTCAGAGAAGAGTCCTTTTTAGTCATCTATTGGAAGTGCAAAATGCAAAAGATAGAAATGACACCAAAAAAGAAGGAAGACTTTCTACATATACTAGAGCCAGTACTGTAGAGACTGTGATGTGATATCCATGTGTAACCATGAAGTGATGACACTAGCATGCAAAGTGGAGATGTTGAGCCATACTCGACTGATAGAACTGTGGAGATAGATCAGATAGTCCTCAAACAAAGCTTTCCTATCTGGTTTCATGAGTCCCGATCCTTACTTCCATACACAATGAGATGCTCTACATAACAATGAAACTCCAAGATCTAACAAACAAAGAACGGAATGTGAGCTGATGTGCGAGCAGATTGCAATATTGACGTAGTTTCAGGCTTCAGCTAACATGTCGTGATTGAGCATCAGCTTGAGAAAGAAGCCACTAGCGAGAACAACAACAATGAACCTAACAGGGATGGAAACACCGCCTCCAGGGGCGTAGCCCTGAACTCCATTCCCCCTACTTCCTTCTTCCTTCAAATCGCCGATGCAGAGACGAAACAGGAAAGCATATCAAATAGAACAGAGCTCCAACCAAAAAATACTCGTAAAACAAGGTGCAAGGAAAACAAAGTACCTCGAAGAACTGTCGAGACCGTTTCACCAATCCCGCCGCCCAATCTCCCTAAATTTGTGCTGCTTCTGCTGCCGTTTCTTCTTCTGTTGCTTCTTTCCGTGCCCTCGGCTTTCCCGCCATCGCTCGCGCCTCTTTTATTTTCTTCTTCTTCTTCTTCTTCTTGCACAAGAGCCGCTTCACAAGGCTTCACAAAACATACAAATGACTTTCCCTCTCACAGGAAAAAACGGAAAAAAAAACACAAAACAGATAGCAGAATCTTCTTGAACGAGATCACAGGGGTCTTCAACACCCGATCTTCATGTGTGCACGAAGATCGAAAGAAGACAAAACTCCAGCGATCGTCGTCTCTCCCGCAAGCTCCGCCCCCATTTCCCTCCCGAAGCGCTCGCAACGAAGCACGAACGGCAGCAACAACAGAAAGGAAAAAAAGAGAGGGTGGGTATTCCCAGGCCCTCTTCCGACCCACCATTTTGGGTACCAACCCTCCTGCCTACAAGTAGGTAACCTAGGATATAGGCATCTAGGCAAAATGGTTCAACAAGGTAGGTAGGTAAGTAAATTCCCTGTGCTTGTTGATGTGTCTCCCAATTTTTGGTTTGGAAAAGTTTTGCCATTTTTCCCCAATTTTGAAGCAATTCTTTTCCGAATTTACACTAAAAAAAAGATAAAATTCCAAAATTTTCCCAATCTTTTTTGTCGCCACAATTCGAAAATTCACCCCCAAAATAAACACTATAAACCCACCAAATTTTGAATCTAATTTTCCAGATTTCCAAATTTTCACCAACTTTTAATCTAATTTTTAACCTAATTTTTCAGATTTTCTACCAACTTTGAATCGATTTTCAATCTAATTTTCCAGAGTTTCACCAACTTTGAAATGGATTTTTCAATCTACTTTTTAATATTTCCACCAAATGTTGGGTCTCATTTTCTCTCCAATTTTCCACATGTTTCTGTTGTGAATTAACATTTGCTAATGGTGCATTCACACTTGATGTTAAGTCAGTGTTAAGTGAAAATCTAGGTGGCATCCTAGGTGGCACCCAATCTTAAATGGGCAATAGCTTAATGTTAAGTGAATGTTAGGTTGATATAAAATGTTTATGGTAAGTAAGTGTAAGTCCTAAATGACTAGAATGGTGTTAGGGAACTCAACACTGAAGTCCCTAACACCAAGTGTGAATGCACCTTAAGTTAAGGACTTGGGAAATATGTACATTACTATCCACTTTTCAAATAAAACCCACCAACTTTGAATCTTATTTTCAAGCTATTTTTCAAGATTTTTGTGTTAGGAATAAAGTTGGTAAGTAGGTAAGGATTAAGGACTTGGAAAATATGCTATTATGACTTACCTACCATTCGAATAAACCCACAAACAACTTTGAATGGATTAGATCCCTAGTAACTCCTCGTAACAAATTTTGTACACAAAAACATCAAAGGTTTTGTTTTTAATTTATTGAACATTTTGCAAACTTTCTCCAAAAAATTAGCAAAATTGCTTGAATTCAAACTAGAGGGGGGGGGGGGACCCTAAAAATTCCATTTTCTTTCTTTTTTTTGGGTAAAAAAAAGACCAAAAAATATTGGAGAAAAAAAACACTGCTCAACATACATTTCCAAAGAACACATTTTAAGAGTGTAGTCGGCTTTTAGGTTTAGGCTTCCCTTGCTTTGCTACATTTTATGAGTGTAATCCACTTTAGGGCAAGCTTGTGTTGCTATGCTACATTTATAATTATGGTGTGCCATCATGGTGGTCTTGGCTTTGTTACATTTTATGAGTGTTTTCGGCTATTAGAGTGAGCTGACCTTGTGTAGATACATTTTGTGGGTGCCGGATTTTAGGGGGACCCAATCTTTTTTGGCTATATCTTTTGATTGGTGGCATTTAGGGCAATGGGCTTTAGGGCAAGTTTCTCTTGCTTTGCTACATTTTATGAATGTTGAGCTTTGGGGCAAATTGATGGGCCTATGTAGCTTCTATGGCACTGCTCTCCTTGTAAAGGAGTTTGTTGTATGTTGGTGATTTTAGTGAGAGCCTTTTTTTTCTTCATTTTATATCATTGCTATTTATCTGCCTCCTGTGACCAGTGATTTTTTTGTGACAAATTTTGTCCCTATTCTGACAAGAAATTCGGAACTTTTTGGAATCTTTTTTTTCTTGGTGTAAAATTCAACTAATTTTTATAATATGTTGGGGAAAATTTTGCCAATTCTTCAAAAATCACCCCCAAAAAAACAAAACAAAAACTAATATTTATTAGCAAAACTAATATTTATAATTACCTTTTTTTTTAATTTGAATTTCAATAATATGTTGTCTAGGTCAAGAAGAAGGTGCTTTAAACTTTTGAGTTTCATGTTTTGGGATTTAGGTCTGTATGTCTAACTTTACTCTAGTTAAGCTTATAACCAACCCCCCCCCCCCCCCCCCCCCCAAACTTTCCCAATAAGTATAAGCTTTTTGCACATACCCCAAGACTGCAGCACTAACATAAGGCAAAAAACAAATTGTCATTCTTCCCCACTCTGATTGGTCACTTTTTCCAAATTTCTCATTTAGTGCACATGCTCTGTCTGTGAAGCCCTCTGTGGTTGCTCTGACTCTTTCAGTTGTGTGGGTAAAGTGAAATACACATCTTAACTTATTTGGGCCATCTTTTGTGTTTTTTTGAATTGGCCCTGAGTGAACCAGCACCCACTTGTGCATAGTGGGTGCACCATGCAAGACGGATGGGTGTGCGGACAAAAAATATTTTTTTCATTTTTATGTTCACATACAACTACCTACCTAGTAGCCACCGAGTGCCTTACTTACCTACTACCCACATATAGTAACCTCTTACATTTCCTACCTACCTTTCATATGTACCCACATACCTAGGTCTTTTAGGTAGGTTAGGAAAGAGGGAAGTATGGCGGTGTATAGGTTAGGTTACTAAGATGGAGCCTCGGTAACTGAGTTGTTGTTCATCCACAACTGAGTCATAACGGGTTTCCAATGGATGGTACACTCATGGCTGCTGGGTTCGCATAATCAGTTTTTTGAACCAAAGTGTGAGTTTGGAAACATTCTTCCTTATCTAGATACATGTCTTTGTACATTGGAACAAGTCCAAAAATGTTAGGTCATGCAAGCAAGATAATACTCCAACAAGAATCAATTCTTTTAATTTTTTTAAGAAACACTCAGTGGATGGATTTCTTTGCAACCCAAAAAAAAAAAAAAAGGGAACACAAATATTGATCACCACATGGGTTGGATAGGAAGGGTTTTGTTGTTCATTATTTTCTTTATTTTATAATAAAGGACATGGGCTGCCAGCTGCATTGGTTTATGAGTATGACTGATCTTTTTCCTTTTGGGTCTTTGCTGGCTTGATGCTGCTTTCTACTTGCTAGTTCTTTTCATCCTCATGAGGTTTTTTCAAGTTTGAGACTTGATGTTTTGAATGGAAGGATCAAGGTTCAAATCTCATAATGGAATGCTAATCATGCATGAGCATGTCCTCAAAAGAATAGTGATTATAAATGCTTGAGAGTGTTTTGTCTCATAAGAGCATCTCCAACCCTTACATATTATCAACCACTAAATAAATGCAAATAAGGATTCACTTGAAGGGTTCAAAAATGAAGTATCACAAGCAGATTGCCTCCAATATCATGGCGTTTTTGTTTATTTGCTTCATATTTTATGACCTAGCACTTGAGTGGTGATTTTCTGGATTCACAACATTTTGGTTCCCAATTCACCTATTTACAATGATCAATTGTTTAAGAGCAGCTACAAAATGAAAAGATTGTCGTTTTTGGAAATTATGAGGTTGATGTTATGACACCTATTTAACATTTCAAACATCAAAAAATGTAGTGCAACATTGCAAATGGTTGCATATGGTGGTGTTACTACATATGTCACTAATGAATATTGTCACTTTGGTAAAAGCACAGCAATGGCAACCATGAAGTGCTCTGTGTAGCTTGCATTCAATTTGAATATTTTAGGCAACCAAGTTGATTTGAAAAGACACATTTAAGTAATTGAAGTTATCGAGGAGCATGTTCCTCAAGGATGTTCACATCAATTGATTTACGTGCACTATTGATAAAAAGAATTGTTTGACAATATGGAAATGTGACTTTCAAAATAAAAATAACAACCAAAGCATAATTCTTGAAGCCATTGTGAATCAAAGCTTGTGGATTTGTCACACATTTGTCGCACACTACCATATCGGCACCTACTTTTGTTTTTATCCACACACATGTAAACCAAATAACACAAACCACTTTACATGATGCAACACCGCAACCATGTGAACCCTAAGCCTTGAACCTAATGTCTCATCTATATTTCATCCATAATTGTCATCCAAACCAAGATCGTTGATCATTTTCATCAATGTTCAATCATTTTTTCATTCATTTTCCATCCATTTTTCTATCCATTATCATCCATCCATATTTTCCATCCATTTAAATTCATCCAATTTTTTTGTCACAAACATTGTTATCATCCATGAACATCATCTAATTTTTCCCTCCAATTTTCCATCCATATTTTCATATTCTATATGATAAAAATTTCACATTTGTTGGATGGAAATCTTGGATGACATTTTGGATGAAGGTTATCCACCACTTCCATTATAGTGATGTAAACTTTCCACAATACTGAACATGACAAATATATCCAATATGAACATTAATGTATTTGTCCACCCTAAATAGTTTTTTAAAATGAAGGTTATTTTAATGACCTTTTAAAAAGCTACACGCAAAAATATCTAACAAGGAAAGACAAAACTAAACACAAAAATTTGAGCATAATGAATAAAATAAAATGACCCAACATAATGACATATCTTTGAACACAAAAAAAGTACACATAGATTTTGCAACAAAAGTGAATATGAAAACCATTGATGACTTTTGAAAAGTTGAACACAAAAAAATTTGAAACCCATACATGAACCAAAAAAATTCAAGTAGCAAACTAGTATATATAATGAAAAGACTAGAATAGAGCAAGTTGAACCACTAAGAAAAAACCAAATGTCAAAGAAGAGGAACTTAAATGCCCAAGAAGAGGAGCTAAATCCTATTAAAAAAAACCAAAACCCAACCAAAAGGAACTTGAAACCAACCTCTAGGAACTCAAAACCCAACCAAGAGGAATCCAAACACAACAAAAAGGAAATTGAAACCAATCAAAAGGAAAGTGAAACCCAACCAAGAGGAACCCAAACCCCAACCAAGAAAAACCTGAATGCAAAAAAATTTAATGCAATAAGAAGAAACCACAACCCAACCAAGAGGAACTTGAATGCCAAAGAAAACGGAATTGAAAAACATTAAACACAAACCAAAATTCAAATAAGAGGAAACAAAATACCAAAAAAAAAGAACCCAAATGTTTAAAAAAATGACCCAAAAAGCACTATGAGAAATTTAAATGCCCAAGAAGAGGAACTAAACCATTGAGAGAAAATCAAATCACAAAATAAAAACACCAAAACCCAACCAAGAGGAAACTAAAACATAAAACGTAAATACAATGAAAAAACCAATACATAATGAAAGAATCAAACACAAGTATTTTACACATATATTTTTATAACTTTGATGAATATAAAGGCTAATGAAAATGTTCTGGGAACACAAAGATAGTTGATACATAATGAAAGTTTAACAAAGTGATAACCAAACACAAAAAGAGGGCATGGGTGGTGGAAATGGTGTCAATCATTCAACTATATTGTCCCTTGTCAATTTGAAATAAAAAACATTTAGTATTTTTCAAGGAATCATTTACAACCATTCACCTTAATGTGTAGATGTTCCAACTTGCATTACTTACCTAACAATACATGTCTAGACATTTGGGCTTGTCTTACACCTTTCCATTTGTGATGTCTTTTGGAATTAGTGCCTCCACTTCATTATTGTAGACAACAACACGTGATTCATAAACATCATCTTCTAAGTCTATGTAGTCTATTAGCCATCTTTATAAAAATTTCACTATCAAACTTGTATCTTTGATCACAACCAGACCCCAATAAATAATCATTCTAGCACATGAATCAGTTTTATAGTTTCAATTTGTGGGTTGCAAGGACCAAGGATTGTCCTTAGAGGTTGAAGCAAGTTATTAAAGAAGTTTAGAATGTTGGAGTATGATCAAATTTAGCAAGGAAATTGTTAAAATCAGATCCATCAGGTCATTAAAAGCTTGATTTGCCAACTACATTAGTAATTAACAATAATATGTTAGGTTATTAAAACATGGTCTACCAACTATAAATTAGATCAATAGAAGTTATCATTACTTGAAGGTCCAATGAATAATCGAACACATGAAATTGATGTACTAATTAGTCCCTGATTGAATGACACCAAATAGTCTTCACCAAATTAGCTACTAGAATTTTACCATGCAATTAATTGTTCCAAGTGTGTAAATTGGCCTTGCTTGAAATGAAAAGTCACCAAATTCAACCTTTGTCTTTATTATGTTCTTGAAATATTTTTTTTCTTTTTCAATCATTTTTTTTTTGGTAATTTACCATGGACATTAATTGTTCATAGGTTACAAGTCCACTCATTGAAAATTTTGAAGGTAATAACTATATGTTGTACATTGCAAGAAGGACATGTATAATGCATTACTTAAACAAAATACAAAAGAAGGAAATGTTGTTATACCAAAGTTCAAGTGTTTATGTTGGCATTATTTGCAAGTTCTAATGAAAATGATACTTGGCATATGGATTCCAATGCCTCCATGCATATGTTCTTTCATAGGGAATGGTTTAAAGATTATGAAAGGATCCCACCCATCAAAATTTACATGGGCGATGATTTAGGTCAAGAAACAATAAGAAAAGGGAACACAAATGTTTGCATGACAATTGGGGAAAACATTCTTCCTAAGGTGTTTACTAATGTATTTCATGTGCCTAGAATTGCTAAAAACTTGTTTTTTATGAGTACAATTACTTCACCAAATTACATTTTTGAGTTCAAAAACAACAAGTGCATTGTTAAGAATACGCAGAAAGAAGTTGTTGGACATGGCACACATGATAATCAACTTTACAAACTAGATTGTAGCACAAAGTTGAGAAGAGAAGAATGTGCTCAAGTTGTAAATCTTGGAAAAAGTGACACTAAGTTGAATGCAGAAAAGTGCACTCAAATCATTATTAGTTGTATAAAAAGTTTAATCTTCACTTATGGCATGAGTGACTAGGGCATTTTAACGTGGAAAAAGTGAAAAATACTAGCACAAAGAAGCTTTATAAGCTTGTCATTGATTATTGAAGGAAAAAAACTACCATTTTGTGAAGGATGTTTGTTTAGGAAACAACGTCAAGAACCTTTCCCTAAGGAAAGTGCGTCAAAAGCTTCTAATGTATTTAAGTTGATCCATTTTGACATTTGGGGGCTGGCCAAAACCACTTTAGTAAGGGGAGCAAAATATTTTGTGAGTTCATGGATGGCATGTTTCAAAAAGAATTCTAATACTTAATGAAATAGAAAGGAGAATGCTTTGTAAAGTTCATGGAATTTAAGGCTTTCGTTGAAATGTAGTTTGAAAAAATAATCAAAATTTGCAAAATGACAATGGAGGTGAATATTCTTCCAAGCAATTCAAAGATTTCAATAGTGCCCAATAGTTTGCAAATTGAACAAGGTGATCTACAATCTAAAATAAACACAATGAGTTGGGAATGAGAAAATGGATGATTTCTTGAAGAAAAACAACTTTGTTTGGTCTTAATCTTACTATAATGTTTACATAAGGTCAAAAGGCACAATGGAAGTTGTGTTTTTGGCATTATATGTAGACAATTTGCTAATATTTAGCAAAGATTTAAAAGCCTTGAAAATTGCAAAGGAAAAGATTTATGTTACGTTCGAAATGAAGGACCTAGGCAAGGTTTCACACTACATGGGGATGTGAATATTAGGGATAGAAGATTGAAGATAATTAGCCTTGACTAAACAACATACATCAAAAATGTCACAACCCTAACTTTGGGCTCACGACCAAGGCAAGGGGTTGCAAGGTTGTGGGCAAAGAGGAAGGAAGCCCGGGAGTCATCACATACTCCTGAGAGTCTAAGGAAGTGCGAGGGAGTGTGAGGGAGTGAGCGCTCACACTCCCAAGGCAACTCCCATTTTGGAAGAGGGAGTCTCGGTGGACTCTCGAAACTTCAGAGGGCGAGTTGAAGGGTCAAATCTCGATGGATTGTTGCGCTCTTTATACCATTGGAAAGCTCTTGAAACGTAGATGTCTAAAATGGGCTCGCATTGCTCATTTGAATATCTAAAGCGCAAGTTATAGCCAAAAGAAGGGCTGGGAGTCAAACTGCCAGTTTGATTCCCGACCACTAAAGGTCGGGAATCAACCTCTTCTCGATGTCCGATTCGAGAGTGCGACAAGGCGTTGAAAAGCTCTTGATGAAGGTTACAACTTTGCTTCAGACCTTGTTGCAATCGGACTTTGTAGTCAGGAGATATGAGCATCCAAAGTCTCGGGACTCCAACCCGGGATAGTTTCGGGACTCCCATGCGGGAGTCCGGGGAAAAATAGCCATTTGGATGTAGCTTGTATGGAGAGCTGCAGGGTGAACCCCTTATGGGGAGGAGGCAACAGCCCCATCATCATTAACAAAGTCGAGAAAGTACAAGGGGGAGAGCAGGTGCCAGGAAATGGTAGCCTCGCCCTCCCCAAAGATGTGGCTGTGAAGCCATTCAGCCTTAAAGGCTTCCTCAATCCTATTCTGATTGTCCTGAGTCCTATTATGGCTAGAGGATCTAATGGTTTTCCAGTTGGCCATGCCCACCTCCACCGTAGCCTCCCAAGATTGGAGGAAAACCCTTTTGAGATAGTATTGGCCATCGAAGTGCCTTTGGCATCTTTCAGACCAGAGGTAATAGAGTAGAAAGCTCCTAAGGATATTGAGAGGTTGTCGCCTGTAGGAGAACCCGCCCAAGTGGTAGATGTGGAGGTCCAGGGGGTCGTCCTCCTCCTCGAACATTGTCTCCCCAAGGAGAACGAAGGGCTAGGTGATGGAGAGGCAATTGGTCGCCTCCCATTCGCCCCAAACGCTGAGGAAGGCATTCCAAGTCTGGGCGGGAGTACATTCCATGTTGTAGTGTCGGGCAGACTCTTGGAGGCCCTGGTTGTAGCCTTTGTAGGGGGCTTGAATCCCCATGGTCTAAAGCCAAATGCCCACCAGTAGCCCGTTGTTGAAGGTCAGCTAGGTGAGCGCTCTAACCTTGCGGGGACGGGCATTGTGCCACATTCTGGCAACGGTCTGGGTGACCGTCGAGTTGCGAAGATTCAGGTCCTAGATGAAGGTGATGATGTTGGGGGAGTGGTGTGTTTTCCTGGCGTTCTGGTACCCTCTTTTAGAAGAGTAACCAAAGAAGGGGGCGTTGCCCATGTTGCGCATCGCCTGCCAGTGCCAGTCGCCTAGATCCCACGGGAGGTCAGAGATAAAGCCAGATTCAAAAATCCAATAGATAGGCGGTTTCTTACCTGGCAGGAGTAGGTCCTTGGCGGGTTTGAGCGTGGCTCCATGGTTGTCTTGGGCGAGGACTCTGATAGGCGTGTATCCCTCCAGGGGGATGGTGATGCTATGGGAGTTGGTAGCTTGAATGTGGCCAATGCTAGATGATCTCCTGAATTCCTTGGTGTTGGCGGTGATGTGGCTTATTTCGATGATCTGATACACCCATTCTGGCAAGGTAGTCTGGTCGACTTCCCTTTTGCTGACCCAGTCCCCTACCAGTGGTTTGTTGTTGGAGGTGGTCGGGTCCCAAGGGATACCAGCAACGATTAGATCCTTGTTTTGTCTGTTGCTGGGGTGGGAGCTCACTCCGAGAACTGAGAGGTCTTTCCAAGTTTCCACCATTGGATCCCAGAAGTCTCCAACTCTGGAGTAGCCAACGTTCGCAAGGGCATTACCTTCGCTCTTGCAGTTGAGCCCTAGGGGTTTGTAGTCCTGGTTTGTTATGAGAGGATTGCCAAAGACCGGTTGTTTGAACACCTCGGCAGCGTTGGTCGGCTCCGATTTGCTTAATCTCGGTCTCACATTCATCCATGCACTGAGAACGCTTTTCCATAGAGAAGTCGGAGGTCTCTTAAGCTTAGTGGCTGCAAACAGCCAATTGATGTCTTGCGTGGTTGGGCCCAGCCCGTGAACCGAAAGCATAATCTAGTTAGCCTTATGCCTCAGCAACTCCTTCTAGGGTTCGCCCCCTGGTTCAAGCCCCCTTATGAGAAGTTTTGCTAACAGGGCTTCGGACTAGGTTTTTGGGTCAATAATCTCGAGCCCTCCGTGTGAGATCAGGAGGACAAGGGTCTCCCACTTAACCTTTTGCCCTCGCATTATTGGCTTTTTCGCTCCATATGAAATTCCTCACCACACCTTGAATCTGGGAGCACATCTTGGGTTTCAGGTTCCAAAAGGCTGCCAAGTACCACATGGAGGCGAGGAGGACCTAGTTTGCCACCAAGATCCTCCCCGCTAGTGAGAGGCGGCATGTACTCCAATTGATTAGCTTGCTCTTAAAGGCGGATAACATCTCATCAAAGTTGGCTTCAAGGGGGAGATGGAATCCCACCTGGATTCCTAAGTATCTCACCCTTTTGCCTTCCGGGACCCATTGGAATCCCACCTCCTAGCCCCATTCCCACTCCTTGTTCCTTTTACCAGCCCAGATTGCGGTTGTTTTGTGCCAGTTTATTTTTGCTCCCGACGCTCTACAAAATATGTCCAGGACTTTTTGCGTCCTTTCCATGTTGTCGCCTCTTCCTTGCAGGTAGAGCGCAGTGTCGTTCGCGAAGGTCTGGTCTGTGATTTTTCCTCCTCCCGGGAGGGCCAGACCTTCCACCCCAAAGCGATGATCGTCTAGCATATGACCTAGGACATCTGTTGCCAATATGAAAAGGTAGGGTGAGAGTGGGCACCCCTGCCTCACTGACCTGGCGAGCGAAAAGGTGCTCCCCTCGACTCCATTGAGTTTGATGGCTGATGCAGCTGATTTGTACAGTGAACTCACCCACCGAATCCATTGTGGGCAGAACCCGAGCTTTGCTAGAGCTTCGAACAAGAAGCTCCATTCAATCCTATCGAAGGCCTTTTCAAAGTCTAGGAGCAATAAGACTATGTCCTGGTTGTTCTCCTCAGCCCAATCCTGAACTTCTTGTGCCAGGAAGGTATTGTCGAGGATGCTCCTTCCCTCAACGAAGCCAGTCTAATTTGGCCTTATTATACTCGGGAGGAAGGTGTGAAGCCGCCTGGCCAACGTTTTTGCCAGGATCTTGTACAGACTGCCCAACAAAGTAATTGGGCGCGAGTTTCCAATTCTAACATGATCTCCTGACTTGGGGATCAGGGTAATGAGTCCTTTGTTGATCAGTTCTGAGGTCTCCCCGCTTCTAAGCATCGCTGAGAATGCTTCGAATAAGGTCGGGGAGACCTCATTTGTGAATTCCTGAAAGAATTCAGTCGGAATGCTGTCGCATCCTGGCGCTTTTTCTTTCGGCATCGCCGAGATGGCTTCCTAGATTTCCTTCAGGGTGAGCTCTTGGGTCAACTCCTTGTTTGTTTCATTTGAGACACGGGACAGGGTACTGGCCCAATAGTCCTCCCAGGCTTTGGAGGTGCCGGGGGCATCTACTTCCGAGGTGTAGAGATGCATGTAGAAGGAGCGGATGTAATGGGCCAGGTCCTCTTGGCCTGTGATCTCTCCGTCCTCGGTCGTTAGCTCCTTGAGGAGTGTTCTTTTCCTTCCAATTTGGTGGAAGTCAAAGAAGCATTTTGAGCATGTGTCACCGTACCTGAACCAGGTGGCGACGCTGAGTTGGTGGTTCCGCACCACTTGCTTTTGCAGGGAGTCAATTAGGTGGCCTTGTGCCACCAAGAGGATGTTCATGACTGACTCATCTTCTGGGTTACTTTGCAACTGTATCTCCACTAGGCGAATTTTGTGTTGCACTTCCCTCATTCGAGCTCCTTTTGCTCGTTTCCTTTCTTTTACTAATCTGCCATTACATTTGAACACCCTATTAGTGGCTGCCTCCAGCCAGTCGGGCCATTCTGCATCAGTGTTAGGAGGAGGTTGGGTGCCTTTCCAAGCATCGAGGAAGGTTGCTTTGCTCCCGTCCTCCTTTAACAGGGCTGTGTCAAAGTATGTGGTAGCAGTGGGCGGGGCGGAGGAGCGCCCCCATATCATTATAACGAGGGGGGAGTGATCGGAGATTTTTCTCATGGATGGGGCGGCTTCTATTCTTCCTCCCCTGGCCTTTAGTTCTTGTGAGACAAAAAACTTATCTATTTTGGGGACGCCCGATCCCTGGCCCTTCCTCCTATTGTCAAAAATGTTTTTTTTTTTTTTACATCTTTTTGAAACTGTCCAAGGTCCATGCGTCTATCATGCCATATTATAAGGTGAGGTGGTGCCAGGAGGTTGCCTCTCGTCTGTGCATCCTCCTTTCACCTACTCTACCTCTGACCTCCTCCTCCTCCTGGTGATTGAAGTCCCTGCCAATGATGATGCGATCTGCTTGGAAGTTTGCTTCGCTAATTTTTTTCCACAGAGGCGCTCTGTTTCTGGATGTCCTTGGAGCGTAGGTGTTGATGATGGATAACTATGTGCTGTCGGGGAAGTGGAGGGTTAGGTATTGCACCCTTCCCTCTGTTATGATCCCGTGTTCTTTGGTGAGTGGTGCTGCCATCCTATCCACCAAGACGGTAGTTTTGGCATTGATGCGCTAGGAAATCCCCATTGGGATTCCGGGGTTCTAGAAGGCTCCCCTTTGTCAAAACTCCAACCCCTTTGTTGAATTGGTTGCCCCCTGCTCGTCCAGGTGGTGTTCTTGGATGAGGAGTATCTGGGGCGGGTTTTGGAGGGAGGACAACCAAATCTTGATGAGTTTCTGCTTAGTCGAGTCCTTCCCTAGCCCTTTAATGTTGAGGGATACGACTGTGAGGTGTCGTTTAGACATGTGTTGGGAGCGTTAGGGTGGCCTGCTGGCTAATCGATCCCTTGTGTGGTTTTGGGCAGGCTCTGAGCTATGATAAGCTCCAGGAACCACTTGTCCGCCCTCAAAATTGAGAGAAGTGACCACTCGTTGAAACTCCAACTTGGAGAGATCCAACTTAGTGAACCTTTTCTTTCTGATAGCTTGGGGAGATGCCATCTGGCTGGCAATTTCGCTCTTGCGTGCTTGACGTTCTGTGTTCACAGGGCCGGACTTCAGAAGGAGGTTATGAGTCGAGCCCGCAAACTCTATATCGTTATTCATGCCCGTCAGGGAATCAGGGGACCTCTAGTGGAGGTGTCTCTCGTTTTGCACACTAATGGCACTGGAGCCGATGTTAATGTGTGCTAGAATTGTGCACTCCCACCCTCCTATGTTCTGGTCCTCGTGCCAGCTCCACTCCAGGGAGAGACAGTCCTTGAGCTTGAGGCTGTACCAGAGGACCTTGTCCTCGAGCTCTGACTTGATGCTTCAAGTGATGTCCTCTAATGCAGACGTGTGAGTCCATTCCTCCTCGGATGAACCCATGATTTTGATGCTCAACGGGAGGCCTAGCAGGGCATTGTTCTTTGTGTAGATCAATAACTCCTTCTGAGTGTTTTTTTCCCTTAATAGGACCGGCCAAATCCTTGCTCTGGCGTGTTCCTAACTCGAGGGGGACGAGATTCCCAGTGAGGTGAAGTAGGAACAGTGCACGTCTAAGTGCATTCACTTTCTTCTTCCCCTTAGAGTGACATCGTGATTGGGGGAGGGTTTGGGGGCTGAGGTGGAACCTGTCTTGGAGAGGTGATCCTTGGGGTGTGTTTTTTTCTCCCCTAAAAAGTCCAGCTTTCCTTCATCTCCCCTAGATTGTCCTTGTCTTCTTCAGCTTCTGGATTGTCCACCTCCAGGGCCACGAAGGGATTGGTGTTTGTAATTGGTTGTGTGCTCAGAGGGCTGTCAGCACTCCGGAAACCGAAGTTGGGTTTGGCCTTGGTCTCGCAGATAAATTCCACTTGTCTACTGAACTCTTGATTGTTACTAATGGGCTTGAGCTTTGGGAAGCTTGCTTGCTCAGTCATGATGCAGTCAGCTTTCGAGCTCCCTGGAACTTCAGCTTAGCTAGAGCTTCTTGGTTAGGGATCTGCTTTGGGAGGGTTATCTGATCAATTACCTATTTTTGATTCGGTGGGGTGCTATGATCGGCTACAAGCTTCTGAGTGCACCGAGTTCATCCGGTTGTGTGCTTGGGTGCTCTTGACTTTTTGAAATCGAGGTAGCTTTGCTCCCCTGATCTTCCTTTGGTTGAGGAGCTCCTCCATCCGATTGCTTTTGGACTGGTGCACTTGTGGAGGGGGGTCCGGTGGGTGATGGTACCCCTTCCAAGGCTTGCTTCTGTTGGTGGTGCAGGTCCGTGCATGATGACCGAATCTCCTACACTTTCTGCATTGATTCGGGAGACTAGCGTACAAAATTCTTTGCGCTATCATGTCGTTGATCTCAGCTCCTTCTGCCATCAACAGAATTGGGATGTACCCCGGGAGCTTGGAGATGTCTTTCAATTCGATTATAATCAAAGGCCCTGCGAGCCTTTTGATGTACGAATCTGCTGGTTCAATTTCTAGCACCTCCCCGATCTTGCTGGCCATTATGGTCAGAGCTCTAGTGTACCGAAATTGCTCGTGCAGGTCGGGGAATTGAACCTTGATTGCGTGGGTGAATTGAGCTTCGGCTCCCTGGGAGCTTGCGTCAAAGTTCGGGATGTATCGCGAAAATGAGAGGCGTAAATCGCTCCATTCCACAGTTATCAGACGCCCGGTGGCTTTGGCTCCCTCCTCATCTTCAAACAAAATTTTGAAGTAGCTCCTTGTGAGGAGGGCGATCGAGACCAGGGGGGCCGGGAGATGTAGTTTGAGGTAGTCGAGCAACGTTTTGAAGGTTACTCTGCTTTTGAGAGTTCTACCAATTATGGTTCACCTTGCCTTCTTGGCTGCGTTTTCTTGCATCGTGAGCACCAATTCCTTTGGAAAATCCACCTCAATTTCCAAGTTATAATTGACTGGCGATGGGCCTTGGGATGCTTCCCCATCGAGAGAAGCAACACCTGACCCACTGCCTGGTTGTGCGATCAGAGTATGGAAGGAGGGGGTCATCACTGAACTGATCGAATCCTTGCGTTGCGTGCCTCTCTTCCTTGGCGCTTTTGCTCTAGCAGCAGAAAGATCTTCCCTCTCTGATTGCCTAGCAATAGCAACTTCCGAGGTCTCCAAGCTCCTTCCCAAATCTGCACCTGCAGAGGCAAAAGAAAAAATCTAATTTGCGAGGGAGGGGATAGAATCCTTTCGAAGGTACCTGATGGGTGCACAGACCTTCAACACCTTTGATTGAGCTCTCGAGAATCCTCAACGTGACTTCTAGTGGAGCAGATGCCAAATGTGACCGTTGGAAAAGCTCTCCTCGAGGTCCTCCATCGCTCCTGAATAAGGAAGCTTGCGATTCCTTACCTGTTTACTGTAGTCTTCGCTGATCTTAGGGCACGATCGAATTTGTCTAAGGAATGCGCAATCTGCCTGAGCTTTCGGTCCTGCCTTCCGGAGGAGGAATCGTCGCGATACCCAAAGAAGCGGCTAGCGAATAAGACCGTTGGAGAAGTTCTCCTCGTGGTCCACCATTGCTCTTGAGCGGGGAAGCTTGCGTTTCCTCGCTTGCTTATTGGTCTTTCGTGCAATCCTGGAGAGCGACTGAAATCGCATAGCTCGAGCTCGCAATCCTTCCCTCCTCGTGAATCGTTTCCTCATAATGAAAAAATATTGGTGAGGCAGGAGCTTCATCGAGCTCTGGCGATACCGAAACGGAAGAGCCGTTGGCTGTGAGTAAGTTTTTCCTGCCCGTCGGGGAGGAAGCTCAGGTGTTCCCGTCGTTCCTTGGTCTCAATTTGAATTTGTTGAGTCCCGACCGAACACCACGTCCCGCTTTTCTTATCTTGTGAGCTACCAAAACAAATTCATTTAGTTTGGCAATCTGCGAATTAGCAACATCTGAGCAGATTTCCATCATTTCAAGGAGAAAGCGCTTAAGATTCTACTAAAAAAAGGTGCATTCAAACAAGGGGATCATGATTTACTATGATACATACTCAGGTAGCAGAGAGCTCCCATTGCCCCCGTCACGGGGAGCCGCTGTGGAGAGCTGCAGAATATATTATAAGGGGGAAGGTGGTGGCTTCCCCCAAGTCCGGGCCGTGGTGAGTCTTGTGTGTTCGTGTTGCCCGTGGCTCGTCCTAGCACCAAAAGTGCTTCAACTATGCACTAACCACTTTGTGTGGGTTTTGTGCAAGCCCGTGTGAGTGAGTAAAGCTTGTCAACTTTTCTTAGTCCCATCCCGGAGCTCCAACACGCCCCTCTACCCTTCAAAGTGTTGTGAGCTAAGGAGCGTGCCCCAACTCCTTCTTCTTCCAATGTTTCCGACTTGGGCCCACATTTGGGTCCCTTGAGGAGTTGGGAGTGCGTCAGAAAACATCTTGAAGCGTTTCGACATGGAATCATGTAAACCCACAAGCACCCCATTTGATGCTATAACACTACATTAATTTGCTACACATGTTGAACTAATTTAAGAAGAATCTAAAAAAATGGTGAAAATACCTTACAAACAAGTAACATGTAGCATGTATGTCATGATAGCTATTACTAGGTGAATGGCAAGGATTTAACAAAATAAGATTAGGACATTTGCTTACTTTTGATTTTCAAATTACTTTTGGAAGGAAAGGACTTAGGATGTAATTTTTAATGATGATGAAGGTAGTGATTATTGTTTTACATATAAAGATAGACTTAAAAAGTTGTTGGAAAAAATAATCTAAAGACACAACATGTAGTTTAAAGTTTTGTTGGGTTGTGATCCACAAATTTTCCTATTTTTCCTTTTTGATTTTACATTTTTATATTATAGATGTTTGATATGTTCAATTTTGAGTAAAAAAAAGTAGTAGTATATTAATGAGAAAACAATGAATACATTTTGAATCTGTTGTGTTTTCTAATTGTAATAATTAAATTCTGATCACATATTTTAATTATTAAAAAATCCAAAATCTAGGAAATAATGGAATTGTAATAATAATGAGAAGAATGTGTGAATAAGGTTTGGAAATTACCTTGAATGGTTCACAACAACAAATCTTGTAAGTGATTTATGTGTGTACAATTTGTATTGTTTATTAGTTGGTAGAGAACAAATCAAAGTAGAATTTGTGTTTAATACCATTTGGCTACCATTTCAGGGACAAAAAAAAATTATGAAGAAAAAAATACATGAAAAAATATTGAAAGTGCAAAGTTTGGTTTTATTTTGACAATGTTGTTTTTTGTAGATGTCAAAATTTTGAAGAAAAAATATTGTTTTTTTAAATCTTGACCTCTAAGTTTCTTTGAAGCATAATCTGAAGGTCTAAGTGGTGAAGGCTATAAGGACTAAAATTGGAAATTAGAAATTGAAGGAAAATGAAAACCAACACAACAATATGTATTAGATGGTGACTCAAAATCTATAGACGTAGATCGATCAAGAAGTTAATAAGCAAAACATGAATTTAGTTAAATTGAAAAAAGTTGAAATGCAAAACAAAAATTGTATGAACACCAAACATGGGTATAATTTTGGAACCAAGAATTTGTGAACAAAAGAATGACTCACATGACATCATGTGTTTTCAACTAGAATAGTAGTGAAAAGAAAAGTATTCTAGTTATTCCTTTTACTTTTAGAATTGCTATGAATTAACTTTCAAACTCCACATTGTAAAAGTAGGTTGAAAGTATGTATATAGAAATACAAGTAGATTCTACAATCTACTTTTCATCTACTTTTTGCATTATGAACTTTTGTAAAGTACATGGTAAGTAAGATTTAAATGAAAAAAAATCTACTTTCTATTATGGCCTCACCTCAAAATTATAATGATATATATAGCCCCAAGAAAAGACCAATTAAGTTTTTTAAATAGACTAAAAATATCCCCATTTACAAATTTACCACCCTACAAATGGTGATACTTTTGGTCTACTTAAAAAATTCATTTAGACCTAATTTTCTTAGAAGCAAATTTTTATAATAATAATCTAGAGGTGTGGGATGGTTTACAATTATATTTCCACCCATCTTTATGCCTCTTGTTTGGCTTTATATGTATGATACAAGGTCAAGGAAGCTTTCAAGGAGGTTTATAAATGTACATCAAGTTAGGAAGCTTCTTGATAATTTTCCTAATTGAGAGTCTACCATGAATTAATTAAAAGTTAATTGAAAATTAACTAGGACTTAAGTAAAAGTCAACTAGGAGTTAATTAAAGTTAACTAATACTTAACTAAAAATTAATTAGGACTTATAGGTCTAGGAGTTAATTAGGAGTTAATTAGGACTTAATTAATATTTAATTATATTATAAATAAGACTTAACTAGAAGTTAACTAAAAATGAATTGAAATTAAACTATAAATTAGGTACAAGTTCAATACAAGTTATGGATGGACATTTAAAAGAATGAATCCATGGCATTAACATTTGTGGCAGAGACATGAAGAATAAATAAGAAATAGAAGCCAACTATAACCAAAAAGGCAACCACTCATAATAAAAAAATTCAAAATAATGGATCATATGCATGTCATACATGTGGTTTGAACGGACACAAGATGACAAACTACCCAAAATTTGCATAGATGCAAAAGATGTTCCAAGGCAAAAATGCATCAATTATAGATGGAAAATCAATAATTAATGTCAAAACAATCACTACAATAATGAATATAGTGCATGTAAATGTCACTACCAAAAGCATGATCATAGAAGAACAAGTGTTCCAAAAATGAGAACCAAGGGAGAAAAAAAAACTACTATAGATTAAGAAAAAGAGGAGATTGTAAAGATGATGGTAAAGACCATTTAATAATTACAAAAGGCATAAACTATAAATGAAGGTTCCTATGCATCAATGTAAGGATGGAACACAACATGGTGTGATATGTTGAACACTACACTTTCATTATAAACCCCTAAGCCTTAGGGATATGTAGTTTCACAATTTAACTTATATTGGTGGAAGAAATATTACAAGATATCAATAGATAGATGTTGCAAACTAAGTATTTTGAACTTGGGGCAATTATTAAAGATTTTTCCTAAGTTGAAAAAATATTTGTGATAGAAGATGAAACTGGATAAACCACAAAATGGAACAAAAGTAGTCACATAAAAAGTAACACCATTTATAGTACTAGTAGCAACAATAATTATAGTTATTGATAACCATATGGCAACTATTCATGTATAGATTGGAAAGAATAATGTAAAAGATGTTTTGAACTAGATGGTGGATCTAGAATTAACATTATTACAAAGCAATTAAGATCGAAGTTGGGGTTGTCAAAGCCTAAACTTACACCATATAATATGAGGATGGTTGACCAAACCACCACAAAGCTAGTGGGATTGATTCATGATTTGAAGATATATGTTCATGACACACCTTATATTACTATGTTTATTGTACTACATAATAGTGTGGTAGACATTAGTTATTCCATGTTTTCAGGGAGACCATGGTTCATGGATGCCAAAGTAACACACAACCAAGGAAACAACATAGTGACCATTCAAGGGAATGGTCAAAAAAATAGAAGCAACTAAGCACTTGGGAGCAAAGGTGAAAAGACCAAAAGTGTTTTTATGTTGTGACTACCAAAATGGTATCACCGATATGGAGGAGGATATCATATTTGCTACAAAACCATAATTGTTTTCAATAGTCACCATTGGTCTACTGGATACATTTCAATACGTAAAAACCATGGAATTTAACCATAAATGTATTGGAGCCAAGAATGGTGGTACAAAACTAAGTAGTATATAATTTGTTTAAGTAAATGGGAAAAATGCAAATAGATATAAGCCAATAATTGTTTTTTTTAAAAAGTTTACCCAAAAAATACCATAAACATTAGCCATGAAACATTCAAATAGATGAAGTTTTAACAAAAGTGAAGGCTCAAGAGTTGCAAATAGTTAGATGGACGTTAATAAAGGAACAATAGTTAACAAAACTCAATCTAAGGACTAAGGAGAACCATAGATGGTGAAGGTAAAATCATAATTACACCTAACAAAAATACTAGAATTGGCAGAACTCTTTTGATAATATAAGGATGTCTTTGCATGGACATGTATACATAAATCTAAAGGGCATCCCACCAAAGTTGGCTCAACACATAATTGAATTGGATAAACCATACCATTGGCACATCAAGTTAAGTATAGGTTAAATCCAAATTACATTGTAGTAATGAAACAAGACATTGATAAATTATTAGCAACAAGTTTCATATAATATGTGGAGGAGGTCACATTGTTGTCGCCGATTGTGGTGTACCAAAGAAAAAAAGGAAAGTTTAGAATCTGTGTGGACTTCAAAAGGTTAAATTTGACAACAAAGAAAAATCCTTTTCCATTAGCATTCACAAATATGTGAATATTAAACATAATGGCAGGATGTGAAGCCTATTCATGTTTGGATGGATATTTTGAGTACCATCAAATCTCCATAACTCTAGAAAATAGATTAAAAAATAATGTTTATCATAGATTAGAGAACATTTAATTGGAACGTGATGCCTTTTGAAATGAAGAATGGACCTCCAACATTTTAAGGATTTAGATAATATCTAAACAATTTCATGAAGATATTCCTAGATGATTTCATTATACGTAATGACATGGAGACTCATTTGTAGAAGCTTAGATTATGTTTTCAAAAGTGTAGGGAGTATAAAATCAACTTAAATTGGAAAAAAATGTGCTTTCATGGTAGTTTATGGAGTGATTATTCGATTTATTGTTTCAAAAAAATGTAAGTTACTTGGTCTAAATAAAATATAGGCAATAATGAGCATGCCTGTACCACAAAATTCATTGCATATTCAAATATTCAATGGAATGGTGACATTTTTATAGATGTTTTATTAAGAACTTTGCAACAATTATGGCTCCAATTACTAAGCTCACACGAAAAACATAAGGTTTTCATGGACAAAAGAAAGTAAAAAACCTTGGGAGCTTATAAAACAAAAATACATTTAGGCATGATATTAATTCCACCAAATTAGGATGTGGAGTTCCATGTTCACACATATGCATCATTGTTGGTTACGGGTGTTTTACTAGCATAGAATATCACAAGGAAGAGTGATCAACATGTAGTGTATGCTTATAGACTTTTTAATAATACAAAACATAACTTTAACACCATAAAAAAGGAAGCCTTAGCGATGGTCTTTGCACTACATAAGTTTAGGCATTATTTATTTAGAAATCAAATTGTGTCCTATGTAGACCACAAGGCTTTAATCTACTTCACAAACAAACCACGAGTCTCATGGAAAATAACTAGGTGGCTATTATTGTTTCTAGAGTATGAGTTCATAGTAGTTATAAGTTGAGCAAAACTCACGTAGTTGCAGATGTTTTGTTTAGACCACCTGATACAATAGAACCCACATGAGTCCCGATATAGACCATAGATGTGAATTGTTTTTTCACAAAACTAGAATGGTTAAATGATGTCAAGAAACTTTAACAAACAAAACAAAGTACCATTCATGGTTGGGGTACCAAAAAAGGAAAAAAAGGACTTAGGGACTTTTTAGAGCTATTTTTTACCCATAACATTTACATGAAACAAACTTAAGTGAGAAAATTTGAAAAGTCAATATCAGATAATTCATGTGTTAATGGTGATTTTTCACATTCATACATAATTGTGTATAAATATTTTTGTTTAACGCCATAAATGCAAAAAATCCCAAAAAATCTCAAAATGAGTTTCATTGGACAACCAAACATGTTTTTTGGCAAGATTATTTCCTGCACATGTGACCTACATCTAGAGCAAGACACTTTGAACCCATTGAACAACAAATGGTTAAAAAAATGAATCCTTTGCCTTGCAACCCTTTCCTTACAAAATTCAAGACTTTGAAATTTTTGTATGATTTTGTTCTTCATTAAGTTCATCCAATGAACATGTACTTTCATAGAAGGGGACATGTTTCTATTGTACAAAAAATTTGAAATCAATTGTATGATTTTATGCCTTCCTTTTGATTATTTTTTTTAAAAATGCGTTTTAGACACTTGATCCCTTTAGTTTACAAGACTCAAAATGACATTTACATAGTACCCAAATTATTTGAAAATATTTTTGTTAATTTTAAAATACATCATTTTATCTATTGCCATACAACAATCTAGTATAATTATAATAATGTAAGATAAACAAAAATCCAAAATTGTCCTTTGCGGTCCTTTTTTAGTTAGACATTCCTTTTTGGTACCCCAATTGTGAATGGACCCAATAGATGGAAAAGTCTTTATCTATAAGACAAAAGTAAAGGTTAGCCATGAAGGATCCCCTTTACAATTAAGAACATGGTGTTATGTATAAAATGGGATAGGACAATAGATTGAAATGACACCTATCAATCATAGAAGCACATAAGGTGATGAAAGACTTGCATGAGGGAGTAATAGAATGACATTTTGCAATAAAAATCACATAGAAGAAAATTATGGATGTAGGGTATTAGTGGCCTACAATGTACAAGGATGTTAATGGTTTCTACAAATCATGTGATGTGTGTTAGCACACTGGGGGGTTGGCTACACCGAATTTGGTTAAATTAATCACAATTCTTCCAGAGGAACCATTTATGAATTAATGATTTGATTTTGTGGCACTAATGAAACGCAAGTAGGTATACATGGAACAAGTATATATTGGTGGCCATAGATAATTATGCAACAAAATGGATGGAGGCTATAAACAAATACTGCAACAATGATAACATTTTTTTTTTATGAATGCATTTTTACCAAGTTTGGGCATGTCCATTGACTAAATCACAGTTCATGGTATGCATTTCATTAACGATGTTGTTAAACATTTGACTGATCATTTCTTACTGAAACATGTCAGTTCCATTATTATTATCCATAGAAGAATGGTTAAACATAATCCACTAACAAGGTGTTGGGAACATTGTTGACTAAATTGGTCAATGATAATAAAATGGAAATTGGGATGAACATTTACTAACCATTTTGTTTTTTTATAGTACAACATACAAAGTAGTTATAAGATACACATTATAATAACTTGTTTATCTTTTAATGCCTATAGAATACAAACTACCAATAATCGATATTGACCACAAAAAAAGGAACCATGGAAGAGTTTTAACAAGTAAGGTTTTAGAGGTAGAAAAATTGCAAGAAAACAAATTTGCACTTTAAGGTGAAATTGGGAATGTAACATTAGAATAGGGCTTTGTGGAGTCAACAGAAGAAGATGAAAAAATAGTTCAAAGTTGATTTTATTTTGTGGTTTCTAGAGGGTAGTAAGTCACATCTTGGGAAGTTCACTTGGAAATGGTTTGGACATTATAAATTATAATTTGTGCTGCTTAATTATACAATATTGCTAATGACATTTATTAACTTTGAACCAAATCTAGTGCTAGTTAATATTAACAAATTAAAACCATACAAATTCATTGAATTTAAGGTATAAGATTCTAAAATATAGTTGCCATTATACTAAGAAGACCCATAACATCACAATTTTACAAGCTTCATGGATTCATTTTAATTCCATGCAAAATTTGTTATTTCATAGGTTCATATTGTTTAAACACGAAAATTGTGTGTTCATGAAGGTGAAGGAAGGAACTAAGGTGGATTAACCATATGTTATGTTCAATAATTTGTGTGGTGAATTGGATAGATTGACAAAAATGAAGGAACAAATGCAAGTGGATGCAAAACATGGGGACAAGAAAAAAACCTATCATTCAAGGTTGGTTTTGGCAGTTGTTTAGATACATCTTTTGGAATGAATTTATAGTTATGCAGAAAAGAAAATAATAAAAACCCATAAAAAAATAAAAAGGACCAAAGAAGAGTTATAAGATGTTCAAGATAATAAGGCAAAAAAAAATCAAGGGAGGATGTTAGACCTTAGAAATTCATGAGGGGGAATACAAAACCATTTGGAGTTACAATCCCAATAATGATTACACCCCATGTTCCTTTTAAACCACAGAAGGAAAATAGGTCATTACATGAGCAACAAAGGAAATAACAGCTACAACAAATGAAGTGTGAGAGGAGAAGATCACCATAGCTAGTTGCAACAATTCAAATACAACAATAACATGTGCAACGTGATGAAGTGGATGACATGTATGATTATCATGCCCAAATGAATGTTCATGATGATGATGTACTAAATGTGCATACGTATAAACACAAATTAATTAACAACAATAACAACAACCTCATGTACCATAGGTGGTTTTAACATAACCATCATTCAATGTTCATAAACTAGCTACAATTATGGTATCATAAAGTAAACCAGGGTTAGTAAAAGAAAGAGTTTTAGAGGTTGGCCAAGAGTTGCAAGTGTGGGATAGGGTGGTATCATTAGGAAATGAATCTAAGGAAAAGACATCACCAAAATTCACACTAAATATGTTAAAGATATGGCATATGTTATCTTAAAGAATAATAAACTATAGAAATGTGTCAAACCATGGCCATTGTCAACCTGAAGATGGGTAATTTGGGTTTAGAAGTGTAAACATTAAAAACCATATTAGTAACCATAGTGGAAAGAGAAACACAATGATTGTTTCAATTGATATGGAAAAATTGAAAACATGAGGAATACATGTAACAAATAAATGGTTGGAAGAAACTAAAAATAGAATTAGAGGAGAATGCAAATGTTACAATGCTAGAATTAACCATAGAGAACAAAGAGATGAAGAGGAAGTTGGAGGAATTGATGGTTCAACAGAAGGAATGGTAGGAGCTAAGGAAGAAAGAAATGTATGGAATGAAACAAAACAACAATACTAGAAGACACTAATGGAATATAAACATAAGGAGGCGTTGGAAAGAGAGAAGGAATCGTGGTTGTAGGAGCATGAAACAAAAACAAATATAGTCAACAAAATGTTTGTACAAATCATACATATGAATATGTGGTTGCAACAAAGGAATTCCACAAATAGAAGGCATAAAAAGAGAAGGAGTAGGTAGTATTGGATGTGTTAACAATACAAAAGGAGATGTTTAGAACCAAGACAAAGTTGGATGACTTATTGGAAAGGTACAAAGATCTTGATCATGTGTATGTTAAGAACAAATTAGTGGAGTATGAAAATTTGGTGCAATATTATTCAATATTATGCACCAAGCAATAGATGAAAGACTTTAATGCCACATAAAATGAGCGGTCGGAGTTGGAAAAAACACAATTCAAAGAGGAAATGTAGAAAAAATTGGTTGCACACAAGAAAGACGAGGAAGGATAGAAGGTACCTTTTGCATTAAAAAAAACATTTATAGGTTTTATGTACAAAAGTCCAAATAGTTTAGAGCCTTTTAATCTAACAAAGGAGGAAGGGGAAATGAATGTAGTGGAACAACACAAGAGAAATAAGAAAAAGAACCACAAAATCTTGGAGGAGGAAGACATGATCACCATAAGGAGGAAGCTAAGGAACAAGAACAAAAAATTCATGTAGAAAGGACTTCGTTGAAAGTTAATGACACTAGCATACAAAAGGAACCACTTAGAAGCACAAAACTAGTGATGGAACACATATTTGAGGGGGGAAATTAAGTAAAACAGAACCACTACACAAGGTTTTAGTTCCTTGAAATGAGTGCAATAATTGAGGTTAAAATAAGAACACAAATAAAGGTGTAGACATAAATGTTAACAACTTAGAATGAGCAAAGCAAAACCATAGATGGTTGACACAATAAATTGAAGAACAAATGTTTTTCCATCTACCATAACAAGGATTTTGAAGATGGAATTCAAAGTGGAAGGAGGTTAATGTTACCAAGTAAATGGAAAAGATTTAATAAGACAAGATTAGGACATTTGTTTAGTTTTGATTTTCAAATTATTTTTGGAGGGAAAGGATTTCGGATGTAGTTAATGATGACGATGAAGGTAGGGATATTGTTTTACACACAAAGATAGACTTAAAGAGTTGTTGGAAAAGATAATAGAAACATAGTATGTAATTTGAAGTTTTGTTGGGCTATGAGCCATAGATTTTCATGTTTTTCATTTATGATATCTACATTTTAAAATTATAATTGTTTGATATGTTGAATTTTAAGTAAAGAAAATAGTAATATATTGATGAAAAATTATTGAATACATGTTGAATCTATTGTGTTTTCTAATTGTAATAATTAGACTTTGATCACATTTTTTGATTATAAAAAAAAATCCAAATTTTGGGAAATAATGGAATAGTAACAAAATGATTAGGATGTATGAATGTGGTCTACAAATTAACTTGAATGGTTTGTAACAACATGTTGTAGGTGATTTCAGTGTTATTATGTGTACCATTTGTATTGTTTGTTAGTAGGCCAAGAGTAAATTAAAATAGAATTTGTGCCTATTGATAGTTACTAAGCTAGACATTGTCACTATTGTGGGTATAATAAGTCAGTTTATGTAAGATCTTGGGTTGCCACATTGGAGAGTTGTAAAAAGGATATTGAGGTACTTACAAGGCATTAAGACTTATTTTCTTCAATATTTAGGGGTTGGAAATGGAACAATTGTCATAGGATTCTGTGATTCAAATTGGGGAGGTGATTTGGACACTTGATGTTCAATTATCAAATTTACTTTTCTTTTGGCCCATGCAATGATTGCTTGGTTAAACAAGCTACAAACCATAAAGGTGATTTCTACTATTAAGGCTAAATATGTGGTTGTTTCCCAAGCCACACGTGAAGCTATTTAAATTAGAAGGTTTTCTTGAGGAATTAATTAGGATATATACCTCAAGAAAAAAAAAAACTATTATCTACACAGATAGTCAAGCAAACATTGTCTTCATCAAGAATCCAATCATCATAATCAAACAAAACATATTGACATTCATCACCATTATGTGAGAGATCATATGGTCATTGTTGGAGAGGTGTTTTTTTGAAAATTGTGCCACTGCAAACATGAGCGCAAACTTGCTTATGAAGGGGTTACGTAGACATGCAACAACTAGGACTAAATTTTTTTGACCAAGGGGGAATGTTGGAATATTGTCAAATTTAATAAAGAAATTGTTATAATCTAATCCACCAAATCACTAAGAGCTTGATTTGCCAACTATATTAACAATTAACAATAATATGTTAGGTTACTAAAACATGGTCTACCAAGTATAAATTACATTGACAAAAGTTGTCATTATTTGAAGATCCAATGAATAACCAAACACATGAAGTTGATATGATAATTAATCCGTTATTAGATGGCTAGTAAGTAGTTTTCACCAAATTAGATGTAAGAATTCTATTATGTAATTAATTGTTCCAAGTGTATAAATTGGCTTTCCTTGAAATGAGAAGTGACCAAGTTTTACCTTGCTCTTTATTCTATTAAAGAATTTTTATTTTTTTCAATCATTGTTATTTTGTAACTTGCCATGGACATTGGTCATTCACATGGAAGGAACAGTCAATTTATCATTATTACATAAATTTTATAGTCATGCAAAAGTTCATTTGTGCCCACACTTCAATTCTTCCTTGGAACTTGGGATCAATTGTTGCCAACTCCTTTTAGTCCATGGGTGGGTAAACATTAAGGTTTAATGGTGTCCAAGAGTCACGTGGAACATCCATTCCAAACATTATTGAAGCAATGTACTTAATACAAATAATTTATTGTGTTTTATAGACCTAACATTATGAATAGGGGGTTTTTAAAAATTACCTTTATTTGATTTTTTAAATGCTTAAATTTGGAATTGAAATATAAATATTGACCAAGAGCACACCACTTGTTTCATTCTTTGTTGTTCAAGTATAATCTTGTACTTGAACAACAAAAAATGAAATAAGTTGGTGTTACACCACTTTCATTGTGATAGGAAATATAATTATCTTGACAATTATTTGTTAACACCAACAATTGCACTTATAAAAACAATGCCTTAGAGTGTTTTTGCAAAAATATATGGTACAAATATTTTGTTACTAGCATTGCAATAAAATTGTGCATGGATTTCTAGGCTTGTGCCTTCACAAGACCAAAAACCAAAAAATATTATAATTTATGGTCAAGGTTTTATGGTCTTTAATCCCACAACAATGCCATTTTTTTGGAGTTGCATTGTCACAAGACCAAATTACATTTAAGGGTCACTAGCCTACTAAAAATGCTCATTTTTTGGACTTGCGCCATTATAAAACCCAAAATCAAGCAATATCATTATTTCTTGATTATATTTAAAGGTCATTAGCCCACTAAAAATGCCATATTTTTGGATTTGTACTATTGCAAGTTCAAAATTTGTCTAATATTTACATATTATAAGGTTCATTTTTTTAGTAGCCACTCCCAAGAATTTTCCATGCACAATTATTTGAATTGACATGTTTTGAAATTTCCCTCTTTAGGGGTAACCATAACAAATTGATATATATATATATATATTCAAGGTTCATGGTCCAAGGCTCCAAGCTCAATGTTCATGCAATTGTCATTTTGAGATTCAATAGGTATAAAAGCTTCACAACAAAATTGTTGTTTAGTTCATTTATAAATTTCAGGTAGTGTTATTATTTATGCAAAAGTTGGATGACACATCGAATGTTGTTAATTACCATTTGTACCACCAAAAGTTTTACCCAACATTATTTGATTGCACCATTGATGTTTAATTTAAAATATGTTTGCCATTATGTAGAACCTAGTCATTGAAACCATTGAAGGCTTCAAACATTGTCTAATTGCACCATTGATGTTTAGTTTAACACATGCTTGCCATTATGTAGAACCTAGTCATTGAAACCATTGAAGGCCTCAAAAACAATACACTCCTACCTAAAGATGGATGGATACTCATTCCAAGATTAAGTTAATTTTGTTATAACTTAAGATTCATTGATGAATGAATTCATCTATCATTGGATTGCAATGCATCACATGGAAAAACATGTAATATAAATTCTTGTAGTTTACCCATTTTTCCTTTTCCCCTAGTGTTTGTACATTAATTCATGAGAAGTTCAAATGACATCTACATAAATTTGCAATTGTAATAATATATTCATTTGACATGCTTCTAAAAATTCTTGTCTCCAAAGAGAAAATCATTATATACCCTAGTTGGTGCAAATTTCACAAAAACATTCATGTGAATTATAGAAAACCATTTATTAATTATATAGGTCATTTCTAGCTAAAGTTGATCATGAATGTTAATCGGTGAGCATGTGAGCAAGAATGTGAATATATGAACATGAGCATAAGGAATATTCATTGTCATATTCCATTCTTGTCATAAGAATATTCACAATGACATGGCAAAAATATTATGTGATAAACCCAAATATTGTGCCATGTCAAGAAAATATTTATTGATAAGTTTGGAATATTTTGCCACATCAGCCTAGGTGCAAAAATTTAAGTTAACGTTGAACAACACTATTATGGGTTTCATGCAATGGTTTCTAGAGTCCTAAATTTGGGTTGGTTGGGGTTGGCAAAACACCGAAATATTTGTGACTACATGTTGTCCCACATAATCTAAGGGGAAGGAGTTCTTTTGATAGATTTTTCCATCCATTTATTCACCTACTTTGGTATCTTGAAGATACTTGTAACACAAGTCATCATATGGTGACACAATTCCACTCACATATTTCACACTTGTGCGTTTCATGTGAGAGGTTGTGACATTAAATTTGGTTTAGGGAAATGTTTGGAAATCAACTATAGATAAAATAAATAAAAATTTCAAAAAGATTCATTTGAAAATTTCTTTTTATGAAGACATGTTTTTTTGGCAAAAGGACCCCAAAAAGGATAATAATCCTAAATGCAAAGCAAACACATTGGCTTGTTAAATGTCATTTGGACCCCAATATTGGCTTGTTGAACCAAATGTCCAATTGGCAACATAGTTATGACAAGATATTCAAAGAAAAAAGAACATATTAAACAAATTGAATGCAAAACAAAGTGAAGAATGGGATATGTGGGGCTGTTGGTCCCATGAGAAATCCTACCAGGATTGCTAGGGTAGAGAAAGGGTGTGAAATAATAAGAAGGCTTTCAATACAAAAGAAACCTTCAATTATAAGGTGCGCAATAAAAAGTAAGCAAGAAAAATAAATTATTTCCTCTCTTGCCTTGGGTTACTTTGCCACACATATACTAATGTATTTTTCTTGAGATATAACCATTTTTCAGGCAATGAATGCATATCATAAAAAGAAACAATTGATTAAAGATTCATTGAATTGAACATGTTTCAAATGAAAGGGTTTAGGGAGGAAAAAAAAAAAGCTAAAACGTAATGACAAACACAAGGGGGTGAAGAGAATAATACATGAGATAGTTGATTTCATAGAAAAATGTTGTCACAAACAACCCTTAAGAAAGTATAAACAAAAAGAAATTAACCATCCATCCATAATCTTTGTTTTGGTTGTTAAAATATTTCCTATAAAATATCTTTAAATACCAACCAATCTTTATAACAAACATATGCATAAAGATATTTTAGATCGTTTAAACTAATGATAGGATTTTGGGGTTATTCTAATAACACTTTGTAGCTATCATTCAAAGTGCATTGAATGTTTTTCTTCATTAAATGAAACAAACAAGTTGATTATATGGTGATCACATAATGCATTGTGCAAAAGTCTACATGGATATGATGTTTTTCAAAATGTTTTGGTAATGAATCCAATTTTTTGGAACAAGTTAATTTTTTTGAAAACCCTTATATGTTTAATTGGTGAAAGAATTGTTATGAGAAACAATGTTCAACAAGTGTCAACCTCATTAAATGTGAAATTGTTAGGAGAGGTGGAAATGTATAATAATATAGTGTGCCTTATAATATATGTCACCACTTTAGGTGGATATGCAAATTACTTTGTTCATTTCCAAATATGTCTAGTGATAATGCATCACATTATTGTTGAACTTTTGTCAACTTGGACTTATACCCATTAACAAATTTGAGGAATTGTTAAATGTAGATGCATAAAACAAGATATAAATGGGATATTGGGTAGCAAGAAATGGGCTGCAAGGCTATAAAATTTATGAGATAGGAATACAAATGTTTATTTTATAAATTTTGAACAACTTTCGACAACCTCCTACAGACAATCCATGGCCAACATAATCAATTAACTGAAACAACACAATCCGATTCTAGAGACAATTTGACCACCTTTTAAGATTCCATAATGAGTGAATTCAAATAGAAGTGTTCTATGACACAATATGCAAGAAATGGTTGAAAAATGTTGTGGACCTAAAATGCATATGAAACGTGTATGTGCTTGTATACAATAAAAAGCTAGATGCACTGATGTAAGATATGACAACAACCAACAAGCTAGGTGAGTAGCACACTTTGCCATATGTAGAAGGGTCTTGTAACATGTTTAAAGATGAGATGCCACAATAGGTGGAAAACAACTCACTTTTGCACATTCATAGAAAAGATACGTATCACTAAAACCTCAAGTTAATTTCAATCATGTTTACATAAATATGAAAGTAATTGACATGACAATGCAACACTCTTAAGTTAAAATTTTGTTGTATTGGACATTAAAGTGCATTATTTGATTTGAATGTCATTCAATTAAATGTGTGAAAAATTATGGCATATAATAGTGATAAAAAATGGAGATTGCACACATTAAGAAAATATCACTTAACATGTTCATTACAAAGGGGTTGTGTAATATATATATATATATATATATTTGCTTATGAATTTGGTTGAAGGATAACATGTTATTGAATTGATTATGTAGTTAAAATATATCAATATGTAGCTATTATATTTGATTGTCATAGTTTCAAGTACATGTACATTTTTTCAAAATGATTCAATTATCAATGACATGGAAGGATCCCTCACTTCATGTTCTTTTACATTTAGTTATATTAGTTCATTTATTAGTACTAGTTCACTCACTAACTTATTAATTCAACTTAAATTGAACTTACTAGTATTAATTCATTTACTAACCTATTGATTGAATTTATTAACAATTAATACCTTAAATTATTAATACATATATGATATATATTTTCCTACTTTTTAATACCAAAAATTAATACATGTCCTATATTAATTATGTCTTGGTTTTTTTAGTTAAACATAATCTTATGAAATTAATTAAATTATAGATTTGACCCAAACACACATATATATGGGACCCTATATATTTATTAATGTATTTTGTTAATTAAAAAAAGAGTGTACCCCCTTGAGGTATTAATAAACTTTCATTTTTTTTGGTTCTATTCAATATTGTACACAAAGAACTTTAGGTTTCATTGTTAAATGTGTTTTTTTTGTGCATATAAATTTAGGTGGTTGTTCTTGCTCTAAATGAAGAAAAGAAAGTACATAACTTACTCAATGGAACACATTTTCAAAATTGTAATTCAACTTTCCTTCAAAACCTCATCATGTTCTTAGATGATTATGATTTGGAAGAGGTTATTTGGAAGAGGTTGTACATCGACTTGTGCAAAATATATAGGCAAGTTGAAAGAAAAAGATTTTACGCCCAAAACCTTTCTCCCATAGATCCATTTTAACAAATTCAATAACTTTTTGTTGGTAAAAAAAATATTGTTGTTCATGGCATCTCAAATTTTGTTGCCATCCTATTTATAATATCCAAACTACTTGGAGGAGTTCAAATACAAATCTAGTAGCATATCAATTGAATGCTACAAATCACATGTGACCAATTCTTTGAATTCTACAAGGATCCAAACATTATTGTTGAAAAAATGTTATACATAGATTGAAGATTTTGTATGTTGTACTTAATAAATTTTATTTCAATTTATGAATTCATAAATGAAATGTGATCTACTCTATTTTTGTCATTTCTTTTACACCCTCTTTGTTAATTTTTTCTTCAAAAAAAATGTTCAACTATTTAAAATGAGAAGGTTCACCACACACAAAACAATTGTTGCAAACATAAGTTTTGCATAATATTCTCATACATAAAACAACAAAAATTATTATTTCCAAAACTCATGATCCAATTGGTATCCAAAGATATCTATAGCTTATATACAAATCTTGTAAACCAAGTTTGAAACATACTAGCTATTTTGTGCTCACAACATGCATATGGCTTGTTAAAAAATGAATAATTTTCTTAAAAAATGATTAATGGAATAAAACTCCTAAAAAGGTTTCATAGTGATAATGCTCTTGAAGCCACTAACATTGGAAGTTATATAATTTATAGGAAAGAGATGGATGGGAGGTGTTGAATGGTTCAATAGTCATGTTAGCCCCATTAACATAAGATATTCCACAACATCACAACAAAGATTGTGGCCTACCAATGGGAAAGTTTTTCCCTACCTCCCATCGATTGTACACAACTAGAAAAAATGATTATAAAAATTATATTTATAAAAATGATTATAAACCTTCACCTTTTAAAGTATTATTCTTAACTCTTTTTCACACAAGTAAAAGTAAATGATCACAAAATTTAAGTTTAAATATTTATTTAATCATTAAAGTACATTCCATGAATTTAAAAATTTCCCCCCCTACCACAAAGTTTTATAATTATATTATTTGAATGAAAATGGTAACATCAAGGTATTATAGGGTAGACATGTTTAATAAGGTCCACTAATAGTCTTGTTTTACAAAAATAAAATTTGGTCTAGAATTTGTTTTGAATGCAATGGAAAAGTGCCTTTTTTCAACATCATAATCACAATGAAGACAACATTTTCAATACCTTGTGCACTGATTTGCATATGCATGTTTCTCGTCAATTCAATTAAATTTAAATCCAATTGAATTAATTGAATTTGATGTACTAAACTCAATTTGAATTAAATGGAATATATATTTTATTCAATGTATTTGAATTCAATTGAATTTGAACTAAATCCAATGGAATTTTTGGAAATAAATACCTTAAGTTAATGTAATGACAATTTATTTGCAATCTTTATAAAATTTATAAATTAAAAAAATTAAAATGAATTATGAGATTTAAGACATGTGAAAATAAATAAATAATTTAAAATAATTTAAAATAATTTAAAATAAAATGATTGAATTAAAAACCCCAAAAAAACCATTCAAGTTTTTGGAATAAATATTTAAAAATCAGTGTAATTCTTTGAATTCAAAATTAAATGCATCATAAAATTTGATGCAATCATCAAACTAGAATTTGTTTATATTATAAATTTTGATTATTTAACTTGGGCTTTGTGTTGATGTGCACTACTAGAGACAATCAATTGATGGAAAAATGTACTTTATTTTTTGAAAATTAAGTTCCATTCAAATCAAAATATTGAATGACATTATGTGTAACTTGAATTTAATTGAATTCAAATTTTTAAACTTAATTCAAATACATTGAATGAAATTAAAATTCAATTGACAAGAAATGGGATGCAAATTGGTGCAAAAGATGTTGAAAATTTGCTCATGATTATGGTGTTGAAAAGAAAAGAAACTCAAAAAAGATGCATATATATATATGAAAATACACCTTTCCATTCCTCTTTACTTAGGAATTGGTTAAACAAATTCCAATTTGGAGTTGTCATCCAAGAGGATGACTTATGGAATCTAAAGTTGCTTTACTTAAATCAAGTTCAATGAATCTTCATCATTGGAATTAAATAGATGAAATTGATTTCATTATGAAATTGTGTAACCCGAGGACAGGTGGAATTGATCCAGTGTGAACGATGGATCTGTTTCTTTATCAGCCGGTTATAATAGCCGTTTTGGTTTTTTTTCGGCGCTCATTAATCCTGCATGGGATGCATGGAGTTTTTGTTTCTTTTGGTGTGTGCTGTGTGTAGGGATGGCGGCGCATCTTCATGGGAACTGATGGTGTTGGTTGAAGGAGGGCGGCAAGAATTGAAGGCTAGGTCGGCAAGGAGGAACGGAACGGCCGTATGGGGAGATGAAAACTTGAAGGAGAAGCCAACAGGAGCATGAAGAGCAAGAATGATAGGCAGAGGAAGGAGGAAGGATAAAGGACAGAAGGGAGAGTAGGAGTGGAAGGAACAAGGGAGTCAGAAGGGGGAGAACCAGGATTAGGTAGGAGCTGTAGTGGAGAGAGTTGGACCGTCTTTTACCAGTTCTTGTCTTCCGCTGCGTCTGGTATTCGGAGCAAGTCACTTTGCTACAGAACTCATATATATTTTTTTTTTGAGGAAGGAGTAGAATGCAGAGGAGATCAGAGGAATCTGAGGTTGTTTTGGGAGAAGGTTTCGGAGAGAGCTTGTGTTTTCGGAATGTAAATATTTTGCAAATTTAAACAAGAAACGTTTAGCAGATTAGCTCTGTGTGTTTCAGTCGTGTGAATCTTTGTCTCTGCAGAGGTGTGTGGTGATGAGAAACTGACCTTTCGAGTGTAGTTGGAGGATCAGCAATTTTGGTTTGGAGATCATCCTGGTTTAGGAGGTCTGAGTCTGAATGAGTAGATCAGGATCGCTTAGGTCCACATTAGGGGCTCGATCGTCCAGTATAGATGTATAGGGTCCCTCTCTTTTGGTTACAATTGCACGAGTATTTAAAAACATGTTCATATTTAATTTTTAGTGTAGATGGAGAACACCTTATTTAGCATAACTTTCCATCTACAAAGGGTGGGCATTTTGAAAAATGTAATGCTTACTTTTACAAATGTTTCCTCTTTTGAATGGAGCAAGCATTACCTTTTCAAAAATGCATGCCCTCCTTTAAATTTGTTTTTCCCATGATATGTTGTGGGTACTTGTTGGGTGTCATTGTGATTTATATTTGTTAATTTTATTTTTGGGAATAGGTCTTTACACTCAATAAAGCCCTCGACAATGGACTTCACTAGATTTGGGCATGTGTTCAATTTCATCTCACATGGGCCCTTATTTTGGTAAAGCTTGCTACCTCATGCTTTACCCTACACATACTAAATCATACCGCACAAGATGTTGCATATACATGTCTATATTTTTGTGACATTTATTTAGACAAGTTGAAGTTGGGGGGCAAGTAGTTCAGGATTTGGGTTCCAATTGAGAAGGTGAGGGTTCAATTTCCTTGTATGCCAATGAGCTTCATGATTAATTACATAGTTGAATTGGACTCTTGTGATGTGTATGAATATAATGAAATTGCACTCATCACTTTTGTCATGGCATATTCGATTACATGAACACATACACTTGTGATGTGTATGAATATAATGATATTGCACTCACCACTTTGATCATGGGCATATTCGATTTCATGAATGCACCGACACGGTCGAATTGCCCAAAAGAACAAATTTCATGGTAAAGGTCCCAATGACACATCATCAAACCTTTATAATAAAAGCAAAATTTAATTTTTTATTTGACAATCCAATCATGTCAAAGATTGTGCATGTAATATTCTATGCCATGAGCGAAATGATGAGTCCAGTTCAACTATGGATGAGTCCAGTCCAACTATGGAGTCATGTAATCATGTGTGTCGTGTGTGATTACAAATAGATCTACCTACTTGGCCTAATGTCCTAGGCATGGTTCTTGTGCAACTGTTGCATTGAAAGCCAGAGTAGTCATTTGCTCGATGCAATTTTGTATACATTGCATGATAGGATACAATTCTTTGTAATTCTGACTTGTGTAGTTATTACTGAACTAGAGGTTCACTGACTTTTGTGTATTTACTACTGAATTCTGTAATTGAATACAAAAGATTAGTAAGAACTCTAGGCCCTACAGAAAACATGGATCGCTGGAAATCAACTTGCGATCAACAGAATGCAAACAAGTTCTCATATCTTTGAGAAAGCTTAACTATTGACAGGAACTACTGTCACAGGAGTTTGTACTTACCGATGTTGAAGAGGAGAATTGTGCAGACAAATAACTCTGATGGATGAACGTGAAAAACTTTCATAAACATTCTGGCAACTTGGTTGCTGTACATCACAAGAATAGCCACAAGGAGTCCTATTGATTTGAGTGTGCTGAACAGTAGAACAGTAGTCCTTGCCTTTGTCTATTTTGTATCTCTATTCACATACTCTAAATCTCTTTGCATGTGTTGATACATTTCTTGAGACTGGTATACTGCTTAGGGCTGCTGCTCTTTGTTACAAAAACAAACTTCCCAACAAGATGAACATTTCCCCCACATCTATGCTGTCATGGAATTAATGAAGAGCTTTGTGGGTCTGTTAGATCATATTCACTTACTTTGCAGCAAGGAGTTACAAGTACTGCATAACCAAGTCTGCACTTTCATTGTACCTGCAATGGCATCAGTGACACAAAAGTGAATCCCAAGTATCAGATCAATGAGAAGGTGAGTGAGGAAAGCAAGTTAAAATGGATCATGGATTGGTACTTCCGTGAAGGTTAGAGCCAGGTGAATCTTGTATACTGGATCAGCATAACATCATTGGGCACCTACACGATCCTGTTGTAAAATTATGCCAATGGTAGAAATCTATGACAAACAGCACAATAACCTTGATGTGTGAGGAAGATATTACTGGAACATCTAGATTAGCAAGATGGCACCACTCAGAAGAGGCCAGCATCTTCTACATGCCACATTCTCTTTCAAGTTGTTGAACCTTTTCAAAAACTCTGGTTGAATGATGTTCTGCACTGTGAGATGATTCCATTCAGATACAAGAGTAGAAAGATGTGTCACAATAGATGGGACTGAAAGCACACCTTTTAGCATCTTTCCAGAGCATTCCATACACAATCTTCCTCAGCCTGCCAGTAGATAATTTGCGAATACCCCACTTGTTGTACATTTGATAACGCTCTCGTCTACTGGCATGTGTTGCAATGTTGGTGTAGATAATATCCCTTTGTTGTTTCACAAGCTCCTTCAGCATCTCCCGATTCTCCAGTCTTTCTAGGAGTCTCTCAATGCTCTGGATTTCCCATGCAATTGTAGGTGGGCCATGAAGCGGTGGCACATCATACGCCAGCCTGACCTGTGACATCAGTGGCATAGTTCATCACCAAACAAGTAGGATAGTGGTATGGAGGGATGCATAAGAATTTTCATAACACAGCAAGTGTGAAAATTCCACAAAAATGCTGGTGGACTTTCATGTTGCAAAGGCAAAATAATTACCTCATGACTGAGGAGGTTGGGGTCTGCAACTAGCTGCTTATATTTCAGTGCCCTTGTGAGGAGGTCCACACATTGCTCATCCCATAGTTTACATAGACCATCAAGGGATGGCAAACAATGGCCTGCTGTGCCTCTTAGGCCACAGGCCCAAGTGCATGATGAAGATGCAGATCGCCGTAAAGTGGCCTCAGCTTGACTCCTGGGTGTGATGGGGAGTGGGCCAGAAAAGTTATCCAAGGTGAGGCATTGTTTATTGCTCTGTTTCTCCAATTTGTCAAAAGTATTTTCTACCCAAGGCTCACCCTTGGGAACACAGTCTGGTGATTCACCAACATCACTTTTTTGCAGCTTGCTCTGTTTCTCCAATGTGTCAAAAGTATTTTCTACCCAAGGCTCACCCTTGCGAACATAGTCTGGTGATTCACCAAGATCACTTTTTTGCAGCTTGCACAGTGATGAATCCTCACATGTGAAAAGTGCCTGCTGATAACTTGTGGGTGTTCTCTGGAGCAAAATTTGTGGCACACAGGAGGGTTAGGGCAGTGACAACCAGCCTAATTTCTGCACGATGTGCACATATTTGTGACACATTCCTACTCATCAACATCTAGTACAGATTGTACCACCAGGGTTCAATCAGGTCAATATGGTTAATAAATGGTTGCAATGATATACTCACTGGACATGTAATGCGATCAGCACATGGAGTCTGCTCTAAAGAGTATACACTGCCTCTGCTATCAACAATTCATGGCATGGAAAGCAGCCAACAACTCATGTGAAAATTCTTCACCTTCTCAAGAGATTCAAGTAGATCATCAGTGGCTGACCGGACATTTGCTGTTGATACTGTGCTTTCACTGTCAGAGTCACACCCAATGGAGAAATCAGGAGATGGTATGACTTGGCTCTGCAGGAAATATTTCCTGGAAATGGACATAGATTGCGTGCTGGAAATTTCCTGTTCATACATAGCACGAAAAGTGGTCCCTTTGGATATTTTGACTGAGCATTGGGAATCTGGTGAAGAGGGATAAGGACAGCCATTTCCCGGCGGGCTCTCAATGTCAATCACACCACATGACAAGGGCATATCCTCATTTGATCTGCTACGTTGATCAACATCTGATGCAGTCTTTGCAGATGATAGTTGTCTGTGTGATGAAATTTGTGGCTGCTCTTCTCCATGCTTATGAGAGTTGCAGTCAGGCTGAGAGTCAATTCTAGCATAAAATTGGTCAGATGGTGCACTGACCATTGAATCTGCCAGGATTGATCGTGAACACTCTGACTCAATATTGGGTATCTCCTGCCAGTGACTCAAAGATGGCACCAGTGATGTGCCAGGTCTGACATCAGCTACCAAAACACTTGAGCCATCATGCTGCTCTGTTGTCTTAACTGGAACTTCCCCATAGACAGCCTCAATCTCTGTGTGTGATGTTGGCCTGTGATAACTGTGACTCCGTTGGTTGTTGGATGCCCATGGATTTTTACTTGAACATGCTTCTGGAAGAGGGGATAAGCTTTCTGATATCCCATCAGAGTGATTCTGGAATCTGTCTTTCAATTCTCCAGTATTTTGGTGTCCATCTCTAACTGGTTGCAGAGAGCCTTTCAACTCATACATGCCTGCAGCAGTTTCAAGAAGCTTATTTTTCTGCAACACCTCACAATCTGATTGCAGAGCAACAATACTTGGTTGTGATACAGCTAGACTAGTCTGTGTAACATTACACCTGGTGTTGTCTTCTAACATCTTGTTTGAATCAGATTCTTGTGCACAAGTAGTATGGTGACCCACACTGGAGGCAATTAATTTGCCTCCAGCTGTATACTGGGGTAATCCATTAGCTGTAATCTCTTGAAGTTTGTCTTCCTTCCCAACATGAAAGTAAAGTTTCCTTGCAGGTTTTCTAGAGTTTCCTTTTATCTGGACTGTAGCTTGAGAAACCGAGCATGAGTCAAGGGTCCCTGTGAGTCCTGGAGCACTGGCTTGCAAGTTTGTGGTTCCTGATGAAGATAGTGCATTTGCCCCTGTGTGCAACAGCTTTGCTAGCTCCTCTAGAAGTTCCTCCTCCATAGCAGGGGAGAGAGGGGATTCCACCTCACAAGTGTGACCAACCAGTGGTGTCTTGTTACAGGGTGGAGTTGTTAAACCGACTCCAATGTCTGAGGATGCTGACACATCATCAATTTGAGGGATTAAACATCTTTCTGATTCACCTGCCAAGAGACCAGCAGACACTGGGAAGCATTCAAGGCTGCCTGCAGCTCCTAGTGATTTCTTGGAATTGTAAGAGGGAGCTTGAATGCAATCACCATGTGCTGACATACTTTTCACCTCTGTTGAATTCCACCAGCTGCTGGGAATATCAACCTGCCCAAGATCTTGACACCGTCTTCCAGACTGTGGAATTTTATCATCACATTTTCCCTTGATGGGAACTCGGATCTTCCAAGAAGGGGATAATTTGCAGCTTCCAGCAGCTACAGAAATCCATTCTCTTGTAGGTGAAAGGGGCCATTCTTCTAAATGGTTCCCTTTCAAAGCTACTGAGGGAAATATATTAACTGTTTCAGTTGGACTACCACACAAGCCCACAGATGTGGGTTCCCTTCCATCTATCATTGGAGGAATTGTTCCAGTCTCTAAAACTGTCTGGTTCCAGACCTGGAGAGGTGAAGAAAGAACAGTTGGGCCTTTTTCTTTCAGTTTTTCATCAGGCAATTGGGGAAAGCTGAAAGAAAGTGCATCTGCAGAAAGTGCAAGAGAAAATGCACTATTTATGTTTGCCATGTCTGCTACATTGTCTATGTCAGTAGTATGGAATAACTCCATGCTCTTGTCACCAGTTGCATTTCTGCTAAATCTGTCTCCTTCTGGTGCAAGAAAAAAACTTGTTGCCAATTCCGTCAAGATCTCATCTTTCCTTTTTTCTGAGATGTTGATATCATAAAGAGAATCAACTGGTGACCTAGGCATTTCAAGCAGACACCCCCCTGTGTCACCTGCAATATCTGAAAGAGTCAGACATCCATCCCACAGCAGCAGTTTCTGATTATCCAGCTACTGAGCATTGTACAGCAATACCAGTCCCCTGATTTCCAGCTCTCTCTTCTCTGAAGGCCACATTGAAAGGACAAATTGAAAAACACTAACCTGCTGCAATCAGAGATTGTGGTTCAATTGTAATACTGTTTGACAATACAGAGAGCCACACTGACCAAGTTCATGCAACTCTGCATACCTGGTTCTTCTGGTAGCCTGCTAGGATCTCCAGTCATTGCATCAAGAGATGGGTAAATTCTTTGATGAGCATCAGTTCGTGCATGATGGTCATCCAAAATTTCTTGGTCCTTCTCAATACCAGAGTTTGCCAATATCATTATAGCTCCCTGGGCCTTTTGGCTCAGGCATTGCCTCCACCACTTTTGGATGAGCAAAACTACTCTCTGAACCCTTTGGTACCACAATCGGGCCACATGCATTCGCCAAAATGCCTGCACACAAAATTTCCACAAGAGTCTGAACCATATTAGCACTCCGCAACAGGACAACTGTAATGTATAGCAAGGTTCCTGTTAGAATGATCAGAGTACAATCACAGTCCACCTGTTGGAAAACTAACCTGAAGGAGTATTGCTGCTTGGTGTTGTTTTGCTGACTGAGGAAATGTCCAGTAGCCAAAGTGGAGCATGCTCTGCAGCGATGAATGTTTGGAGCTCACATCGGTTGTCAATTGTCTGCTTTTTACTCTGTGCACTATAAAAGGTGACAATTGCTTGCTGTCAGAACTTCTTGAAGAGATTTGACGACTGCCTGCCACCCTATGAAGCCTTACTTTCGCAGACCGTTGCAGTTTCCTTTTGTGATGCAGTGTGGAGCCTCGATTTGCTGTGGAAAGAATGATTGGTTTGTCTGATTTAATTACAGCAAGCACCCGCTTTCTGTCCAGTTGACTCAGCTTCTTAATTACATCTGCAAACCAGACTTAATTTGTCACTTCCAAAGCTGCAGACATTTTGTCAGCAGAAAAGGTACATACGAGAAATAAGAACAGACGAGGCACAACCCTCATCATGGTCAAATCATTGAGCACTGTAATGAGATCACAGCAAGAAGCAACGTGTAAGTTTACCATTCTTAGAGCTGTTTTTGACAACTGAAAGTTTTTCTAAACGTTGCAGAGCTCCAACTTTAGCATTGGTACAAATGACTTCACTGGGTTCATGCTCCTGCAAATGGCTTGACACTTTGCTCCAGTAGCACACAGTCTTTGCCATTGCACATCCTTGTGGTCCTCCTGGTCATAGAACATGCAATCTTGAGAGAGTCAGTTCGTTAAGCAATCTACAGCTTGAAGGTCAAATCCATTGCTAGACTCTACCAATGGTGACCAGATTGCTTACCATTGTGTACCTTTGCAAGTGTCTCCCAGTCACCTTTGACTAAGGCATCTGGGCAGTATTTAAGCCAATAGGCTATCACAGTGTTCTCTGCATGCTCCAAATCCCTGTTTCAACCCAACTCTATGAGAAATTTTCAGCTGCATCATCGTGCTACATTCTGTTGCAGAACTCCATCCACCTCAGAAATTTGAATCTGCAAAGGGATTCCCTAGCAAGGAAGGTTAAAAAAGAAGAAGTTCGAAGGAAAATAGTCTGGATCTTGAAACAGAAAAGTCAGTGTGCATGCAGTCCCTGCAGCAGCAGTGCTTCCTGCACCTAATAAGTAATGAAAACAGACAGGCACAAAAGCAGAAACTCATCCAAGAAATCCATACCGGCAAAGGATCCAAGCATATGCCTTCTTGTGCTTCCATGCATCCAGATGATAAAGCTCAGATATCTGGAGGGGTCCAATACTAAGTCCATTGTCGCCATCAGGACAATTAAGATGGTTACTTGACTCCACGAACCGCAAGGCATTCAGGAGAGGCTGAACCGTACGCCTGCAGTCATTCAGTTTCTTTTGATTCTTTGCCTCTACCAAGAGGTCTAACCCAACAGATTTCACGCTCTCCCATGTATTCAGCCGTCTCCTAATAGAGACCATCCTTGTAGCTCAAACCCTGGACTCTTTGCCCAAAGTTCCCTTTCTTCTTTTCAGTGGACTGAGGGGCAGCCTTCAGATGCCTAACCATAGCACATCATCTTCCCTGACTGCTCTCTGCAGCTTTTGAGTGACTGGAAAAGTCAGACACCATGAGGACTGCCAGAAGCAAACATTGCCAGTCATAATCAAAAGATCTTACAGCTCAGGCAAATGTATGCACACCCAATATCTCCATTGGCTCTGCCACTTAAACGTACACAGAAGGGCTTCTCCAATTGACTGCTGCATAGAATTTTGATGTTGATCCATCCCACGGTTTCCCACAAAGCTGGATTGAGCTGGAGGACAAGACTGCACAGGACAGATCCTTTCCGCACAGCCAGGACCTACTGTAAGACGAGGACTTCACACCTTGTTGAAATCATTTTAGAGCATTGCTACAGTCATGGTGCAGCATCACTGGACATGACTGCAGATGTGTACATAATTGCTCCACCTGCAAAGGACCTGTGACTTGGTCATGGGGGAAAAACTATCAGTCCTTTGAAAATGGTAATGTGACAGCTGAAGAGTTGTGGTGACTTAGTTTCTCATATCAATGTCTACCAGAGGAAAGGAACGAAGAGAAATGAGACATCACAGCAGCACCAGCAGCCAGATATTGCTCAGGAAATCTCCTGTAACAAGTGCAAGAACTGGCAGTGGAAACAGCGTTTGCGCTCACAATCTTTCTAGGACATAGAGAGAATACAACGTCTTGGATCTTAAAAAGAGAAAGACTGTTTCTACTTCCTTCGCAGTTACTAAGTGACATTGGAAATAGCAAAAGTGTGGGGACTCCGAGGGACGACAATCAACCGTGAAAACAAGACAAGAAACGCTGCAAGCCTGATCACGCGACAAGGAAGCAGATCTTTGCAAAATTGAGCACACAATGCAGCCAAGCTTCAACACGGTGGTCTCAAGAAACGAAATTGACACAAATCTAATCAGTAAACTTGCTGCCAAAACAAAACAAGAAACAGAAACAAATTTTTTTCTTGTGGAATCCAGACAAAACAACAGCACTTCTGGAGCAAGAAGAAGAGCAGTACTGGACAGGACCTGAAGCAAAATGCGAAGTTGGGACACACTTACAAGTTACGTCCAAAATGCGCATCAAAGTCCGCCTTGATGATGTCCCTCCACCGCACGACTAACGGCAGATTCAGCAATTTTCTGAAACTTTCTTGCGCGAAGGTCCAACGTACATCGTACAACACTGACTCTTTGTACTCTTCTGGTAGACTTGGTACTCTTCTTGTGTCGGAGCTGTTCTTGTGTCGGAGGAGGAGCTGCTGCTGCTGCTGCTACTGCTGCGATGGAACAAACAAAAGTGTGGATGTAATAATAGAGATCCTCAGACAACACAAAGCAAAGCAAAGCAAAGCAAAGCAAAGGGGGGAAAAACAGGCCAGGACAGAAAACGAAGACTATGTCGAAGAGACTAAATCAAAAGAAGCAAAAGTACGCACAAAAACTCAAAGAAAATGCACAAAACACAAGAAACTCAGAAAACAACTTATAAGAACACGAAGAAGAAGAAGAAGAAACTGGACAAGATCAGCAGCAGCAGTCGTCACCACGAAAAGAAAAGGAAGGGAAAAGAAAAGAAGGAAAGGAAAAAAGGGCAAATCACAAAAAAGAAAATCCAAAACAGAATCAGAAACATGCGGCTTACTTACATGGGGGTAAGTTGTAATTAGGGCCTGTAGCCAAATTTAACCTGTAGCCAAATTTGGCTATGTTAGGTAATTCCTCTATATCTTGTGGATGATTAGCCACTGTGGTACAACCCTGCTTCCATTATGGCAAGTTCAAACCAACAACAGTTTATAAAACAGGAAAATGAGGGGTTTTAATTTATATATATATATATATATATATATATATATATATATTTGTAAATTCCAATTTTTTTTGTGAGCTACTTGGACTGGTCAATCATCCACAAGAGGAATGAGCCAAATTTAACTAAAGGAAAAATAAAGGGTTTTTTTTTTTTTTTTTTCCTTCCCCCATTTTTGTGAGATAGGTACTTGACCCGGGAAATCATCCAAGAGAGGAATGACCCAAATTTGACTAGAGGTCAGACGGGAAAGCAGAGCATGCTTAGAGTCATATGCTTTGTTGTGACGACCTTGAGGATAGCACTGGCTAAATATGGTGGCTTCAAGACTTTTTTTTCCCTCAAAATATGGCGACTTTGACACAATTTTCCCAAAACAATCCTTTGTATCCATTTCACTGACTTTTTAAATTTTTTTTAAATTTTCATTTTTCCCTTTTTCTTACAGTGTGCAATTTTGGTGAAAAGAAAAACACTGAAGTCAAGGTTTTCTTTCCACAGTAACTACTGACTCACAGCAGGTGAAATTTTTTGTTAAAAAGTGGGGCCAAAATGAAAAAACTACAATTGTTTGAAAATTCCTCAAAATGTGGAGACCAAATGGAGAACCTACTACTGTACTAACTACAATTGTTTGAGAATTCCTCAACATGTGGGACCAAATGGAAAAAAACTATGTACAACATTGTTTGAAATTTCCTTAAAGTCCGGGACCAAATGGGAAAAACTCCATTGTTCTGTTGTCTCTCTGTTGCATTGCAGAACCAACAACACAAAAATGAGCCATTTACAGACACACACCAAAAAAAAAAACTCAACTCACTATTTTGTCAGGGGAATTGATACCAAGTCCATGAAAAGAAACACAATTGCTGCACAAACTAAGAAGGCATCACAAACACACTGGCCCTGCCAATAGCTAAGATGTTGTACATCTACATGCCATACAAGAAGGCATCACAAACACACTGGCCCTGCCAATAGCTAACATGTTGTACATCTATACATGCCATGTCCCACACTCTGAAACACCAAAAAAAATCCGATTCCAATCTAAACAGTCTAAACACTTTCACCAAAAAAACTGGTTCACCTAATGTGAAACCGGTTCTAATAAGGTAAAACTTCCAAAAGTTGGATCGAATGCAATAGTCCCTGCCCCCAACAAAACATGTAAAGATGGATGAACAACAAAGTGAAAAATGGATGAATCATCTACACTACCATCTATGTTGTTAGGTATTAGTTTCAAAAGTGGGTTTTGATTGGTGTCTTGTAGAATTGTTATCTTTCAAGAGAACCCATCTTGCTTGCTTGACGGTATTTCGGAGTTTAATGTAATTCTCTCCCACTTGAGAATTCAATCTGAGATTGCAATTTATCAACCCTAGTTATTTATGTGTCTTCAGGTGATGATTTTTTAAATTTGTGTGATTTGTTATTAGCCATGGCAATAGGTTGGTAAGAAGCCAACTAAAACTTTATTAAATCAAACTCCTAACCCCCCCAAAAAAAAGGACCTAGGTAGATTAATAATATCTTAATTATTGCTTTGCAAGGAGAAAGGAGATTCCTAGTACATAGTTTAAAAGGAACTCCCATTTTCTAGACTTAGTCTTGTAAATGGGTTGTGGTTTTAAATCCCATTAGCTTCTTTCATCTATTGTGAATGACAACCCAGATTGCTACTATATTTTTTTGGCAACATGCTAGAAGAGCCTATTGTGTAAATATGGCAATTTCAGAAAAATCAATTCCTCAAAATCTACCAACTTTGGTGCAATTTTTTCATAAGATTCTTTTGCATAAGTTGCACTGGATTTTTTCGGTTGTCAAATGATGAAAATTTGCCCTAAAAAAATGCATAAGTTGTATGTATAGATGTATGTATGACTATTACTCACTCGTTCAATGCTATGGATATTGATTGTTCACTTGAAAAAGAACGAATGTGCAACATACCGTGGTACCATTACCATTCTGACAAATGATTTAAATTATTTTCAATAAATGTCAAAATTTCTCAAAAATCAGCTGCTCACAATGCTGATTTTGCAAAATTACTTGGCATTTAATTTTTTCCACCTCAACTGTAAGAATTTTTTGAATTTTTTTTTAATTTTATTTATTTATGAAAGTGAAAAAAAATGATAAATAAATAAATATTGGTCAAGAAGATGCCAAAACTGTAAAGGTACTACTACTACTACTACTAGTGCAATCATTCATACCAAGAGGAGAAAAAACAAGGATCCAGAAATGTATCAAAATATGCATGATTGTAGTACTACCTTACACTATTGTCAGATTTGACATTAATTAATTGAAGAGATGGAATGTTGTTGAAGTTCTGGACAAATTTGGAAGTGCAAATTGTTGTTGAAAGTGTGTATGTAAAAAGATTCCAAAATCACATTTGCTAAATTGTATTGAAAATTCAGGAAATTGCTATATTAAAAAATATTTTAAAAATTGGATTTATCAACATGTCACAAAAATGCAAACACAAAGTACTTGCAATCACATGAAATTTTGGGAAAAAAAAAAAAAAAATGTCATGAAAAAATGGATTTGAGAAATTCGACAAGAACCATAAGTTAGATAGTTGAGAAATTTCAAGATACATTATTGTGTTGTTACGATATTTGGAAGGAACTTTGGAAAATGGAGAGGGTTAACAAAAATGGTTGCAATGAGCACCAACCCATCCAAATCTCAAGAAGCAGCACCATGTGCTGAAACCATAGAAAAACCTTTCTTTTTTAACTAGAGGAGGGCGCATGCTCCTGTTGTTGAAAATTAATTCATTTCTTGCACATGGGGTGGTGTCAAATGTGCACCATTTGGATACGTATTTAGTGCATACCAATTCTGGCTCATCATGTAACCGCCGCATCGCATCGCAACACAACACAACACAACACACCACACCGCCCCTTTGCCAACCTCATATATCAAGGAATGTAACGTACTAAAGACCTAACATTCTTTTGATTTCTTGTATGACGTTTGTTGTTTTGTCATGCAAACAATAGAAAGATACGGATAAAATCGTGTGCTATGTGTAAGTGGTTTTTTTATACCCGTTTATGTTACCATCAATTTTTTAATTCTTTTACAATTGTTAAATAAATAGGACCCTCATCCCTCTCATCTGCCTGAGGACTGACCTCTCTCTTGTCCTACTCTTGTCCTATACAAAGCTTCAACGAGTTAACTTGACGAAAGGGGAGTTGCAGATGCTCATTGTCCTCATGCTCAATCCAGTTGTTTCAACACAAACATTTTCAAGTTAAAAGTGTAGTTGGAGGTCACCTTCTATGTGTGAATTTCCCTCCTAGAAAATAAGAGAGATCTTATGCCCTTTTCATATGTGTAAGATTGGAGTAGCCATAAGAACCTTCTCCTCCTATGCCTTGTGATCTATCTATATCTAGGTTCATGAGAGTGTTTTGTCTCATGCTTCATGATTGATAAAGCCTATGAGTGTGGGATGATGTATATATGTACCCATAACAGCCTTGGCTGAAAATCTTAGTGGAATTTAGAGGACCTCCTCAGCTAAAATTTATCATTCCATGTCTAGGTGCAACTAGGGAGACTTTGTGTAATTTTCTAGCTTTGCTAAGATGTAGCGGCTAGCCCCAACCACTTACATAATGCATCTCAGTTCATCTCAACTAGGGTAGCTACATCTATCATTGAACACATAGTGAATTAGAACTTTGTAAATCCACACAATGGTTTTGGTTGCCTTTGGAGTGTGATGAGGAACTATCGAGCAAAACTAGTAGGCACATCCATAGTCACAAATCTTGTGAAAAATACCAAGCAAGATATAAGGTCTAGAAGTAAAGGGGGTATTTTTATTGAATTTTTTTTTCTCACACACTTAGTGACCTTTGAACATACATTGTCTACCCTACTAAGTACCAAACCACCACCTTCTAGATTCTATTCATCACCTACTCTATGGTTTATTGCTCAATTATGCAAATCCACCCCAATTCCTTTCAACCACTCTATTTCCTTTCAACCATTGTTCATCAATATTGTATTGTCCAAATCTGCCACTAACCCTGGGCTTCAAAACTTATGGCCACAAAATTCCAAGTGTTTGGAAAAACCTAACAACCTAATTTTTGTGGGTTAACACCATTTTGGTGCTCAAGAGAAGGAGGCAACTAAATTGTTTGAGAGAGGTAGTTGTTTAATGAAAGGGTCAATTGTGAATGTGAGTGACAGGACTCATTTGTGAGTGAAACTTTTTGCACAAAGCTTGCATTTACATCTCCTTCATATTTCAAGTTAGAGATTTTCAACGGTTACTCATTCTTTTTTTCATGAAAGCTTTTTTTTTGTTAAGCTCCTACCTCCTTCATTGTGCCTCTTGTCACGTTCTTTTTGTAGGTCAAGGAGCTTCTTTTAGAAGTGGCAATAATGCATGAACTTCTTCATATGCTAGTGATATTGGTCTTCAACAACAACATTGCAATGCATCTTGGTGATCACAATTCCTTTTCTCTCTTGGATCACTCACTTTCTTTATTGCATTGCCCATTCTCTCTCTATGGACAATTTTTTTTAGGATTGTACTTTCTTTTTCCTTCAAGCTTTTCTTTTTGAAGATCTTTTTCTTTTGCAAATTTTCTTTTTCCTAATTGTTCACTAATTCTTTCTTGGTTGCTTACACTTTCATTTTTAGCCACTCACACAATCTCATCTTAACAATAAAAAATGTCAATTTGTTTTTTTAAAAATAAAATTTACAACTAATTTTTTCAATTAAAAAGTAATTATGAATGACATTTTTTAGATGCAATCAACACATTTTTGTTGCACAAATTGGTTGCAAAAGATAGTTTGTTTTCTAGTGTTCTTGGTTGTTCACTTTTTGGTTTTTGGCTACTCACGATAGTATTTTGGCAATCACTCAAATTGATTTTCTTTTAGTCACTCACTATCTTTCCTTTGATCATTCACAATTCCACCTTTAGAGTCACATAATCAATTATTTCTTGGTGATTCATGATCTTTCTCATTATTGCTCATAATCATGTATTATAATTTTAGTCAATTCTTGATCATAGCATCTTTCATTCTTTATTTTTCATGTATATTTTTAAAAGTTGAATACATTCCTTCTTACAAGTTTTTTTTAAGTTATCTTTCTCGTGGTTGTTCACACTCTCTTTTTTGGTTGTTCATTTTTTTTCTCAACAATCACAAGGCAATTGATTTTTGCAAGCTCACATTTTTCCTCTTCTAGCAACCATAACTTGATCCCATTTTAATAGTTGCAATGCATCTTGGTTTTCATGGTGCATAATCCTTCTATTTTTCCTTTACAAGTTCTTGTTCTCACACAATCTCTATCCTTCAAGTTTTTTCTTAACAACCATGAACTTTCTTAGTAGTCACAATTCTTTCTTTCTCTTGCAAGCTCTACTTTAGATTCATGCAAGTCATGTTTTTTTTACAATTTTCATCTCTTGTTGGTTCTATTATGGGGATATGATGCAAGTGTTGGAGTGCAATAGATGTGTTTCCTAGTGTAAAACTTGCCTACCCCCCCTCTTCCCTTTCACTCCAAAGGTTTAACAATTTAATTGAGACTTATAGGAACATGTCCTATTATTGTCAACCTAGCTTGTGTTATTTATTTAACCTATTTTTAAGCTTGTGATCTAAAGTTTAGATTGTATCGTTTAGTATTGTTATGGTTGTCTCATTGGTACTACTTGAATGTTGTAGTGCAATTGATCTCCATATTCCTTCATGATTGTAAGAAAACATGTTGTTGTAAAGATGTTATGTATCACCTTTCAATGTTCCTTTGAGCTATGCATTTAGCCATAATCTAAGTATTTCCAACCCATCAAGCCCTTTTCTTTTCTCTTTCCTTTGATTTGTTGTTCTTGATTTGGTTTGTTGCTTCCTTTTCCATGGCCTTTTTTCATAGGAATCCTATATAGTCATTAGATGTGACCACATGGGATTATCAATAATCCACTAAGGGTTCCTTGCCTTTGGTTGTCTATGTAAGTAGGTGTGTTAATGTTAGTAGGTTTGCAAATGACAAGTTCTCAATGTTGTTCACCCTATTTTGCAACTGTTACAGAGGTTTTCCATGTTTCTAGTCCAAGTCAACCAATAGTTCATCACCTTCTTGAATTTCCACCTTGAACTTGAGTTGCAATGATGATATAAACAATCCACATTTTTGCATGTTTAAAGTCCAAATAACAACAATAATTATGTCCTCTTCCTTCATTAGGACACATGATGGGTTATTTTTCATGCACTTATTTGGTATTGTCATTCAAATGGTCGTACAATGATGATAATGGTATGTCCTAATGCTTGACGACCTTCTTCATGGAAGTCACCCTCTTTTCATTGCATCCACAGCCTTTCCAATTGTTCATCTATCCATATGCCTTTAGGGCATGTAACAAACTCTTGTCATGATTTTTAAAGAAAATTGTATCATTGCTTATGCAAGGGAAGAAATACATTATTTTCAAGTTGATGCATGTTTTGTCTAACATGTAGCTCCTTCTTTGCCATCCACATTGAACATGTGGCACTAGCAAAAGATGGGGCTCGTGTTTTTTGGGGCCCACGAGACGTATCCCATTGTCCTTCCTAAAATCAAACAAATAATACAAAAAGTTAGTTAGCTCAATAAACACTTGAATAACATGTCATTGTGTCACCCATGTAATATCAATAAGATATACAAAATTTCCAAATTCCTCCCATTCCAAGTTTTGGTCTATTGTTGTTGTGTAAGCAATGGTTGTGAATTTCAAGCTATGAAGGCTAGCTGGGACATGTTGAAATATGCAATGATCAACTTGCCTTACATCATTTCCAACTTGTGTGACCAGATGTTTGGCTACCCAATGATAGTATAAGAACTTAAAATACTTCTTCATGTAAAGATTGTTTATTTTTTCAATTTTCCTTTGATGAAACTTATTTATTTGAAATATTATGTCAATACTTTATGTTGTTGCTTTAATTTTTCTATTTTAACTCTTTTGCTAGACTATATTATTATTATTATTTGCATTATTCTTTGAATTTTACATTCATCAGTCTTTAGTTTTATTCACATTCACACTAGTTTCTTTCTACTATTTCTTTCAACTTCCTTGCATAATGTATAAGAATCTCCAAAAAGTTTCAAAATTCCTTTATCATAGATTTTAGTAAGGTGGACATGTTTTTTCATAGTTGAAAGGTATAAATGTTCATTCAAGTAGGACTTGTGCTAATCTATATGTATTGATAAGATTGTGATGATCTTATCTTGGAGGGAAAATTTGCAAGTTTGAGGATCTTTTTGGTGTTTCTTAGGCTCATTATAAATTTTGCATTACAATCCCCAAGCTTATAATGTGTCCTTTAAATTTGCATATTTATTTGGATTTTTGCAAAGAGCGCTTCATATATTGATTTTGCAACTTAGTTAAGGTTTAAGGCCTTATTGGTGATGTTCTACCCCTTCAAATCTAATGAATCATCCCATGTTTAAACAATTAAGATGGAATTATGAATTAGAATATCTATAAGTTTTTTATATTTTACACCCTTAACCAAACACTTAAAGCCCCCCCCATACATACATATGTTTGCATGTTTATGTCGTTGTGTGTGCATTGTATTGAAACAACTAAAAATTCATTATCAAACAATGATGTCACACAATGAGCTACAAAATTTACAATGTTTTGTATGGCACCTTTCACCAAACATTTAAAATCGCATGCGTTGAAGTATTTTTAGATTTAAGAACATTTGTGTGTGTTGGGATGTGACAACTTAAATTTTAACACCAAATGGTTTTATAATTTTCATGAACACCTTATTCAAGAGTGAATATTACATCTTGCATCCATGATAAAAAATATATTTATAATATTCTTGGTTGAAGTATTTTGAAATTCCAATTTTTTTTTTCCATATGGTGTTTAATCAATGATCATAGTTTGACCATCGGCAAGTGTTTGGCTAATTGGCCATGGGGTTTTTCTATTCACTAATCAAGTGTTCATTAAGGTGGGTTCAATGATTGGCATTACCCTATAAAGTTGAAGAATTCATTGGTTGTTAAAGTAAAAAAAACCCTATTGTTAGGACATTAGACCTTAGACCTATGGTTTTACTCATAGTTCTTTGATAACATGGCTTTCATTTATCCAAAATGCAAGGCTAAACCATTTTCTTACCTTGTCCTAGGCCCATTATTTTGGGAATGCTCCCATTTCAAGGCTTTACTTTACATACCCTTATACTTTATGTTGGGCCTTTCTAGATGGAAGAATGCCCTTAAAATAATATTTTTGTTTCTTTTCAAAGTTGGACACTTCTCAATTATGGTAAGGATGACACAATTGGATGCAACATTACAAGTGTTTTGAATATAAAATGAAAATATTAATGCTTTATATTAATTTGGGTTTGTTTTCTTAGTTTCAACTATTTTTTTCCCTTTTTGTTGGGTAATGGATGGTTTGGAAATGTGATGGATCAACACTTTAGAATCACTACAACAAAAGGTGTCCTTGTACATTAAGTGATTTCATTGGATTTTGAGTGAATTCACTAATCATAGTGAACATGATCTAATGGGGATGCAATGAATTCATTGGTCTAATGACTAGGGACTAGTGAGCTACACCCATAGACCATGCAAGTTGGAACTATAAGCACAAGGTATTTGGATTGTAAACAACTTGGGTTAGAAGGAGTGGAAGAACATCACAAAAGGAGAATACATGGCAACACCAATACAACAACCTCAATACCTTACCCCAAACTAGTGAGCCTTGATCTATTTGTTTACAAACTTGCATAAAATATGTGAATATTTTATTTTGGAAGGCTATGGATGAAATTACATGAAATATGTGAATATGGGATTGATTTGGTCTTGCTTGACTTAACATCATTATAATCCTCATCTAAAATCTAGTTGAGATTTTACATTAAAATAAAAACCAATTGGTATGGACGTTTAGGTTGGATATGATATTGATAAATATCTAAACCAAGATCACAACAAGATTATCACAACTTAAACATATTAATAAGACTTGAAATTTTCAATCACATCCTTTTGGGGCCCCTACAATTGCACCCCTTCACCCCCCCACCCCCTCCCCATTTCTCTTCCCAAAAAGTGTTAGCTCCCATATAAAACCATTGATTTCATCCATAAAATTGGATGGAGAGGGAAACATATGCATCTTTGTTTTCTAGTTTTTGATTCTCACCCCATTTTTGGATGTTGGAGCTTTGAAATCTTGTCTATCCTTGGAAGGAACGGAATTGTAAGAACCATTTCATCTTGTTCCTTTTGGTCCTTTCTTTGCAAAATAGGAAAATGAGGTTTGAAGTATCTTGTCAAACTTTGCAAACCTTCTTCTATGTGGGCATAAAATGAAATGCATGTCATTTGCCCCATTCGTTTGTGAAAACAAATTGATATTTACCAAAAATTTTAAGACCTTTCAATTGAAAATGACTTGGTGTAGGTTTGGCCCTTGGGTTGGTGCTTTCTCTAAAATAAAAGGCCTAAGGCAAAGTAGTAGTTAGCCAACCCTTTGTCTTTCAAAAAGACCCATGAACCTTATTCATACCCATCATAAAACATGAGATGAATATTATCATAAATGTATGTAAAACATTAAAAAATAATTTACAATGTATTTGGAAGGCACCACATATGCATGAACATAGGATTTTACACTTATTCCTTAAGAGTGGAAGGAAATTATGCATATTTATGGTTCATAAGATCTTTCCACCTTAAGAAGTAGGTGTAAGAATTCTCCTCTACACCTCATGATCTATTATGTTAAACTCACAATGAAATTCATCTCTTGCTTTATCATAGGTAAAGTTCAAAAGTCTGAAAGATGTTTCCAAAATGCTTGGCCAAACTTGGCTACCACCTCATCCTAGGGCCCTGACTTTGAGAATGTTCCCTACCTACTTACCTACTCACATAGTATTATAGTAACCACTTACATTCCCGAACTATATTGGGATGAGACTTACCCACTTACATTGGCAATTATCTAGGTAGGATAGGGTTTAAAGGATACCAAGGTGGAACCTTGGTAACTTAGTTGTGGTTCTTCATCAACATATTAGTTTTGGTTCTAAGGATCATCCTCATGGTGAACAAGAGGAGTAGTGGATCTTCCAGTACAAGAATGGAATATTTGCCCATTCCACTAGGTCACAAGTGTCAGCAATCACAACACCCCAAGTGCAAAGTAGTGCTCATATCTTACAAAGTCACCTTAAACCCTGAATCCCCTGAGTTGTGGGAAGTGGGTAGAATAACATGGGTGGTTATAGGCTATACAAACAAACAAAGGGCTTATAGAAGTACTTTCTAATTTGTACTCTGAAAACCCTTAGGAAGTTTTAGGTTTGTGGGTCTTGTGCAGTGCAGACTCCAAACAAGGAACTGCTGCATGATGTCATGAATCAAGTGTTTGCTACTGACAAGAATAGAATACTTGTTCTTCTTCTCCTTCTCCTTCTTCTTCTTCTTCTACTTACTTTCGGCCTCTGTCCCAAATCTAAAAGTCCAGCTAGAAGAAGCTGGCAGACAACCAATTTCAAGGTGGATTTTCCCTCAGGCACAAGTTTCAGTAGTCAGGATTTTTCCAGATTATATATATATATAACCCAGCAGCCACCAGTACACCATTCATTGGAAACCCTTTACAACACTGTTGTGAATGAACCACAACTTCATCCGCAACTAAGTAAACCTTCCTATATTTCCCCCTACACAATGGAAACAAGTATTGTGTAGGTACGTAAAAGTAGGTAAAGCATTTGGTGGCTAGGTGTCTTTGTATATTTTGTAGGTTCGATGGGTAGGTAGATACATGTGGATGGTTTAGTATATTTTGCTAACCGCCGTGGTTAGCTATGGGATTGGAATATAACGAAAAAGTGTTGCCTATCCACAGACCATTCATCCTTTGGGTAGTGAGTGCACTGATGAGTGCTGCTAAGTTCACTCTGGCAGAATTTTTCCAGCAAGACATAATTATATTGTTTGTGCAGCTGAGCTTCAAGCTCTGTTGAGTGAGTCCCACTGTCAAATGTTGTCCCAGTTTGACAAACGTGACAAACGTGACAACCATGCACCAGACAACAACCTGCATGAAATTTGCTTGGCAAGGATTCAGAAGCAGCAGTTGCCTAGGATGATGTTGTCAAAGAGTATTATTGGAATCCTTTGGATTGAAGAGAAAAGTCTAATATATTGCTCCACACCATGGCATTCTCTCTCTCTCTCTCTCTCAAACAGACCTGGGTGGATTTTCATTCTGGAATTGGAGGCCATGTTGCAGCCTGTAATCTGTGGAGGGCAGGTGTTTTGAAACATCTGGTATCCTTTTCTGTTCTAATTTTTCTCCTAATACTAGACAGGTATCTGCCATATATCACAAGGAAAAAAATAACAATCTTTAACACTTGAATAAAGCCCTCGGCCATAAGCTTGTTTGGAATTGGGTCTGTGTGCTCAGCTCCATCTTCAAGGCCTTTGTTCTGGTAAGGCCCATGGCATTTGGTCTTTTACCTTACCCTAGACTATATATATGTACATAATACACGTTGCTTCACACTTTTATTTTTGCCTTTTAGGTGAGGGCCGTAAGTTTGTGTGCCTGGTCACACAAGTCACAAACCCAACACTGGCATAAACTCATAGCAGATTTGTGTTGAGTGAGTTAGGCTATGAGAGATTTGTCCTGAATGAGTCTCGATGACAAAACTCATGCAGGGTACAAACTATAAACTCACTGCAGATTTGTTCTGTTATGAAGTGAGTTAGGCCTATGTGAGATTTGTTGTGAATGAGAACATCCATGACATAACTCACTCAGAACAAATGGAGAACAAACTCACTGCAGATTTTGTTCCAAAGTGAGTTATGCCAGATTTGTTTGGGAATGAGTGAATGTGCCATATATATATATAGACACAACAACTGGAAGGAGATTGCTGAGCATAAGAAACAAATACCCATTTATGTAGTGTTCACTATTCTGGAATCTGGACACTTGCAATGCTGAATTTGATGTATATAACAAGTTCACAACTTGGGGCTTTAGCCGGTGATCTCTGATGATCCCCCTTCAATTAAGGGTGAAGGAAGAACACATTAATGTGTCATGGGTGGCCTTGGAAGTTGGTGGTGCCAGGTGTGGCCTTTTGCAATGATAGTTTGGACTATAGTGGGGTGACATGGGGGCAACATCTTGGCGTGAGCATGCCAACCTAGATGACTACTTTGCAATGGTGTTGAAATTGTGCTTCCAACCTCCAACACAATTTTTATTTTTTGTGGGACCCAATAATGCACATTAGCTCCTTGACTTTAGTCATGAATAATATTGGGTTCTAGAAAATGCATCTCACCTTAATAAGGTAAACATGAAGTCCAAAATTGTGAACCTTTACATTAAACACAATTTTTATCTTTTGTGGGACCCAATAATGAACATAGTGTGATTCATAGTAATTAGTTCATGGGTATTCTCACACTTTTTTTGTTTTTTTTTCCTCCCCAAAAGAGAAAATCTGAACCCCTCATGAGTGCATGCCAAGCCTTCTCATTGGCTGCATGAAGCTTTTATTTCCAAATCTGTTTGTCAACATTTTTGGCCTGGGCTAATGGCAGGAGCACAAGTTGTGGGACATAGCCTATAGGTCATTAGCTACTTCACTTTGGTCATGAGTAAAATTAGGTTCTAGAAAGGAATATCACCTTAATAAATGAATATGAAATCCAAAACCATTGTAGAACCCACCTTGACAAAAATGCATCATTCATATCTCAAATTGAAATATGGATAATGGAAGGTAGAGAGCTTTCTAGTGCAATGTTGTACAACCAACATTGACACAAATCCATCATTCATGTCCAAAAATTGAAATATGGAACCTAGCCATTATACTAGGACGTACTTCATTCCTTTCTCCACTTCCTTCTTGCTTGATGTTACAATCAGAATTTTTTTAAACAATGTTTTGAAAAGTTACATAGATTGTAGCCTAGCCTTAGGAAAGGAGTGATTGCACTTGTTGTGGAAATGTCAAGGCAAAGAAGGGAAATAATGCAATCAATTTTTGTTTTTTTGCCATCCCAAATTTTGTGAGACAAAATGTTAATTTTTGTGAACCTTGTGGGTGATCTTATGGATGACATATTTGGGGGTAGTAAGGTAACAGCACTCCGGCGATCATTATGTATGTGTGCATTCAAAATTGGCAGAAAATAGATGGTCAACAATGAAAAATTTGGTTATAATCTATAGCCTACATGGCACCTTGCTAAATAGTTTCAACTAATCACAATAGTAGGGGATCAAACCCTAGTCATAAAAATTTTGCTCATAAAATTTCTGGCCATTGCCACATAATATCTCTTGCAAGTTGATAGATTAGTAATCTTTATAAACAAACGAGAACGTATTTATTGAGAAAGGCAGCATAGTGTAGACTATGTCTAAGGAAAGGATCATGAAAATAAAAAGGTCACATGGCTCCATGAAGATTGTGTTCTCTACTCAAACACAACAACAAAAAAATTAGAAAATCACAACACTTGAAGACCATGAAATCAAAATAAAACATAATTTAAAAAAATAAAAATTCAAAGTCAAACTACCCAAGGCACCAAGGGATGCAAGCACTTGGTAATGGGCAACCTACAATTGAAGAGCATTGAAAACATATTAATGCTTGTTTGTTGGCCAAATGCTCATAATTTTATCAAAAGAAAATTTTACATTGTAAAAAAAAGAGTGCCCAAACATCTGAACACACACGTAATTGCAACACGCATGATAAATGTTCATTCATCTTTCATTGGACACAACATTTGAATGAATCATGGCGCTTTTTACTAGTTTTAAATATTTGTGTTGTGAAATAGGACAACAAAATTGGTTATGATCCTTCACATTTTGGTTAGAGAACTAATAATATTTTGAAGGCTTGAAACAACTTTGGCATTACTTTTCATTGCCATTCTAAACATGGATTTTTGCACATACAGGGTTATATGCACACAATGCTTGAATAATCACTTCTTTAACAAATTTCATATTTTTTAGGGTACGAAATAAAACCTTAACAACATTCATATGGATGTTGAATGATTCATCACGTTCTTCAAACAATTAATAGTAAAAATACACAATAAAGTTGTCTAGTTATTAATAAAATTTAAAGAAAAACAACACTAGAACCTTGAGTTTGTGGTCATAAATGTGGTGTAATCTTTTAAAAACTTGAAAAAAATACATTAGCATTCAGGGGGGTTGAATTTTTTTAAACCATTAATTTTGGTGGTAAATTGAGTCTCACCATGTCTTTTTTTTCTTAAACCCTTTCATTATTGCTACATATATTTTCATTGTTCCTACTTGTATAACTACTATAATTCCTTTCAAACCTTGTGCATTAAATGCTGAGTTTCAACATTTCATACCCATATTTAACAAAATTTCCTTACTCTACAGATACCACTGAAAAAACGGGTTAGGAGGTGAAAGGAAGCTCAAAGACAAGGTGAAGATAGGGTGAATTTATGGGTTTTTCTAATACCTAAAGCTTCATTTACCCCCTATTGTGGAAAGCATATGTGCATCTTAGCCAATAATTTAAAACTTATTTCAAAGCCTTGAAATATGACACCTTCTACAACTTGGTAAAAAAAGCTCTTGGTCACATAACATTTCACCTATGTTAGAATCATGAGCTTTGGCCCAAATGTGGTTTGTTTGACATTTAAATGCTAAAAACCAATGCCACTTTTGAAATTTGTAATCCATTTCATCAAAATTGTCTAATGCATACCTTCCACAATAGATTCACAAAACACAAGCTTGCATACAACAACACAAAAGAAAGCACAAAACTTTAATTCAAAAGCTAGTCAAATTGTGAAAGAACCTAAGCACTTTATTCAAATTCCAAAATTGTGATTTTGAAGAAGAGAGGAAATCACAAAACCTGATAATGAAATTACAAGACTAAAACATCAAGCTTCAACAAAATGCATCAAGACTCCTTGTTACAACTTGCATTGGATTCTTGTGCCAAAAACTTTATAGCACTATGCAAAATGGTTTTGCCATGCACCACATTCTACAAAATGTTTCCACCACAAAAAATAGAATACAAAATCAATTACTTTGCAAACAAACACAAATGCACATTCCCATTCTAAATTTCTAAATTTTATGACAAGCTTGAAAGGGTTGAAGCTTTCAAAGATAGATGACTTTAAGCTTGTGAAGCATTGCTCTTCTCGAATCACAACTCCTGAAGTCCTATGGGTCTTGTAGCACCATTCAACCTTGTCAAAGTAGCTCCATCCTAGGGATAAAGTTCATCTAAAATCTAATACCTACAATGGAATATGTATAAACCTAACACTCACTAATTTTTGCCCATTCAAAGTTAATGGGATATGTTATACATAAAAAATATACATTAGAAGATATGTACATAGCTGGGGCTGATGGAGGATATCAGTACCAACAACTGGGTTTACAGAAAACCCAGTTGTTGGTACTGATCTCTTTGGGGCTTGGGCTCTACATTATGTTATAACATAATGTTGAAACCAAGGTGTAGGAATCTCATAGTTTGGAGCAAATTTACAAACTTTTTTTGTTTGTTTATTAAAGAGAGAGTGCAGGCATGTTGATTCATGGGGGAACAAGAAGAGGCACATGGAGTTTTTGGGCCACCTCCATATGTTAGGTTTTGATCCGGGGAAGCCCCCCCTCCCTGACACTAGGCGATGGGGCTTTGCATGGCTCCATGTGAACCGCACTACCAGGCAATGGGTGTTGTTTTGTTATGTTTTTTTTTTCCCCCTCTTTGGATGCAGTGCATCTTTTCTTAAAGTACGTGACTTCAATCTTTTTCTCTCTTCTTTGCCTGGTTGGACTCTTGGAGCAAACCCCGAGGGATTCCAACTTGCTTTGAAGATTGGCAAGCTTGATTTAGGCTTAAGTTATGGGTGGTTGACTTAAGTTACCCAGGACCGACTCAAATATGCTTGTGTATTAGAACAATTGCTTAGTTTAAAGCATATGAAAAGATTTTTGAGCTCAAAATCTTTATCATTTTCAATGGAGTTATATAGCATAATTTCATGGATCCCCTAAGAATCCCCATAAGAACCCAGGACAGTGAACAGTATTTTGTAAGGTGATATGGAAATGTAATTCTTTTTTGAAAGGAAAAAAAGTCCTAAAAAATCTTGAGGTAAGGGAGGCATTTTCCTGCTGGAAGTCACTTCATGGTTGGTGAGTGAGACTTGGACTTTGGCTCCTCGTACTCACCTCATATGAGGTAACTCTCTCAGGAAAATGGGTGCCCCTTTTAAGGGCCTATTATTTCAGGCTTCTTTAAATTGCAAAATTCAATTGTTTTGAGAGGGAAGTGTTGGTTTTGTGCTTTTTTTAGAGCAGAATTGACACCTTAAATCGTTTGGGAAAAAGAATGTGTTTACCCAGGGAAGAAGCAAAATTTATCACCCTGTTGCTACATTTCAAAAATATGAAACCAATCACAATTGAAGCAATTGTAAGTCATGGTACATTTAGAAATCTTCCACAGACACCATTATTTGGGCAATTATATGTGTTTATCAGATTCATGATATATCTCCATTCCCACCCCGTCAACTTGAAAAATTGGATGCCTACTATGACTGAAGGGAGAGACTTCTTTTATTCAAATGCCATCCATCACCCTGGCCCAGTCAGAATACCTGGCCAAGCAAAAGCAGCCATTTTCTTCAACTGACCCATTTGGGGTTCACATTTATTGTGCATATTTACAAGTCCAAACTCAGTTCCACTTATTTCAACCACTTATTTCAAGGATGTATTTCACTATTATACTACTGCAAGTGGAGAGTTGGGAGTTCACAAAGAGAAGCCAAACTCAAGTGTAGCTGCTCACAGTGTTCACTTTTGAAGATGCTGCTGGGGAACATTAATATATACAAGCTAATTTTGTCTGCATAGATAACCCAAGAAAGTGATACCATATATCAATCCTAAGTCTCAACCAGTGTTAGGTAGTTTAAAAATTCTAGACTGAAGTTCCCCCACCTGGTCGGATGGGGAATATAGGCACATAATCAATGGAGACCAAAATTTGAAAGACTCACATCCACCTCTGACCCAGAAAAAATGAAAATGTCAAAGAACTCTTTAGACTTTCTTGAAGCTGGGCAGTTCTTTGAGGAAGTTGAAATACCCAGAATAAAAAATTCTTTGAAAAATTAAAAGATGACCCAACACTGGTCTTAACTTCTTAAACTCTTCTATGACTTCACATAAATGCACAGCTAGAGCAAGACTTATTATTTGTTTACTGATTCTTAGAGAGTACTAATTTGGATGGGACATTTGTTTTGGGAGTGTTTCTTCTGTCTTTGTTTTTATTTTAATAGGTCTTTTCTGAGCAAGTGGCAGCACTTTTTGGGTAGGCAAAAACTAGTTTTGGAATTGGGATCCTCTGTTCAAGTTGTTTTTGGTCTACTACTTTCAATAGAAATTGCAGGAGTCCAAAGTGACTAAATTGGACAGGACAATGTGGACAATAGGGGGCAGCCGACATTTACCCACTACTGGAACATAAAAGAAAGTTGGACAAGCAAAGTCCAAGCACTTTCAACTGACGTAGTTTTCCTGTGTACATACATGTACCCCTATCTAGCAACTGCCTTCAATCTAGCACAGCATCCCATCTGAGTTTGTAGTTGATGCAGGTATTGTCTACAAATGAAATGTCCAAAAGAGCTAACGATTGATCAACTGTTGAAGTCTCACATTAGAATGGTCTTTGGGTTGTTGAAATTTCACAAGACTTTTTTGAAACTTTCTACTCATACCTCCACAGAAGGCCAAATCCATTTTGACAAAGTATTGCCAAGTCTTGGACCAATTGTATCTCCAGTTGCACATAAATTTTTGAGCTCATGCAACCATGATCCATTCATTATCCTGACCTTAAATTACAATAAAGGTGAGGGTAGCCTTTGCTGTGGGCTGTACACTTAATAGGCCGTGACTTCCTGACTTGATTGTTCCATCTAGTAGATCTAAAGGCAGGCTGCATTTTTATCTTCAGATTGCAAAAGTTTGAAAGGTTCAATTGAGACATTACCATGCAAGACCATCAGAATGAGAAAGAAAGATTATGTAACACAATTAGCAATGCTAGTGAAGTTCATGCATTTAAAAAATTTGAGATGATATTGCAGTTCAATGGGTGATCATGACATCAAAGCCAAGTTGACATGATGGATTATGGAACATGGTTATTGATGTTCTTCAAAACAAAGATTTATGGATTGTTTATAACAACTCCACCAAACAAAGTTGTACACTAGAGGAAAGAAGAAAATAGATAGAGAAATTTTAACAAATACACCATCATCCCTTTCTTAGAACATTCACAAGTCCTTGTAATTGTTGGAATTATCTAAGAGTGGTAAACCAAGGTTGGTTCTTGACAATTCCAGCTTTTATAGGAATTTGTGTCCATGAAGTAATAAAACGCTAAATCACAAAAATTGACAATGGTAGTAACACATTAGTCATCAAAGGGGGTTTTCTAACTTGGAAGAATTGGTTAACATTAGAAGGAAAAAAAACTCCAACAAAAGGTGCAACCACCTTGTGCAAGGTTTAAATGTGCACCATTGTTGGAAGACTATACACATCCAAGCATGACAAAATATTCCACAAACAAAGAATGTGTAGGAATTGAACCAACAAAATAGCCATGACAAAAGAATTGTCATTAGTGTGGAGTAAATGTTACTCATAAATAGATTGCAAAGCATTAAAAGATCATTCGCATTATGCACGAGCTTGATGCTAAACTCAAAAAATTGCTTGTAAATGTATTGCAATAACTTCATTCACATTTCATGAAAAAAAAGGTTAATAGCATGTTTTTATTCTTAGTTCAAATTCATTATATTGATAATTTTTTTAAAAAGTAATTTTGATTATGTTATCATATGCAATTATAAGTAATACAATGCTTATAATTGCAATACAAAAAGTTTTAAAGAGAGAATTCCATGTTTTCATACTCATGTAAAAGTCACTATGTAATTAGAATAAGTGTTGTTGCAAAATTCATGTTTGGAAAGACAAACTTTGTTTATAACAATCCGTTGCATATATCACCACAACAAACACCTTTTTTTCTTTTCTTTTTTCGTTGTAAATCATTGTTTACATCCAATGTTGAATATTTGAAGTGCAAATAGAACAATCAACTTTAAACTAAAATAGTTAGACAATATAGGTTAGAAACATTCAAACTAATTTTGTCTCCCATTCTCTATAAACATAACAATGAGATGAAGAATATAATGATCAACAATAAAATTAGTAACTTAAGTGCAAGATTGGTGATAAAATTGGGCTTCATTTAATATTATGTGAACATGAAACGACCTTAAAAAATATTGGACTATCGATGATTTTGATTTGCTCACCGTCATCATTAAGCAAGTAGATATTGTGAAATTTCAATTTTACTTTTTTCTAATTTGATGAAAATTGATCAGGTCTTGTTCCATTGGTGAACCATATCATGCATTATTGGTTCCAAAGAAAGTTCCATAACCACCTCCACTGATGGTGAACAATATTATGAAATCAAGGAGATTATCCCTTACAATGTTTCATATTCTTAAGTACAATACATTGTTCTTTGACAAGATTATTTACAACATGTGTGGGGATGAATGAATCACCTTATAACACCTTAGAAAACTTAGTCATTTTGCTTTCATGATATTTATACACACCTCAGTTAGACAAGAATAATCATAAGATAGTTTATGTAGATAGTTTCCTTATTGAAAAACAAAATTAGCCCATTCACATTCCATTGTGTATGGATCATGTTCATTGATTGCCAACCATTTTTTCACATATAATGGATTTTTATTGCAACCCTTTTAGATGAATCTAATCAACATTCAATTTCAGGTATGACCTTGCAACATGCTCTTGTTTGCCTTCGTGTTCATATTGCATGTTCCAAGTTTCTTTATGTTAATTTTCATTAGGGTTTGTATTTGCCTATTTCATTTCTTCACATTCCTACGGTATGTGCGATTGGGATTTACACTTAACTTTTTTTCTTATCCATAATTTGTCACACAGTTTTTGTTCATGATAGTTTTCATACTAATGACACCCATACTCACTTCATGAAAACCAAAAAAAGTTCTACTTGCAACGTAAGTAGAACATCTTCAATTACATTGTAAATTTTTATTGTGGTGGGTTTAGAAATGTCTAAAATCACATGCCCGCTCAAGATGGAAATCTACCTTCATCTTTGTGTATTGGGCAAGTTTACAATATTAGGGCTTGCACTAGCACCTGCTCAATTTACTTTCCTCAAGGCTGATGTAACAAATTAAAATGACAGATTGGTATTGCTTATGTTGCTGAAACAATGTTTTTAAACAATAGTTACACTACTCTAAAAATGCTTTTGGGCATTCTATACTCATTTAGATTCATTTCAAATCTATTCACATGTTACACTACTACACTAAAAACATTCTTGCATAGATATATCATGCATCTTCAACATTTACCTAATTTTACAATTAGAAACATGTCAGATAAGCAGTGGTTACACTTGCAATGGGAACAGCACAAGGTGCTACTCTAAGAAGCCGAAGTGAAGAATGTCTACGGGTTTCCAGACTCACAGAAGAAAAAAATGCAGACAGAGACAAAGTGGTTTTGCAAGAGAATGTAATCAATAGCTGGATGTAGTATAAAAGGAACAATCATGGTGTTTCACATAAACAAACTGGTGACCTTAGAATGAAAGGTCTTGGTTTCCTATGCACAAGCTAAACCTGAGAATTGGCCTCATAATGCAAGGTCATCTTTTCTGTATACAAACTACACCTGACATATTTTTGAGAACAATCTTCCATGTCAGGAAAGGAATTCAAAGAAGTATGCACATTTGCCTGCTGTACCTAGATGGGCACTAGACCCAACCAAGTCATTCTGAACTCACTTGCAAAGGATTCAAAGAGAACCTATGTCGCATCTGCACCTTTCAATCCTCCTTTTGGCGTTTCATTGTTACAAAGAACATGGCAAGCACCAGAGTCAGACCACTAACTGCAGTGCCAACTGCATACCAGACAGCAGCAGCCAGAAACATTTGCACTATCACACTGGAGGTGAACTCAGCTGGCAATGGGCCTGCTGCATGAGGAACCTCTGATGATATGGCTGCATCCATCCCACTTGTCATTCCAACCAAAACAGCTGCAGTTACAGAAGCAACAAGTGGAGCGACTGCCAAAATTGACCTCAACCAACCTGCAACCATGTTGTCAACATCGTCATAAGGAATCCAGGTCTGTCTGGGATTGCCATTTGACTGTGGATTTCTCCTATTGTCCATCACTGGCTTTGTCTTTGTGAAGCTTGTAGAAGGAAGCGGACAGGATAAGGGCTCTGCAGGAGACCAATATTCATCTTCAATGGCATTTGCTTTGGAGTTGATCCTTGGTGCACTTGAACCTTTTTGACGTCTCTGTGCAGCTGCTTCAAACAGTGGGCCAAGTTCTTCTGGAATAGATGGGCTTGTGTGTGACTTATGTTGAAAACCAGAAGGTTTATCACTGTCAGGCAGAGTTACCCAGCTCAGTGGAATGATTGCACCTGTTGATGCACGGGCAGATTCTGGATTCCATGAAGACATATCTCCAAACTGACTCTTGCCTATGAAGTGATGCCACCACCAACCTGCCCGGGCCTGGATGCCTTCTGCAGCTGCCATCCGTGCCTCTCTCTGACGTGCTGTCTCCTGAAAAAGGCAATCAAGTTTCCAAGAACAGGTAGACCATTCTAATGTCAGTAGATGAAATGTTGCAGCTGATCCCAATTAGATGTCAAGAAAGGTTGTAAAAGATGATCATACAAGGTCAACGTCAGAAATGATAAGGTTGCCAGCAGGAATTATGAGAGAGATGAGAGAAATCACTTAAGGACATAAGTGAACTGTAGCCACAGACCATGTAAGGAGAGAGGAGGCTCCATCTTTTGCACTGCTCATGGCTTGGTGGGATTAAAGTAAGACTTTCTTGAATTAGATGGGTGTACTAAAAGATTGAAAGAGCACAATGTCATTTTCACAAATGTTTCTGGGGACAACAGGAAACCCTGACATAATCACAAAACCAATGTCAGGGGAGGAGTTCAGGGAAATTATCATGTATGTATCCTGTACTCTCCGGGCTGGTGATCCATCAAAGTCAGCATAGGCATAGGCAGGGAGGTCAAGTCATTTGAAGCCTCAACAGGTCAATTTATTTATGGTCTTGTCTGAAGATTATATATACATGACTTCTCATTCTCCAGAGTTCTGCTCTCTATCTAGGGCTCTGCAAAATTTCAGGGTTGCCTAGACCCAGGCTCATTGACTTCATTCATGGCTGTAGAACCCATGCCCAATGTGGCAGCACAACAGGAAGGCAAACTTGGGTTGTTGGGAGGGCAAGGAGGGGATATGGAAAATGAAATGAAGGCAACAGAATTGTTGACAACTGGCCTAGTGGAGGACTCACTCTGGTGGTGGGATGGATAAGGTCAGGCCATACTTATGGGAGTATAATGCCATATAGCCTTGTGCCAACAGCCCCTGAACCAGAGAGGAGAGCTCAATCCAGTAGTGACACTGAGCAGGAGGAACTGTAGAACAACAGTATGCTTGACATTACCTAATAGGCATATAATGTGCACTCAATTAAGAGGGAGAAAGACAAAAGAGATCACATGCTGTGGGTTTGTGAGAAGACTTACTTGTAAATTTGACCTTTTCAGTTTCTCACGTTCAGCACACTTTCTTAGAAACTTGTCTGTGGTGGCAAACACATTTTCTGTTCTCTGACCTCTGTAGCTATGCATATCGATGCCCACAAGAACACGAGGTTGCTTGGACATTATGAACTCCAAGGCTGCAAGCTTCTCCCTCTCCACAAGTCTGCAAAAACAACAACTGGTTCAGAATCTGCAAATTCTAGGCGCAATCTCTGGGATTATACTTTGCTGCATTACCAGATGTGAATATGCAGGTTAGATCATTCAAACTGCATGTTTAAATTGCCGAGTCTCCTTGATTGCACAGCTTTTGCACAGGTTCACCAGGATTTTGGACAACAAAAGAAGGCAGAATCACATGGTGCAAAGTTCTTATTTTTAAGTGAATGTACTACCACCACATAAACAACAAAAAACTGAATGCAGAAAAAGCCTGTAGTCCCCTTAGTCTGAAGCTGTTGAATACCATGAGACAACCCAAGTAATTGACCAACCTTGGGAAGATAGCCTAAGTGCTTGAAACTTCAATTTCTGAAGAGGGGGACATCCATGGACAATGCTCCAGGGTACTGCCCTGATGAATCTCAAACCATGAATAGGTACCAAGAGAATGTGTGAAAGCTTACGAAATGCAGTCAACTGGACATGATCGAATGGCATCATTGATGGTGGACTCAGAGTCGCCCCATTGTCCAACAGCACGTGCACGGCCATACTTATTCTCAATGGCAAAGGTGTTGGAAGCAATGAGTGCACATTTGAGGCAACCAATACATTCTACTTCATTCACAAAGATTGCCCTGTTTTCTTCTCTTGGCCCCAGCCACTTGGAATAGATTGGCTCACCAGTGAATTCATCAAATTCTGCTCGTTCCACTCGCATCTGTAACCCCACATTATTATAATCAGCCACAGCAGAGAATCAGTGTGGTGTTTTGTCAATTCCATGGCTCCCTGGTGATGTATGGATTTTGTATAGTACTGTAACAATGAATAGAGAGCATCTTGGATGTTCCTGTTTCATTTCACATGCTTCTATCTCTCTTTTTCATAGGAATTGCTGGGATTTTGTGTCTTGTATCTGGACCTAATCCATGTGACACCTGAAGGTGTCCAAGACTTGAGCATCAGGATTCTATTTAAATTTTAGAAAAAAGGCGAGAAATTCTTCTGTTGAGCAGATGGCCCGCACAAGTGAACCGGAATTTGCCAAAGCGGGATACGGGGACCACTCACGGCATCGTAAGCCGCTCGTCGCATTGGATCCGACAGGGTTTCGTAAGCATCGTTCAGCAAGATCGCCATATCATGCCCTACTTCTCCTGCAATGTCAGGATGGCATCTTTTCTGCAGCCAGCGGTATGCCTGTTTGATCTCTGGCAGACGCGCTTCAGCTTCTAACCCTAAGAGTTCATACAGGTCGTAAGCATGCTCTTCTGTCACTACTGAGCCTTTCCCCGCGTACGCTGATGCACGAGTAATAACACCTGCAACGCCGATTCATCCCAGGCACTGATAAGCTTCTCTCACGGCTCTCTCATCACTCCGAAATTCCAACGATGGAGTTCTGCAATTGTGGCCGGTCACGAACTCCGGTTTCCTGATGGATGCTCAAACAGACACAAAGACGGACATATCTCTCTTTCTGTGTCTCTCTAAGTCTCGGTTCGCTAACCTGGCCTGCTCGTCCTTCGCTTCCTGATCATTCTCAAAACGCCGACTCCTGATCGTGTCGACCATGCTCCGAGGCTACGCATCTGCAACGTTTTAACACGGGATCGTTGACTGTGGATCGTCGATTGCATCCGCTGTCGGGAAGGAAGCGAATTACAAGCGACTTGGTAGTAATTGGCGGACGCCGTCGTCGTCATCGCCATAGCTAGAAATGCTCAAAGATTCAAGCAAGCCCCCACCGCAAACAATTGAAACCAAAATAAATTGTTTTCTGCAATTGCACACAATTCAAACTCCAAAATACCAAGCCTCTAGGAAGAACACATACGATCTCGAAAGAAAAAGCATGGAGATGGGGTGAAAGACACGGAGTATGCACTTCCGCTTCAACTGCTGCAAATTTCTTCCTGCTGAAAATCAGTTTGGAACTAATCTCAGAAACTATGAAATCGCAGAAATTATTGAAAATTAGAAACTGCAGATTCACCTAACAAGATTCAATGGCTCTAGTCTGGATGGATGACTACAGGACACGTTGTTGAAATCGTTGGGGGGACTTCTTTCATTTTTTCCTCCTTCGGCCGCGCGTGCCTTTTTTTGTATACCGTTGCTTTCCAGCGACGACGGAGCACGTCAGCTGCCTAAAAAGAGCCAAAAAGAGCACCCCAAAAAGAGCAGCAGGCACGAGCCAGCACGGTTGCGTGCGAACAAGAACCATGCAAGCACCATGCGAAGCACGCGCGCTTGCATGGTTCTTGTGCGTACGCAACAGGGCTCCCGCGTGCCATGCTCCTCTTGTGCACCTACCAAGTGCGTGCTCCCGCTCACCACCTACCAAGTAGGTGGTCCCAGTCGGTGCGCACCACGCGTCTTTCCGGGCACTTGGAAAATTTTCCAATTTTGTTTTTTACTGGTTAGCTCTGTACCAGAGGGAAAGTGAGTTTACAAAAAACATTTGTTCGGGGCAGAGACTTTACAATTTTGTTTTATGGCTCTGACCCAAAGGGTAGAGACTTTGCAATTTTGTTCTATTGGCTCTGCCCAGAGAGAAGAGACTTCACAATTTTGTTTTATTGACTCTGCCCAGAGAAAACAGAACTTTAACATTTTGTTTTATTGAATCTGCCCAGAGAGAAGAGACTTTGCATTAGTCAAATATTTGTGATACTTTTTTTTGGCTTGAATAGAGAACCAATCCATGGGTGACAACTAGAAACAAATCTGTACACTCTAGGCCCTAAGTGCCTTTCTTTTCTTTGATCAAATTTGTTTTGCCTGTCACAATCCAAGTAAGCTACAAGACCTGCAACACATTGAATGCAGTCATCACACAATCTCTCCTTGCTAATCACTTTGATTGCAACTACTAACATATCTAGAGTGCAAAAAGTAGTTCATATTACAGCTACAATCCAAGTTATACATGTAAAGCGCACGTCAAGCGTTACCCTAAGCAAAAAATTACCCACTAGGCACCATGCAAAAACATCCCAAAAGAATGGTTCCAGTGGTTTACTTTACATGGTCAAATGTTAACCTGAAGCTTTGCTGAAAAAATGATCAAAAACTCTCTCCGCATCATGTCAATATGTCACAAAAATCATTGCAGTCCCAAATAGTGTAAACAAACCAGCATAATTCTAGTTGGAGATAATTTTCCCACACGTAAATTAATTGCTCTTGAAGCTAGTTCCAGTTAATGCCACCACAAGAGTTTTTGCCAATCTTTGAGAGTGTGGTGTTTACTTCATCTATACCACTGTTAAGCATTTGCTATAAAAGAAAGATGGAAACAACATTGTTCAGCTATAGTTTACCCTCTTGTGTATGTATACCACCACTTCACATGCATGGTTTTTTGCAAGGCAAGCCCAAACAGCAAAATATGGCAGTCTCTTAATATAATTTGACATGCCGTAACATCAAAGTGTCTATTCTAGCGTTTGAGAAGATAGAATACTAGAATCAGCAATAATCCATGCAAAACCTAACACCTCAAAGTGATGGCACCCCTTGATATGATTGCACTTCCAAAAACTTTTTGCAAATGCACTTTGTGAAGTCTGGCAGTCTCCACATGCCCACAGATTCTTGAAGATGCCCTAGTGTGGAGTACACACCAGGAGGTGTGCTGATGAGCCTAAATGTGATAGTCACTTTGTCACTATGGTATGAATGAAATAATTGGTCTAGTTCTTCCTCTCCATCCCGTGGCACAAATTGTGTGTGGTGTATACCCCTCATCACACATCCATCCTGATCATAATCTCTTCAGTTTTTCATGGACTTCAATAATCTGAGGATGTCTTGGTCATCAACTACAAATGTATGCACCTCATTTGTTCCCCTTCAATTGCAGGGCCAAAACCCCTCTGATATTTCTTCACACCACCATGTCTCACATGTTGGATATTTTGATTGAGATCCCACTTGCCAACCAACAACATAGATGTTGCGTGGTAGAACATAGCCTGCAATGTCTTTAGGCTCCACTTCCAGAATTTGTTTTGCAATGTGTTCTCCCATACCCATATCCCCATGAATTCTGCACATCTCAAGCAAGACTGTTCAAACAGAAGCACAGGGTTCACAAAACAATGATTGCCTTGATAAAATCTTCTGCCTTCTTCAGATGCAATGATGGCCAAGAAGATCACCCAAGCAAGGATAATGTTATGCTGATGTGATTAACACTGCAAACTGAATATGCAAATACTTAGCAGGCTCCTGGCCATCCTCCCTGCACATTTGGTAGAAATCAACTCCTCCTGAGATTGAACACTTCTCTTGCTCCTTGCAAAACATCATCAGAACAAATGTATTAAACATGCACACCCCCACCCATCTGCCAGTATCTGATAGTCGAATGTAGATCAGAGGCACAAATCCTGGATATCACACACCTGTAATTTAGTTGCAACTCGATGTAGTGCAAGAGAAACAGTAAACACAAAAGAGATTATCTAATAAGAATCTGACGCATTCCAGCCAAAATTTTCTTGAGCTGCCTCTGTTAAGTACTTTTAAGTTGTAGCTCAGCTCATAGAGGATTTGACATTGTTGACAACTAGAAACACCATCCAAGATATTGTGTAAGAGAGGAGATGTTGCGACAAGTATTGAAACATGGCATGTCTTGCCATGCCATGAGCTTCCAATTATCTTATATGCTTTGATCGAGGGCTCTTAAACTCTCCATTCAACCCCCCCACACCTAAGACTATGCCTGAAATACTGGAATATTTACACTTCTGGTGATGCTTGTGAGACGTTGATCTGTTGTTTCTGCTCTGTGGTGCTCAGAAGGGATTGAATGCAACTTGATTTCTTGTTCTTACCTGCTGCTGCTGTTGCTGAGAAACAACCTGCTGTGTATGAGTCTTTTTTTGCTGGCCTGACCCACTTGCATGTGGGGGCTCCTCCTGTCTTGCTGTTGTTGAGAACTAACCTTCGACTGCTGATGGTGGATGAGTTGTTGATTCAAAAGAGATGCTGGTTTTCCTAAACTGTTGCTAAACAGCCTGCTGTTTCTCCTGATGAACCACTACCCACCGCACAGAATTGAGTTTCCTCAGTAGACTTCATATGCATACAGAAATAAATGCATGAAATGAGCAGGATTCTTTGTGTGGATGACCATAATCATAGTAAGACTGGTAGTGGAGTTGACCCATGTTTCCATGACCATAGAGGGATGCTTTCATTGCACAGACTGGACAGTGATATACTGCTGCACATGTTCATTTGATACAAGCCAAGCTCTTAGAAATCAAAATAGTCATCCATCTACAGCAATGGAAGGCACCAGTAATAACAGGACTCATTGAGCTTGTACTGTTTCACATTTGATACCAGCTGGCCAGCTCTCATTACAACCAAGAATCTTACCACTTGAAGGATACTTGAATGACCATAGCAGCATTATCAGCAGGGCGTTGCCAAGATCAGATGAGATCAAATGTGGGTTCAAGCTCTTTAATCTTTTGGAGACTTTAATCCCCTCTACCACAATTGCAACCATCTCCTACATAAAAACCACATTCAATAGAGACCTTAGTCAAGCATACATGTACAGAGAGACTGCCAAAAGCACTTCCAATTACAAGACCCTTATGGCTGCTATTATGATGATCAAACTCTAGTACACAGCTAACAGGAGGATGATACATAGTGCAACCATGGAGTATTGAACCTTTAGAAGGTTTTCAAAACCAAAAAGACGATGACCACCCTAATTGGTGTATAGAGCAGTTAACTGTTGCTGGACAGGGTGAAGCACCATCTTTAGTTTCTCTTGTCATTGCTCATTATGTGTGCTAATTATATTGCTGGTGTTGCTACTGGTGAAGTGCTGCTTGTTGTTGCATCTTACTCACAACTTGATTTTGCAGGAGCTGCTGCTGATTCCAAACCACCATTTGAATATAGCACTTCATCTTCAATACCTTACTTTTTGTCAGTTTGAAAACAAATTTACTTCCCAATTTGTTACCCCACATTCTGCATATTGGCAAGCTAGCAACACATAATGAAACCTACAATAGCGAAGCTCATATACTATTTACTATGATCTTGCTGAGGAACACTCCACATTGATCTTGAATTTTAGACCTCACCTGCAGAACATCGTTTTTAATATCTTTGCCATATAGAACATCTGATCAGTGGTGCTGATGAGATCAATTTGTTTTGTATCTATCAGCACAAGGTGAAAAACTCTGATACAATATCCAGTTCAATACAACTTGACAGAACACAACACAAAATGCACGAAATCCTTTCAAACCCAACTCATTGTTCTATAATTTGCTGATGGATGACTGTTCTACAAGACTCTCAATCATGTGTTGGGCATCAAGCTTGAAGTATACCTGTCTCCAGTAGACTTCACTGATTCTTGTCACATTTGCGTGCTTTGGGCACCATTTGGGTAAACAGCCTACTGCTCCAACTAGAATTATAATTGAATGGTGCTGGTCCAGCACCAAATGATTTCTTGAATGGATCTATCTCCCAATAGTTTTTAAGTATAGGAAGTGCTACATAGCTCAAAGCTCAAACCACACAGAGTGAAAAATCAAAATTAGAAAGGGAAAGGTCCAAAAGCTACAATAGCTGTACATTGGATATGTTTGTAGTGGCAGAAGCCTGGTTATCCTTCATGTTGGCAGACTTGTTGCTATGGTCAAGAAAACTATGAGGCTTGCAAGATCAACTGTAGAAAATTGGCCAAATCCAATCTACCACTGGCTTGATATATATCAAGATTTCAGCGGGATGGAGCTGCTTGGAGGCAGGGGCAACTGGGGCTACATGCAAACTACATGCAAGCCCAAGTTGCTCCTGCCTCCAAGTAGCTTTTAGAGCCCTGGGAACTTCATTGTCCAGACTCACTCCTTGAATGTGAGGTAAGGACACTCCTCAGATCCAGCCATATCCCCTTCTGATAATATTTCTGGAACCAATGACCGGATGGACTACTATGACAGATTGCGCACAAGAGCATACCTACACAACGGCCGGGTTTTGTGGGTCTGTTTGCATTATCCAATTGCTTAGACATTGTTTTAGATAGAATCCAAGACATATACAAGGAAGAGGTAACCATGGTCGATAGTACTTGGCATGATCAATCCCTAGTGTAAACACTTACCTGCAACCAAAATTTCAATTCGAACACTAAAAGACGTTGCAGAGTGCTAGATTTAAAACATTCATCACATGTCCAATACATTTTAAGCGGTGAACATGTTGGATGGCAAGGAAAACAATGCATTGAGTAGTCCTAGCTTCAAGAGCAAAAAAAATTACAATATGGCAAAAGCTTTTGATCCTCTTTCTCTTACTATTTGAAATCATAGTTAGGAAGGTAAATTCTATCAGAATCCCTTAGTTAAGCTAGAGGTTTCCCTTGGAATCTATAGTAGGAATGCCAAAAGACGCCCATTGTTGGAAGATCTATCAATCCTCATCTCTGAATCATCATCTGATTCAAATTCATAAGATTGCCAAGAATACTACACAAAACCTTGAAAATTCATCTTCTGAGTCATGTTCTAGCACAATTGTGTTCAACTCCAAGTACGATTGCCAATCTTCACCTAAATGGAAGAGTGTATTCATTTGTTCAGACCATGGACATTCCATGGACCAAGGACGCTTGATACATTGGACATCCTTGAATATTGGCACATCAATAGTGTAGTCCACTTCCAAGTAGAGAAGCCCTGTTTGTTGCAGTTTGTGTTCAACATTTCCTTTGGAACCTGTTCCAAACTAGGACACCATCCCATCCACAATGGCTTCAAGGTTGTCAACTGCCCTAGTGTGGTTGGTAGCCTCTCCAACATCACACAAACTGTTAGGTTTAGTTGTTGCATTGTCATCAGTTTGCCAATTGAATCTGGTAATTTTGTTAAGTACTTGTTGCATCTCAAGTCTATAATCTTTAGATTAGCTCGAAGCCATTTGTGGCATGTATGATAGTCATCTCTCTATCACAAATTTCCCAATGATTTTATTAGCTCCTTATAGTGGGTAAACACCAATAAAACACTAACTTGTGTACTAAATTTTTGTAGCAATTCTGAAAGCAATGGGAACATTTAACCATGCGTCTAATTAGCAACAAACAACAACACAATGAGATAACAAAAAGCAAAAAACAAAAAACACAATAAGATAGACAAAACACATAGAAAATGACAAAAGATAATAAGAAAGACCAAGTGGACTTACAAGAAGCTCTCCATTTACAAGACTTTATACATAATCATTCAGAATATTCCAAATGCTGAAATTCTAATAAGGAATTACTTTTCATTAAGCAACATTCAAGACAAAAACATGAACATTATACATACACAATGCATTCAAAAAATTACAAAATACATTGCAATCTAAAGAACAATTTCCAAATAATGTTCTAAACATTATTCTATTCAACTTGAGTTGGGAGTTGGGAAATAAATTTTTATACCTTAGATTACCCACCAAACTACAAATCAAATTGTTGCCAATCTCTATTACATCCTTATTGATGCCATAAATATTGGTATCATATGACAAAGAAAGGATCTAAACATTACCTCCCATATCTTTAGGCAGCCACTTTTCTAGCCAAAATACAAGCTCCTTCCCATTGGTGGGGGTTGATGTCCATGTTTCCTTCCATTGAGGAGCAATATTCTTCCCATAAACAAAGTCATGGAAAAAAAGGTGACCAAGTTTGGGGCAAGTAAAATTTGCTTAAGATAAATCGTATACACCAATATGATGTGCATACACAATAGTTTGTCAAAATTATCAACTTGATTTTTTCCATTTAAAATAGGAAACAATAAGATCCACTAAGATTATGGGGGATCATAATCCTTAAGAAAAACAACAGTAAGATGATTATAATCCAAAGTTGAAACCAATCATCAATGGCCAAAAATTCATGCATGAATTTCTTTTCTTATATTTGAATCATTCAATTGCTTTTCTAAATATCAACACAAATAAAATCAAATATGTCACATGTTAGTTATGAAACATCAAAAGCCTTGGAGAAGGATTGTTGAATTTTAAGCTCACACAAGGCTCAACAAGTTCACCACTTGTAACAAGTACAACCACATTTTACATTCAATATTTTCATAAGTATTAAGGACATCACATGTAACTTATGATTCAAATCAATTTCAATAAGTCGAAAGTTCAAATGTCATCTACTTAAGAGCTCAAGAGATATTGCAAAACAAAGGATGATGAAATATTGTAAATTAAAAGATGAAACACCATTAAAAGAACCAAACTAGAAAACAAGAAGAGATTCAAAAGATGTTAAATTTGAGGATGAAACACCACTAAGAACTCCGAACCAGAAAACAAAATGAGATTAAACAAAAAAAAATAGATCCAAGGAAAAAGGACCAAACTAGAAAACAAGAAGGAATCCAAGAACAAGTGACCAATTTTCCAAGCTACTATGGAAACTAGAATCCTTTTGATGTTTGTATACATGACATTAGCAAGCTTCAAAATGACAAAATCATTTCATCTATATGTGAGAAAACCAAGATTAATGCATTTAAACTTAGATTAAAGCTCATATAAAAAATCTCTAAGAATCATTACATGGATCTGGATTAGATTAGATTCTTCACTTTATATACAAGCCAAATAATAAACTTATAGAATGTGGCCTAAGAGAACTTGAAGTATAGTGCAAAAAAAAACTTATCATGAAACCAACAAACATGCATTCATGTATTTTCATGAAAGGCCCAACCTCAATGGCTAGTTGCACACATTTTGTCTTCGGTTTTTTTCCCACCCATGACTTCGCCCAAACATTAACAACTCCTTTCCTCTTCATGTTCTCTCGCATGCCCAAAACTCCCCCTATTTCCTTGCCTCCCCAACCAAATGTCATTCATGCACAAGATGTAAAGTGCAGTGGAGATGCTCTGGCCCCTTTCATCTTCATGTTTTATGGGCTGCTTGGATTGACAAATCCTACTCCTTGGCCTTCCCTTCCATCTTCCTCATTATTTTCTTCTCTTGCACATCTTTTTTTGTCCATGTGCCTTTGTTGTACCAAACCCTTCTTCTCTAAGAACGCATGCTCCTTGTCTCCTCTAAAAATATAGTCTAGATCAAAGTTCATGTAAGTAATGTCACTGTCACCCTCGCCATTCCTATGCGTTTTATTGATAGTTTGGCCTTTCCCATCCACACACATATTCCTAGGCACTAAATAAATAAATAAACATATATACATCGTACATACATACATACATACATACATACATACATATTGCATATATATATTTTGTATATGCATTTAAAAAAATGTAAAACAAATAAATGTCAATAAATAAAAAATTGGGTCAATAGTTTGTGTGTAGGTTTCAAATTTCAATTCCAATTGAAACAAAGTGGACAAGTAAATATAAGTACCCTCAATTTATAGTGGGGGTATTAGCCCAGGCCAAAAATGGTGATAAACAATTTTGGAAATACAAATTTCATGGAGCCAATGGGAAGGTTAGCATGCACTAAAAGTGCCTTGATTTTTTTTCTAATAAGTTTTGGAGAGGGGAGGGGGGTGGGGGTGGCAGGGTTGGGGGTTTTTTTTCCTTTTTTCTTTTTTTCCCAACATGTTCCTTTCAAGTTCCCAATGGGTTCCCATCAAGTTCCCAATATGTTCCCAAAATTCCCAATGTGTTCCAAAGCGCGCTCTCAATAACACCTTGTTTTAATTCCATATGTTTTGCCCAAAGTCCTCCCCTTCTCAGCTATTTAGGTGGGACAAAGGGGGAGTCACTCCATCTTTCCATATAATCTTCTACTTTGGGGAGTTTCCATAGTTGCAATTTTCTTTGTGATGGGCCAATCAAATTGACTCATTGCAAAAATAAAATAAAATTGGACTTGTTTGGCAACCCCAATTAATATCACAAAAAACCCAATAAAAAATGGTGGCTAGAACCATCTCAAGGGAAAGAAAAAGGGGGAGGCCAAAGAAAGGCCAAAAGATGCATAGTTCAAAAGGCCCAAAAAGAGGGAAAGAGCTAGTTTCTTTCATCGTAGGAAGTTATATCACCCATGGCCCTTTTAGTGTCACTAGCATGCAAATTGTGAGATTTAATAATAGTCAAAGGTCTAAAACAAGCATCACCTGTTAACATAATATTTCTTTCTATAGCAAAGGCTAGAGCACACTAGAGAGCAATACTACCATGCTAATTGAAATATTGAATGCAAAAATGCAAGGATAAATGACCTTTCGATCGCCTATCTTGAAAAGACAAGCACATTCCCTAATGAAACGATCCATATCATGCCCGAGTGCACCGTGCACTTCCATGGCCATTGGAATAAAATAGTAGCCTTCTTGAAGCCTTCTATATTTGTGGATCTTAGAAATGGCGTTAAATTTCGTCATTACACTTACTAGTCGACTAATGACATTCGAAGCCACCATCTCCCATGTCAAGTCAATAAACACCACATCGGCAACAAAAACTTGATCCTTTCGGGTCATGTAAAGATCAACTCATAATGAAACTCCTTACGTAAAGCCATGCCACCACTCTCTCCATGCAACATGCCCATTTTTTCGAATGAAGGGATAAATGACATTTCGGATGGCATCACGTGTGGCTATCCGTTAACCTCCAAACAAGCAACAAACTAAATGCATGCCAAATGCGTCCAATGTTTACATTCACACGTGAGAAAACTAGATGCCGAAAGCTAAATCAAACCGAAGCAAAAAGGCAATGCTGAGGTGAAAGTAGAATGTGCGATGCAAAATGAACAAATAAATGGCCTTGTAATCAACTATAGCCCTACCCCCTTGTTTGAACAAAAACAAATACAAGTTCTGGATGCTGAGGAAATGGAGTCATCCTCCAAAATAAACTTGAGGGATGTGTTATGGTGGATGTCCATCAAATAAGCCTATAGACTTGGGGCATCAATAATAGCCAAACTCTCAAAAGAAAGGTGCATTTCCCTAATTACACGAAACAAGTCATCTTGTGCTACACATAAACATGATTAAAGTAAGTGTGGCCTCCCTTCAACATGATAAACATACTTTTCCAAAACAAGCTTATAAAAAATATGAAACTTAGAACATAAATACGGAACCATTAGAACTCAACTCCCTAAAAAAATAGATATGGCATAATCCTCCATAGAAAGAAAGCCTAAACCATCAAAAGATATTGGTAGTCAAGCCTGACGTGCATTACAAGAAATCTTATGATATGTAAATATTTATTTGTAATTATATAGTCATTTGCAACTAATTTAAGTTATTTTTATAAATATCTAACAAATTTGGTCATTCTTGTGATTATGTTTATGATTATTGGTTTTTTCATTGTTCCATATGGATAGTTTTTAATATGAATATCATTCAAGAAAATGCATATATGTTGCATTAGTTACAATAGTGATCAAAATTAGTTCCACCATTATGAAATGAACATAATATAAAAATTTAGGTATATCATAATGTATTAGGATATAACATGAGGTTATTTTTTATGAACATATTTAAATTGTATTTGATTTGTATTAAAACATATTAAATGTACATGATGCATATATTAAAGGTATATATGTAAGGGTAATAGTCAAAAATAGGAGGAGGAACAAGGTCTGAAAGAGGGGTTGCAATTGGTGCATGTCAATAAATAGTGTCCCTTGAAGCAATAATTGATGTCATGGGTTGGAGAGTTCTGGCTACATGATTGTATTCACTAACTTTCCCTAAAGTTAGACATTAACAAAAACGAGTAATCAAAGAGTCTTCTAATGAGTGGTGAGAATAGGGCAAACAAGAGGCACATGAAGATTCCTAAAAAAAGAAGACTAATCACCCGCCATAAACTTCCTGAGGAAAGTTAAAACCTTTCGTTGACTTGAATGACCTCCTCAAATATAACACAAACACCAACAAATCATCAAAAGGAAAAAGAACCATGTTAATTCGTCCATTGGGTCTTGAACAATTCGATCAAAAGGTAAGTGAAAAACTTGTCTAACCTCATCTTGGATGGCTTTAAGGATCCTGGAGAACAAACGAAGGCAACAAAACAAAATTCAAACAACCCCAAAATGGAACTAGATTAAATCCAAAATCAATCCCAAAAAAACAAGAGAAATAGAACCAGGGAAAATCATAGGAAGGGAAGACATTTGGAAAAAATAAAAGCCTAATTAACCTGGAAAACGAGGCTTAACTTGACATGCTTCAAAACGCTACCTAAAATGTAAAGACCAAAACAATGAGGACAAGGGATATCTTGCATAGAAGGGGGAAACAAAGAAGGAGCTATAATAAAAAATAAAAAGACACGTCCAAAACCCCTTAAAAGCAAAAATTCAAGCAACACCCCAAAAATAAAAATAAAACATCCCCTGATAAGCAAAAACTCAAGCACCCCCCGCCCCCGCCCCACCAAAAAAAATATCTTGAAAAGAAATACTTTCTTGCCATTGTGGGAGCTTGCCCATGATGGCAGGCCTAGGCGATGCCAGAATGTAATGGCAAAGTGCGTACTTGCGAATGGAGGAGCTAGCAGTGGGTCCAGTTGCGACGTTCATCGTAGTTTTCCCATGGTCACTCATTGCCACGCTTAGCTCCGCTGTCCTTTCTCCATCGTCGATTCTGGCTGCACCTCATTTTCCCTCCTCTAACACGGCCACTCATAAACCCTCCTGGAGCTTCAGCATTTTCTTCTCCTGCAACTCCAGAGAGAAGAGACGAAGAAAGATTTTTGGCGGTCTGGGACTCCCTCACGCTTAAAGCCGTTCTGCAGCTCAAGGATTAGAAGAGAATCCTGAAATGGTGGAGCAGCAGCAGTTGTAGTCTTCTCCATGGCTGCTGGAGACGCAGAATAGCTGGAGTCTTCCCACCTGTTCCACACGACCTTCAAAGTCTCTCCGTCTCAAGACCACCAGCACACAGTGGTAGCTTCCGCTTCCAATTTCGGCTCCCTGTCTGTCTTCTTGCTGACGCCATGAATCCTTCCACGACGAAGCAGCCATGTTCAAGTTCCAGGTTTTGTTCTAGCCATTGAAACTCTCTCCCAGAAAGAGCAAAAAGTTTGCTTAAATATGTAAGCAAGCACTAGTCAAACAACAATCAAAACTCTCAGCCTGGTTTCCATTGAACAAACAAACAAAGAAACAATCCACCAATTAATATGAAACAGAATAAGTACCCTTCATCATAATGTAGGGTGTTCTTAGGAAACACTATTGGTCTAGGCCAGAAATAGCGGGCACGAATTTTAGGAATAGAATTTCCATGCAACCAATGAGAGGTCACATCATGGAGTGTAGGGTCCTCCATTGCACAAGTAAATAGCAGTTACACATAGACTCTTAGAGCATCTCCACCGGTGCTCAGTATCTGACTCCAGACAGTAAAATTTATTTATAAAGTCAAAATGTGCAGGTTTAGCTCAGGAAATTGGTTTTTCTGCACCAAATTCGTGCAGCTTGCCGTGCGTGGTAAAAGTCGCAACACAGTTGTGCACCTCCAAAAAAGAGTATTATATAAATTGGAACTGACTGCGGCTCAGTGTTTCTCATTGGTCGATCATAATGATTGGTCCAGGTGGTTTGCTTTTAGTAGTCCCCCACATATATGCAGTTCCCGTTACAGTTTTATTGGTGGGGTTGCCAAAAAAAAGGAAGCTAAACTTAGACATTTAATTTTGTTATCCAGAGTGACATACTGAGCACCGTTGTGGAGATGCTCTTAGTTCACTCAACATAACTAAACCAGATTTATATCATCAAATCCAGGAAACTCATGGGCCTGGGAAAAACATATTCAGGCCTACACACCCAATCTTCTTCTGTTGAACATTGGAAAAGGGCGCCCAACAAGGGTTCCTTTCATAACATTTCCATTTCCCCTCTAAAGATTCTCATGAACCTACCAAACCCTATTACAGATTTAACTATTAGTTCACTTGGGATAACTTAGAAAAAAAATTCTGACCACCAAATCGAGCAATTTCATTGGCCACAATGTTTTTTCTGCACACCTACACACAAGCCTATTCAACACCCTCTGTATATGTCCACAAGGATTAGAAAGAAAACTAGTTTAGTAAACTACGGTTGATGACTTGTAGGATGCAGCTAGTGGGATTCGAACACCAGGTTTTCGGGATACAATACAATAGCCACCTTCACGGACGCTGGCCGCTTCTTCCTTGCAGGTGCGGTAGGGTTGCCAGTGCGCACTTAATCGGTACCCTAATTCCCATCTAATACTGTATTGTAACGAGGAAAGTTAAGGCCGGGTGAAGATCGTGAGCGACAACGGCAGCTCCAAGAAGCTGAAAGACGAAGTCGCTGCAGTAGTAGTGGCGGTGGTGGTGGAAGAGCAGGAGCAGGTGGGAGGAGAAGGAAGGACCGTTCGAGATATGGAGCAGGAGCAATTTGACCGTCTTTTGCAGCTGTTTCCGGTTGTGCGGCCTCGTACTTATTGTGTAATATTTTTTTGCTTTTCCTTTTCCTTTGAGTCTCCAGTTTCATAGTCTCGTTTCCTGTCCGAAATCGGTGCATATGCACTTGTTGTAGATCGATCGGTTCACCCCTCCGCACCCCCGGCCCCCCTTTTTTGTTGCGTTCGCAATCGGCTTTCGTGTATCACCTCAGGTCTCTCATCGCATGGTTTTTAAAATTCCATATGTGTGTGTGTGTGTCTTTTGTTTTGCCATTCTCTTTTTAGGTTTTAAGGCTATGTTTGTTCTTGTTCTTTATTTCCCGTATATCATTGCGTCTCTTTTGATCTCTTTTTAAAGTACACCGAAGTAGTTGCCTGCAATTTTTGAGACGTGGTTGACGGCAGCTGTTTGTAGTGTACACAGGTTATAAGCATCGCTCTTAAGATAATCAGAATTTCTTAAAGAAATTTCGTTGTAGTGATCGTTGACCAAATTCTGAGTATCCAGCCGTTTTTCATTCTGTTGTTCGGAAGATCGTGTTTGTGTGGCGGCGTGCTGGCTGTGATGCACCAAGAGACAAAATCTGCTCGGTTTTTCTTGCTCCAGAGAGTTTCTGTTACCCTAATTTCTATCGCACCATGTATCACATTTTTGAGAATAAAAGTGTAGAATGTGCATATGCCATCGAAGTTGTAACTCTTGCTACTCAGAATTTCCTGCTGGAATAGTCAGATGCACTTTTCTGTGGATTTGAGACTATATTACTTTGTGCCAAAAGCACAAATCATCCAGCTTCACCGGTGCCGTTTCCTTACATCACTTGTGGAACATGTCAAGTATTCTAAGATCTATCCTAAATGCAAAGGAAGCCAATTATGGTCAGAAGAAAAGGGATGGAAAATCCTCAAGCAGCATTACAGTTTGCAAAGGTGACAGAGTGTGTGGTGTATAGGCAGTGAATTTTTTTTTTGGCTGCTGCAGTCCTGAGCATAACTGTGTCACCATGATGCCAGTCACATCTGACACATCATTGGATGAAAGACTATGCTATACAGACCAGCAGCTGGAGGAAGGGATGTTGATGTTATGTTTGTTGATGCAGGCTGATGATTTCAGTGGTGTAACAGTCCAATCCCAGAGCTTGGCACAGAGAGAAGATGAACCACTGCTAAGCCCACCACCTCCAGCAGTGCCAGAGGTAATAGTTGAACTTTTTCTTTTTTGTGTCAGATGTTTATATGGCGGGTTGTCTACTGTCCTCTTCCATGGGAGTGGATCTGTAAATGGACCAGCAATGATGATTTACCATAGTGTTGATTTGACAATTGAGAAAACTTAGGGTGCGCTGTGGACATGGATGGAGAATGAGATATTTGCTAGGTGATACCTACTCTTATCCACTATAAAGGTCTCACACTCAAAGTTTGTCTCTTTGAACAGGATTTGAATCAGTAAACCATTATGAAATACAACATGTCATCAGAGATGGATTTGAAGACAATCAGTTGTTTCCTTCTTTGATTGTTTAGATCCTTAAGACCAGACCTGAGTTACACATCTTGATAGGTTTGCCATAGCTTTGTGGCCATAGACCATGTGCCAAGTTTTCATTCAGTGGGTTCAAAGAACTGCAATTGGGGGGACAGGAGGGCAACATAATGATGGCACTATGAAGAGGTCTCACACCAGTAATGAGCCTTTTACATTAATACATTTGTTCAAAGACCTTAATTTTGTTTTTGGTCCTGCTTTCTATTTTCTTTAGGGTGGGGTTCCATCTTTTTCATGTCTGCTGATTGGTTGCTGCTCTGTTGTCACATCTGAAATATTCATAACAGTATTATCAGTCATTCCATCATTCCCCTCAATTGACATAAATCATATGTATGGAGAGTTCTGAGTGTTTACTAAGATATTGTTCAAGGCTTTCAGATTCCCTCTAAAAGCTTCATAGAAGCTTATAATCAATGTGTGGTTTACCCTTTCAGTTGCTACCATCAAAGTTAGGTTTGCAATATTTAGATACAAAAGGTCCAGGAACTAGGTTCTTGATTCTTGCAAAAAGGGCCTCCATCTGGCTAGAACACTGTGAATGAAATCATTGACAATGTTTACAAATTGGAAGCATTAATACTCTTCCTTCCATCTATCAAGGTCAATCTAAAGTTGACCTTGCACTAAGTGCATATTTGTATAACCCAGTGTGATACTTGGGTAGGTAGGCCTTTGATGTTAGCAATTCAAGTCCAAACCCATGTGACAGATGGGAAGCAAGTGCAAGGACTGAGAAATAATATAATTCAAACACCTGCTTAGCCCTGGAATGCCTGGGGAGATACTGCCCCAAACAGGGAATGACTGGAGAAATTGAAGCAGGTGACAGGTGCATGAGAGTTCTCTTGGAAATTTAACTTCTGTGTACTCTCTGCATGTGCTTCTGAGATTAGCTATGCTTTGGGTGGACACAGGTAGGTGTGAATGGAAGCTCCAGTCAAGACACTGAAGAAGAAAAGACCGCTGAGGCTCCATCTACACCAGTTGCATCTTTAAGTGATCATGGTACCATCTCTGGCAAAGCCAAATCTGTGAATTTGTTTCATATGCTTTCTAGCTTTTCTACTTGGCCTCGGTGCATTTTGTATCTGAATGGATTCCATTCATGTAATTGTTGTGTCGTCCTGTCAAAGTTTTAGACATTTCTAGCAAGCTGCTGTTACAAAACCTAAACTTGATTGTTATTATTTCTCATGCCTTGGTTTTCTTACATGTGGGATCTGGAGGGTCAGCCACTTCATTTTGGGACCTGTTGAGAGCAGTAGCACAACAGCAGGTACATTTCTGTCTTTTGTGTCAGTGGGAGGGACTAATGTGCTGATTCAGGATTTTGAAATGTTCTCAGAGACCATCTTTGGTTGTGTACTAGTTCATCATAAGGATGAGTTGTGTAGAATTGACCTGTGGTTCTTCACTTAGACAAAGTTATCCCTTGCACAGGTTCAATGACCCAAACACACTGATATTCCACCTAAGGCTCTTCATGTACTATAATGGATTAGGAATTGCCATATGAAGCTTCTCCCCTCCCATTTGATTGCCTCTGTGCATGCAGACAGGCTGTCCTCCTGCCTGCATGCCTTTTCACCTGCTACCTGGCTATCTTTCAGCTAACCCTCAACCATTATGGCATGGCTTTGGGGATGGGGCAGTTAGAGGAGAAAGATGCAGAGGCCTTCTGTGACACATTCAAATTGCTACACGAAGAACTTGTAAGAAGCCTCATTCTACCTGTGGTTGTGAATCTGTGTCTATGCAGAAGTCTTATGTGCAGAGCATGTGGTGTGGAACCTAATGAAATTTATATTTCCATTATCCCTGCCAATGTATGGAACAAATCTGAGGAAAACTAGATCTTTGCAAATTTGTGAGCAAAAGGAACAGAGAGCAACCATGATTTATAAGGCTGTAAGAGGGATGGATATGGTTTGTGACTCACTCTCATGTGATCTTCAAAGAAGAAAAGGATCTCAGAAACATCTCTTGGGAGCCTTCAAACTACACTTGAATGCCAAATTTTCCTCTACATTTTAAGGGGTTTTTCAATGGTGACATCATAGATCATTTCGTGATGGAAACTGCTGCAAAAGATTGTCTTCAGGAACCTTGATAGTTAAAAGCTTCCTCTAGCCCTGGTGGGCTACAAAATGGTCTCCTTGTCATTGAACGATCAAAGATTCTCAGGAAAACTGGTCTTGTGGGGGTTGCAGGTGAACAAGGCACTGTCATTGGATGCAATTGAGCGGATTGCCAAGCGCTGGCCTTTGGCAACCAAATGATCAAGCTTGCCCTTTGACTCTTCAGCATGAGATGAAGGATTAGCATAGTTCTTTAACATAGGATGATGCAACGTGTTGCAGGAGCTTTAGTTGTCATTTGTCTGTACCCCTCTTTGTAATCTGATTCTTTGGGTTTTTGATGAAACTGAAGTGGGACTCCAGGACTAAGTTCTAACATTTTCCTTCAATGCTCTACCAAGCTCCTGGAACCTATTATAATCCAACTGCTTGAGATAAGAGTTTGAATGGCTGTAGTGTTTAGATCACATAGCCTAGTTGTCTAGATTTCTTACTTGTTCTTTGTAAGCTCACCATTTCTCCTATAGTTTATAGTGAACTGGTTCTTTTCTTCTTCCTGTGTAGTTTCCTTCAGGTCTCCTGTTGTATGGTCTAGAAACATGATTGGCCTCAGAACATAGATTATTTCATTGTTTGTATCCAGGATATTGCAACAGGCTATTGCAACACTTACCATGTGTAAATGGAGCAAGTCAATGATCTCATAAAATAATTTTAGTATAGCCAATAGACTGGGGTTCAAAAGTTTGTCTTGATGCTTTTTTTTTTGGTATTCATTGCAAATAGTTATGTCAAGTAAAGTTCAAAGCCTTTTAGATTAATCAAGGGCTTGTAGGAAAGAAGGCAGTAAATGGTTGTAGCTGGTTACTTTGCAAGTTCATGTCCCAATTTTTCTTGAAAAGTTGTATAATAGCATATTGCCAAACAAATTGGATTTGTGTGGATGCTGATGCCAGATAAAGCTTCTGTTTTCTTTGGGAAAGAAAGAGTGTTGTTCCAAGATGTTGTACTACTTTATGACACTAGCTTAGTGTACAAAGTTTCAACAAATGTTCATGGAATTGTATGTTGTGATCTCAGGAGTGACCAACCAACTCTAAGCAAGAAATAGGCTTTGGGGTATATTATCATTTTGTCAGTGTTTGTTGATAAGGACCCAGTAGCTTAAAAGAGGTCTGGAGTCCACTAGTGTTTGAGTTTATCGAAAAGTCTTTGTTAATGATTACATCTTCCTTTGTGCAAGATTCCCAGAATTAACCAACTTGCAGTTGCAGGCTACTTGGATGGTTATTGATAGATGAGACTAGGTAGTAGTGGAAGAGCATGCATGGCTCTATCAGACAGACTCTACAAAGTACAAAACCAATACAGCTTGCCACTCTTTGTTCGGTTTATTGACTTTTTTGTCTCACTCTGTGTTGCAAACCATGGACAAACCCATGAAAGAACTTTGCCTACTTAAGATGAGCCATTAGCCTAATACAGGACCAAGGAAGACCCCCAGACGACCATATAAACTCTCTTGATTTAAACTACCTGTTGTAGTGTGTACCATGGTTGCCAAATCAGAGAACGTAGGTGTTTTGTGCTACAGATTACACAGTTGTTGAATGTATGGCTTTTCTGCTGATACTGCCAAAGTTCTTACTAATTTTCTACTCTCTTTAGTTTTTGTTAGATGATAGAAATAGCGGTGTCTAAGAAGCACGACCTCAAAAAATATGTCTATGTACTTGATTGTTGTCTGAGGGTGCATCTGGTGCATCAGAGGAATCCTCAATCTGGTGCATTGAGGATCAATATCATATGGGATGTGTTGCCCAGTTTTTTGTAAGTTGAAATACTAGAGCAAGATGAGGGTGTGTATTATTTGCAGCATTGAGAAATTGGTAAAAATTGATGTATCTGGTCCGACATTTTCAGTGAAGAGTTAGCTCTGGTGCTTAGTCAATCTATTAAGGAGCAGAGTTGAGAGCATACCTCTCCACCATTGGTTGGAATTGCTGGTGCTTCATTTATTTTTCCTGTGTGTCTGCAGCTTCTGTTCTGAGAGGTGTAAGCACTGTCCAGTTTGTTGGAGTGTCATCATGGAATGGATGGCAGTGGCTGATGTGTAGAACATTCGCAGCCTTGGAGGCTTTTCTCCAGCATGCAAGAGGAGTAAACCTTTCCAAGGTAAAAGAAGGGTTCCAAATCAGCTTCAGATCAAATGCATTTGATTCAGAACCCAGCTTGTTGTTGGCTGTTTGAATAGGACTGGGAAGGATCCACTATCCAGTATACTGTGGTTGTAGTAGGATTCTAGAAACAAGTAGCAACAAAGAGTACCTCTCAAACTTGCATACTGAGATTGGGGCTGAAAGTTTTTCCAGAGTTCAAACCAATTTTCTGGCATTAGCTACAGGGTGACCTATGAATTTTGTTAGCTTGGGAATGTCACATTGCCAATACTCTTCATGTTCTTCACCACATGCAATATTGTGGTGCTGTTTCCAGTGGTGTTTCCCCTGATTTTTTCATTATCAAAATCCTCCCATCTAGACCTGTAGTTCAAGCATGTATTTTTGGTTTATTATTGAAAATTAGTTTATTGACTTAAGTTTTTTTTTAAAAAAAAATTATGTTCAATGAATTACATTGTATTGAATTCAGTTCTGTATGGTAAAGTTGCCATTAGCAAATCCTATATGTGACATGTAATGTTGATTTCAAATTAGGGTAGGGTTTCACCCCACTTGCTTTGGTTGCTCTAATTGCAAATGTATTTGCCTTTGTTTTGCTTCGTATTTTTATGCTTTGGATGAGTTTAGAAATCATTCTTTTGTCTTTCACATGTTCTTTTGGAGGGGTATGTTTGTTGAGAAACCCCAAAACACATTAGGTGGTTGGTTGCCATTAATTGACTCATGGATGTTCTTGCCTAATAATTGTATCTTATTAAACAGCAATAGTGAACATATTTATAGATTGTTAGTTAACATTACCATTTTAATTGGAAATCTATTTTTTTTGATAAATTGTTGTTAAATTGTCATGCTTCTAACATTCTTTTAACATTCTTTTAACACCAATTGTCACATAAACAATCACATTTCTATATATGAAGGAAGGTAATTTGTTTTGTTTCATTTTTTTTTGTCATGCTGAGATTTCCCAAAACAGGATGCTTCATGCTGCACTTTTGGTATCTTCGGAAAGTTCTCAATGAGTAAAGGGTGCACCGACTTGGCTTGAGACTGGTTGGAGCTATGGTGTGGAAGCTATTGATTATTGAACCATTTTTCAAATGAAAATTAAATAAAACTGAAACTGAAAACTACATTGGAATTTGGGGGCATTCTTGGTGTTGTTGGAAAGCCCTTGGTGAGTCAGATTTAATAGAGTTTATTTCACAATTTCAGAGCTAAGGTGTGAACGACATTGATTTTTGAGTGGATTTTGTTTCTGAAATTCAAATTTTTTTGCAAAAATTGGGTTTGGAAGGAAAAATCTGTTGAGCCCTCAATTTGTTCACACTTGGGCCAACGGCACAGGCTACATTAATATACATTTGTTTTTGTAGGAGATTCTCGTGTTTACACTTTACACCTTCCGCCACACTGGAGTCAATGGATTCTCTATTTTCCTTCACAAAATTTTTCTCTTTAAATTTTTATTTTTTATTTTTGAAATTTTCAACATACAATCAAACATACAACTTATATAATAGTGTCAAAGCTGGCAATGTACTACTTGGTATAGCCTAAGGTACTACCATATATTGGGACACCTTCCTCTACACAGCCATAAAAAGAGAGGATGAAAGAATCCATTCTCAAAAGCTTACTCCTATCCATGATGATTTCACACATATCATGTTAGTCTTTTGGAAATTTTCTATTATTTCTAATATACTTTTTGTTCGATTGGGTGACAAATAGCAATAGTAATAAATATAGATATGGTAGTATCACTAAAATCTAAAAGAAAGAGATATTATATCTCAACAAATATTTTGTTTTGGAGTCTTACTCAAATAAGTCACATAATCAAGATGGTATGAAATATTTCTAGATAAGGCTCCATCCATATTTCTCGAATTCAAACAATCAGAAAAATCACTTCCTTGTTGGGGATAAATTCCAGATTAATTCATTTTTATTTATAAATCGAATTGTCCGTACACCTTCGTATTATCCTATTAAATTGGTATCCCATAATAGAGTATAATATAATATAAAATATATATTTTTAATACATTCCATATGTATAAAAGAAAATCCCTAAATTATGATGATATGGCACCGATTATTCCTTACATCTTGGGATTACGTCTGGGATTATGCCTAGGGTCATTCGATAGAAAACCTCAAATAAAGCACGATATTGGTTTTGGGCTTATAAGGAATTTCAAAAGGGAAAAAAAGAAGTAAAGGTTGGAATGATACAATGAGCAAAATGAGGCCAAAGATATATATATATATATAATTTATTATTATTATTTTTTTTTTAAAAATTTGTTGCGCTCTACAGCCTTGGTCTTTGGCCATGGCCTTTTTTTCGGCCATAGAGTAATTTTGGTTAAAAAAGGGTTAGTTGCTTTTTATAAACTCATGTAATCAATCTGTAAAAGGTGGTCAACTCTATTATAAGATAAATAAATAAACAAGCAACAATTTGACACCAGATATTTGAAGGTGTTAAAAAAGTTGCTATGAAAAACAAAAGAACCATAAAAAAACGACAATTTTTTATGGAGGTTTTCACAAAAATAGCTTGCTGATCCTCTATTACGATGAATAACTAAAACGATAGCTAATCCAATAGCTGCAATAGCTATAACAAAAATTGAAAATATATTTCCTTTCAGTCGTTCAGTATCGAAATAATTAAAAAATGTTTCAAAATTTATATTAACAACATTAAAAAATAGTTCAAGACACATGAGTGCTCTAACCATATTTTGACTCATAATTAATCTGAAGATACCAATACAAAACAAATAGGCATGTAAATAATTTTGATAATTTGGTCGATTTGATATTTAGTCAACTTATTAACCTTGATATTATCATTAAGGCCTGATTGATCACAAACTTGAATTGCTTTTTTAAGGCCAATTCCAAAAATTCGAGTTAAAACAATTTGTACTTGTTCATTCGACACTAAATTAGTTCTTAAAATATATGACATGATTTATTTATTTTTTCCTTGTTTTTTTATGTAGTTAGGCTTAGTTCTTAGTCCCAATCTAATACAAATTTATTTCTTTTTGGAATTAGTAGGAATGTGCTCCTACTTATTAATAAGTTTTTGGTTTACCCGACCCGGTGCAGCTGAGGCTTGTCAAATGGCTTTCTAATTAGTTCCATCATAACTGAAGGATCTCTATGCAAAGGTAAAATATGGCCAAAATAGTTATCCAAGTGTAAATAATTATAATGGTAGATTTTTGTTAAGTCTTTGCTTGTTGGAAGGTAAGCGGAGAGTTCTCTAGAAACCAAATTTGGCACACAGAGTCTATTATTATTAGAAGAGCATTACCATTTTATATGAAGCAGACCAGATCATGCTGTGGAAGAGAGTCATGTAAGAGTCCTTGTAAAACCTTTCTTTTTCTTTTCAAAAAATTTCTTTTAGGGGAAAAAAAGACCATATCATGCTGTGGAAGAGAGGCATGTAGGAGTCCTTGTACAACCTTTCTTTTTCTTTTTCTTTTCAAAAAAAATCTTTTAGGGAAAAGAAGAGGGATTGCTCTATACTAGCACAGAACATGGTCCCAAAACATCAGCAGCAAAATCAGGTGCCTAAAATCATGGGCACCTAAATAGAGTTAAAAGGTAATTTAACTCACTAATATACAGTCCTGGCCATTTGATCTCTTCCAGGTTCTTCCCACTCAAGTGCTTTTACACACACTTGCAAAATAGTCAAGGCCCCCAAGAGCAAGAGATCAGAAAGAGAGGAGAGGAGACCTGAAGAAAAAGATGCTTCAGCTTCAACATAAGCCAGATTTCTATAAGTAGGTTATCTCTAATGCTGATTCTACTCTACATACCTCCACATCAATGGAGCAAATTGACCAACTGCAGGACACACCAGCAGCTGTGTATGATCACACTAGTTCTCTGCAAGACGTAAGCCAATGTTCTTCTGAAGCTAGAATTGGACTAGGAACATAGACAGACACACATATACGTAGCAGAAATACTCTATAAACCTTGCATTTGAGTTGTAGTCGAAGTGTCTAATAATTCTATACAAGATGCTCACAACAACAATGAATATTAAGGCTGGTTTTCTATACATGGATAATTCTATAACACCAAAACAGGACTTGCAATGCCCTCAGATAAAAGGAAAAAGTTGTGACATACTAAAGAGTTCAAAGGATCACAAGATGCAGCTTGAAAATGCAAGGAGATTAGTGGCAATTATCTTTTATCTTCAGAAGGATAAAACTTTGTGTGTAAACTGTTTTTCAGGATGTGATATCTAAGGTTCATATCATGAGGGATCCCAGTGATCCACAGTGGGGATTTGCAGACCTACAACTGCATTTCATTGAGCTGAGAAAAAACCACAAACCTGACCCACAGCTACTTGGCTTGGACGTCAGAGAACAACTGGGAGTTACTCAGAATCAGGGCAATCAAATTGCTCCAAATTCACTTGGCAGTGTCTGTCTCCCTTGGAAGGAAGATCAACTCCCTCCTCAGAAATTAGAGGATGTAATGGACACATTGTTCAATGCTTTGCCTGACAATGCACAATACAGAAAAGATGGATTAGTATGTTTGCCTTGGAAAGAAGACAATCTTACCTCTCACAGCAAGATTGAAGATGTCATGGGCATATTGTTTGAGACTTTGCCCAGCAATGTGCCAGGTCAAGTGGAAAACCTCAACTGTCAAGATGGTGAGTTAACAGTGACAAGTCCCTGCAAGCTCTCCCAAGAAGATAAAGGTATGGACATTCCCTTTCTAGTTCTAAATTGAATCATGTGAGTAAGCTACACAACATGTGTTGATGCAATTCTCAGTCCAGAATGACAGGAAAATACCTTGTCCATGTATCAAATAAGAATAGCTGATTGATTTAGTTGTCCAAGACCACAACTGGAAGACAATTGTTGGCACCTGCAATGTATCACCAGATATCTCTCTGCATTTCCTAAGTCAAATGCATCCACAACAGGCATTGTAAGCTAGGCAATGTTGATAAAACGAGGACAATCCAATATGTTAGGAACCTAGCCTGGCAGTATACCCTACCAAAACTCATCTAATTGATTTTCTTAAACAGAATCCAAGGACGCTTGTTGGTGCACACAATGCATCGCTAACGATCTCAGTGCATTATAAAAGCCACATGCAGTCAGTGCAGAACCTCAGTATGGGTATCTTATGTCAGACCAGGATCTCCAAGATCAGCCAGCACATCTCCAAAAAGTTCCCAGTTTGGGATGTGAAGGAGAAGTGCTGGGTCATGAAGTCACATTTGAAGCAGAAGACAAGATCATGGAGTTCAACATGTTCATGGAACTAGAGGACTCCTTCCAAAACCAATTGTCTGATGTTGTTACTGCACTACCACAAGGTCAAGAAGTCAAGGTGCACAACACATGCTGGGATCACCAGGACTGCTTGCTTGAAAATGATTCCAAGGGGAAAGGAGGATTTGAAAAGCTCAGTATTTGTGTGGGAGAAGAAGAGTTGGGTCATGAGCTTACCTTTCAAACAGAAGATGACAGCATGAAGTTGAACATGCTCTGGGATCTAGAGGACTCTGAAAACTGGGTAGCTGAAGTGGATTGTACACTACCAGAAGTCAACGAACTCAAGACACATGACACATACAGGAATCACGTGCTTGACAGTGGCTCCAAACTGAAAGGACACAACACCTGTGTGGGTCAGGGTAAGGCCCCTTTCATCAATTGGGTTCCCAATGACAAACAAAGGAAAAAAGATTCTGTGAATAAGTTCAATAGATGTTCTGATCACCCTGAGTTGCTCAACATTGCAAACTCTTCCTTCACAGGAAAAGAGTTGGTTGAAATGGAGGCCTGTGCATTTAACACTGAGCTGCTTATTGCAGGTCCAACCTCCAGTTCCAGAGGAAAAAAGGAACAACTGTGCTCACAAATAGGTGACACGTCTATCCCTGGAGAAAGGAAACGTCATCAGAAGTGTGAATCAGCTCACAAAAGTAAGAGAATGGTGAAGTATGAAAAAGATAGAGGATATTGCACAGGAGTCAGGTAATAAGCCAACCCTGGAAACTAAATACAATCAGTAGGAAGCTTTTGAGCCACAGCCACCATAGCTCAGCATGACCTGATGCCTCTATTCAATGGTCCCTGAGCATGTAATGGCCAGAAAACATTCTGTTACATGAAGTCCAGACATGAGCTAAGCCCTTTGTGATGACAGGAGTAGACGTAATGGCGCAAGTTTCCATACATCTCTGTACTGGCGGGATGCAAAGCACGTACATTCGGATAACAAGAGACCTCACTCTGGAGCCATTGGTATACTACAGTTCTACCCAGACTTATTGCAGTTCTTTGACAAATGCTATTCAACAGTAGCTTTGAGCACAAATAACTAGACCCTTCAATTAAGATCTTTGAGGTGTTTATATTCAATCAAAAAACAGCAAGCTCATACAACAATGGTTTGTGATAAGCTTGAAGGCCTACATCACCTACTGATGATTGAAGGACAATTAGTTTTATTTCAGCAGAAGGCAACTCAAATATCGGCTGTTCTTTCTGTTGATTTGGATGTGATCTGCCCAACCCTTGGATGCTGTCGAATCAAATGTGATGAGATCAACAGTCAATTGTGGTAAGCCACATCCTCATCAACAACGCTAGAATTCAGCTGCAATTTGATTTGTAGGAAAATGGGCAATCTTCAACAACAAAAAAAAGACATAAATTGCCTAAAGCAGTCATTCGACCCTAAATTACCTGCACAAAGATCATGGCCAAATTTACAAATGACACAGAAACATGATCAAGTAAGCTGTTGAAGATCACATGGCTTACAAGTTTGTTCTCATGTAGATGTCCAAGATGGAAATCCTATGTATGGGCACCAACTGAAGCTGAGTAGATACTCACTTGCAAACATTTTGCTGCAGGCACATATATTCTTGAGAGTGTTGCAGCTCGGGTGTATGACTGCATGTCCCTCAAGCTGCATCCTGAAAAACCCCCACTTCACTTTCCAGTAAGTCCAACTGCAAACCTTTTACACTCCCACTGCACAACAATTGAATGTATGTATACTGATAGTGGTTGCATCCTTGGAATGTGGCAGGATGCAGACTACAGCACCGACATCCAGGAGGCAATGAACATGACCATTCCACAGTATGCCTTGTTCTTGAAAAGGTAACTATTGCAACCTTTACAATCATATATTTCCTTGAGACATTGCAATATGCATGTCCAATGCAATATGAGTATAACCAAGCCTAGACTAAGACTAACACTGCTACTCTTAGGTCCATGGTTCCTGCATCACATTATCAATTATGCTCTAACCCTCCCTAGGTCATGTACTACATGTCAAGCTGTCAATTGGAGGAGCAGAATTCAAAGGGCATCTAGTAGCTATTCCTAGTTAATGTAAATATATGGTTTGGTGAGCAGGAAGTATGCGTCTCTAAGCCATGGCAGAAGGAATAAACAGTGTGTCGCTCCATCCACTCTGTCCACTCTTTCAAGTGAGCAGGTTGGTGAGTAAAGCTTGTGGCACATTTCTGGTGACAGTGATATCAAGGAGTTGGCTGCTTGCCTTTACATGTCACATGACTGAGACATGTGAACCTCTTTGACATAATAGCTTGGAAGTAGAATAAATGTGCAAAATTTGTGAAGATAATGATCTAAGTGCATAGGTTTTGTGACTAAACCATGCCGTGCCACTCTTTTAGTTGATGTTGCTGAAAAGTAAGCTCTGTCAAGCATCAAGCAGCAAATGTCTTCTTCTTATCAAGAAAGCACATTGTCTCTCTTATACATACTCTCAGACACTGTATCATGCTTTTCTTTTCTTCCAAATAGTCATGGCTTGAACTCTGTGAGATTCTGGTTAGGTAGGGGGGACTTGGTCCATAAATAGTTGTTGATTTTTAACATCTTTTGCAATATTTGCATATAGGTTTTCATTGTAATATTTATGGGACTCATATGACATAATAATCTATTCTAAGTATCAACAAATAATGTCATAATTAAGGAATTACTAAAAACTTATTTCAAATAATGTAAATGATTGATTATCATATTTAAACAATCATTTATTTCTTAAGATTAATTAGTTGATTATTGGTTGAACCTTAATTATTCAGATAATTAAAATTTAGATATAAAAATCAAATCAATAATTTGATATTTAATTTATTATTTTAATTAGATTTTTTTATGTTGATAAGGTATTCAAATTATTATTTTAGATAATTATTCATGATAATTAATTGTCATAAAATTAATTTGGATATATAAAGAGACATATTTTGGGTACCCAAACCACTTATTTTGAGGTGATTTTTCATAGAAGGTTGTCAAAATCACCTATGGATTATTTCAAAATGAACTTGCATGCAAATATTACATTTAGGTTTTGGTTTTCATTGAAAGGCCACCCAATTACATACTAGTTATTTCAAAATGACCCTACATGTGGGTATTGCATTTAGGGTTGGGTCTGCACTTTAAGATACCTAAGTCACGTATGGTTTATATTGAAACAAATTTGAATATGGGTATTGCATTTAGGGTTAGGTATTCATATAATTTTGTAATACTTGCACACATACTTATTTTCACCAATTAAAAATTTGGCCTTAATTTTTGAATAATTAAATAGAATTTCTAACAAAACAAAAAAGAAGGTATATCTTTTACCAATTTGGTAATATTTCCAAGTTAAGTTTTTTCACTTTATTTGAAAAAATATAAAATGACATTGCATTGTTTTCCATATGTTTAAACCTTAAAACCTTTGCCCAAAATGCACCTTGTATTTATTTTAATTATTATAAAATTGCTTTAAAAATGATAATTAATTTGTATGTCCTAAACTCTAAACCTAAACCATAATTCTAAAATTAAGTAGTATATTTTACATTCAACCTTAACCCCTTCTATTATCAATGTGACCAATTTTGCATTATGTTCATTTTATTATATGTTAAATCATACTATAAGGTGAATAAATAATTTTGAAAACATGAATTTCATGATGTATTAGTAGGAAATCAAATATTTAAAAAATATTTTTATGTTTCGAGGTTAATAAATTATCACAATATGATATTGGTGTTGCATTTAAACAAAAGTGGGTTAGGAAATATTGAACTTTAACAACTATGAAACATATGGAAATAAAGGAGATTCATAATTATGTTATAGATCTAAACAAATGATAAAGCCAAAAACCAATACGATGAATAAAGTTTAGAGTATAAACCTTCAACCTTGATATATATCAACCAAATTCCTAAACATTAAATCATAAGGCATAACCTTAAAAATCCAAATGATATTTTGCCATAAGCCCTATTACAACCCTAACTATACAAACCCTAACAAAAAAAAGTTCTAATGATATATGTTTTAAACCCAAAAAACTATAAAAAATATATAAATCATATAATGCAAAACAAATAAAATAAAATAAAATCAACATAGGAAAAAAAATTAGAAACCAAATTTTAAAACTTTTTAAACTACAAAGATTTATTGACAAAAAAAAAACCTTAATTTTAAAAAACAATCAAATAAATTTTGTAAAAACCAAAAGAAAAGATGTCTCTTACCTTTGTGTGATCTTTCCAAACTAATTTTTTCCACTTTCTTTGAAAAAGATATAGAATGAAAATTTATTACTTCACATATGTCTAAACCCCAAATTTCCCCCCCAAATTTAACCTAGTTTAAGATAATTATTATAGATTTGTGAAAAACTTGTTAAACCGTAATCCAGTAATAATTATTTATAACAAATACATGAAAAGACATATTGTAATGTCCATTCCATAAAAAAATTAAGGAAACAAAATTTAATAAAATATGCATTAACTAAACCAAAATGGCTGCAATTATGACATTGTTTCCGAAATATTGTTTAAAATACCTACATATGGGGACCTATGTTCATCATCTGTGAATTAGGGTGAACCTTAATAAATTTATAGGTAGGATTGGGGGGTTGGGGGGTGGGAAAAATGAATAGGTAATTAGTTAAGTATTTGGTTATGTAAAAAACATAGGTAGGTAGGTGAACATAATGGTAGGTAGGAAGATGGGTGCATAAGTAGGTAAGTAGGTATATAAGTAGGTAGTTGGGTTAGTAGGCAAGTAAGTAAGTAGAAAGTAAGTTCAAGGAGCAAAGTAGATAGGATACTAGAGTAGGTAGGCATGTAAGTAGGCAAGTTAGTAGGTAGCTAAGTAGATAGGCAAGTTAATACGTAAGAAACAAATTACCTTATCAAGGTGACTAGGTTTGTAGAGTATTTATGTCAATAAGGTGGTTGTGTATATAGGGTTGCTAAATAGTAATGTAATTAGGTCAATAGGGTAGGTAGTTAGTACAATGATTGGGTCAGTAGGGAAGTTAAATTAATAGGGTATGTTGTTAACAAGGTAGCTAGGTTAGTAGGGTAGATAGTTAGTATAATAGTTAGGACAATAAGATAACTAATTATTAAGGTAGCTATGTTAGTAGGGGATAATTAGTAAGGTACCAAGGTTGGTACAATACTTATGAAGATAGGAAAGTGAGTATGGTAGCTATATGTGAGATTAGGTCCAGGGAAAAAACAACAAAAAACAAACCAAAAAAAAGAAAAGTACAATGGTCAGCAACGAAAAAAATGGATTATGATGAACCCCATCCGACACCAAATGAGAAAATGTAGCCCATCCAATGGAAAAAATGGCCAATTGGTGCATTGGTGGTTGCTGGTTCACTTGGGCCCAAGTTGAGAACATTACAACAAAAAATGTACTTGTATGTCAAGTGATTTCACTAGATTTTGAATGAACTCACTAATTGTAGTCAATTGGACCTAGTGGGGATGTAATGAATTTAATGGTCTAATAAATGGGAACTAATAAAAAATTGGATAATGATATTCATTGTCAAAATATTTTGGTGTTTTGTCTTGTGTTTAAAAGGGCACCCTTATTCATGATAGGATCACATAATACTTGCTACGCACATGTCTTTCAAAGGCACCGAACGAGGATCATAAGTTCTTGTTTGCTCCTTGTATTTTTTCAATGGTCCTTCAAACACTTTATGTTGGAGCATTAACTTTTGCTTCCTCATGTGTTAGGGTTTGAAGCATAATTGTAGGTTGTGCATTGTTACTTTCGTAACATTTATTTAGGACATAATACAATTGTTGATCAAAATTCCCATACCTTTTTGGAGTGCTAGTGGAGTTGTATATACTTGGTTTTTTTGTAGTTGAATTATTTGGGGTTAAACAAATTGAACTTGGTTCCACATGTTTAGCACATCCTACGCAAGTATATAGTAGAACCAATAGAATTTTGCTTTCATAAATGGACAATTGTGATTTATTTGAGACTAGAGGAAGCATCTTATGTCTAAGGTGCCTTCCACATACACTTAAGAAATTTGTCTAATGCTTCATTATATATGTGTGTGTGTGATTTTTCGCAGGAGATTTTTGTGTTTTCACTTTACACCTTCCTCCATGCTGTCATCAACGGATTCTCTATTTTCCTTCACAAGTTTTTTGCTCTTTGAATTATTATTATCATCTTTTGAAAAATTTCAACATACAATCAAAATACAAATTATGTAATTAGTGTCAAAGCTGGCAAGGTATTATTACCTGGTATAATGCACTACTAACCATATATTGGGTTTAAGAATCCATTATGGTCAGGAAAGAGTTTACTCCTATCTATGATGATTTCACACCTATTATGCTAGTCTTTTGGACAGACTGGGTAAGCTATGGGTGATGGGAAGCCACAACCAACAAAATGGCCATTTTCGAAAGTAATTTGCACTTTGGAAGAGAATCAAGATTGTACAACATCAATAGGAACTTTGTAGATCGTTTGCTACACCGCCCTTTGGTCGACCTAATTGTCAGGTGGTTCTGTACTAAGGTACAGACATGGTAAGGGACACACAATCCCTGTAGGGCATGCTGGCATTTTGTTAGAGTAGTAGGTGGTAATGGGTTCTACCAGGGCCTGTTCATACATAACTGGTTTTTACAATCGAGGATTCACATTGGAGCAATTAGAGGTAAAACTGACTTCATGAAACATGGAACCTACAACTAGTATAGACGAAGGGTGTAAATTTAGACCCTTCTTCTCTTAAAGAAACCGAACATCTGAACCCAAATCTTATCCAATAAATTCCATCAAATCCTGCTCATCAAGATCTTTCCAACAACATTAAAGGCACATTCCAATTCCTCCCAAATTTTCAGCTATGATTTAATTTAATTTGTAGTGAAAAAAATCATTGAATGTTCAAGAACTTTTGCCCGGCAAGTCCAACTGTTATGCAACCAAGCCCATGCACCCCTTCTCATTGAGAGCTTTCCAAAAAGACCAAGAACATGATCTGAAGCATCCCAGTTCCATAGATCTGATAAGTACAAAACAAACAAACTACCTTCCTTCATATATAGAATCCTGAAATTAAAAAAGTTCTGTACCTTTGAGACTGAATGTCTTTTCTGTTCTTCCTGGATTTTTGAGCTCAGCCTCAAACTATTGTCCTCAAAAGGGCCCTCAAATCCAGGAAGAACCTAAAAAGGCATTCCTTACGGTGCCCATTCCTTACCTACCTGTTAAGGATTCTCTTTATAGAGAGGACTGGAGGTTTGCTCATCAAAAGAGAAACTTCGTTTTGGAATTTCATCTTGAGTACTCAGGAGGTCTTCCACATGAATTTTGTTGAGCCCTGTAATTTAGGAGCTTTTTTGGATCCCACTTGGTTCTCATTTTGTCTGTATTCTGTTGCTTTCTTCGGAGTCTTGTAGTTGGAGAGCTTTTTGAATCCACTTGGTTCTTGCTTTGTCAGTTGTATGCTTGTTCCTTTCTTCCACTTGGTTCTTGCTTTGTCAGTTGTATGCTTGTTCCTTTCTTCCAATTGTGTCCTTTTTTCTTTTCTTTTTTGGGTTCCATCTATGTTTTCCTTTCAGTGGTGTTAGGTGCTAGCCAGCATGATGACTGAGTCTTCTTGTTCCTTCCCGACTTGGGAGAGAAACTCAGTAAGCAAGTTACTGGTTATATGGGCTAATACCCACTGCAGAGAACTGATGAATTCAGTAGCTAATTCCAGCGATGTAGGAACTGGTTTATATGGGGTGGTTTGCAAAAAACCATTGTATGTTGCTTTTACATGATTGTTTTGGTCGTATGATCATCCCTGGACAATTCCAGGGACAATTCTAGACAATTCTAGAGACAACTCATAACTATTTCCTCATTTCCCAACTTAATTACACAAAAGGTGTACTCTATCATCTTCGGCCAAATAATCATCCTCAAGAGAGTTATCTGTAAAGTCACCCTCTGTTTCACCCCCTATCTCCTCTGCTTTTGCCCCCTATCCCCTCTTTCAGATCTGCAAAGTAAGGAAATTCTATTAAATCTGGGTATGAAATGCTGAAACTCAGCACTTAATGCACAAGGTTCTAAAGTAATTATAGCAGTTGTACAGGTAGGAGCAGTGCAAATATATGTAGCAGCAGTGCAGGCACTCAGGAAAAAGGAAACACAGGATGAAACTCAGATTACCACCAAAAGTGGTGGAAAAAACTAGTTTGGGTCCCAGTTATTCCCTATTGTAAAAGTTTCATTCCCAGTTACACGTTTGATGCCCCATTATGCCGAAACTGGCTGTTCTCGGCCCCTAATCACCTGACTTACGGATAACTCTAATATGCACCATGAAAAAATTCCCAGTTCTTTATGGCCTGGAAAGATGCTAGAAGAGCACACCTAAGAAGTGGTTCCCAAGCAGTCGGCTCCCAACTGCTCCCAACAAGCAAGCTTATGGTGAAGGTTGGAATCTCTCCTGAGTGACATCAGATCATGACCATTAATCAGTCTCTAGCTAGAATTTCTGTGGAATTCTAGCACTCAAAAGCAATTGAGCTGCAAAGGAGAATACACTCTACAAGAAAATCAAATCTCTAATCATCACATTTTCCCTACCTAATATGGTTTCGTTTTATGCGCCTCATAATTTTGTAGCTCTGAAATAAGCCCTTTGTGAAGTTCAGGCCTCACAGGGCAAGAGGTGAAGGCAAAAAGAGATATAGTTCACAACCCCAACACAAGACAAGGGGTGTGTCACACTGCGGCCTTGCCATTTACATTAAAAAGTATCTGAAGGCAGAAGAAGAATTATGGAAACTCAAGTATTTCACCATGCAAAAATATAATCTTCAAAAAATCCTCTACAAGAAACCAAAATCTTTCAAGATATCATAACTCTATAACTAATCTCAAGTTTCAACACAAGCCAAAACATCGTCTTTCAAAAATCCTCATATAAAAATAGACCTACTACCTAGGGGCCAAAATTCCTTAAGCTACTATACTTTGTAATGAATCTAAACACAATATTCTTGCCTTGGTAAGCAAAGCCAGCAAAACAAAAAATATGGCCGGCAAGATGATTTGTGTGACTGGAGCTTCTCTGGCTTCATTGCCCTCTTGGCTTGTGAGTCACTTCTCGATCCTGGCTACGGGGTTCAAGGGGCTGTTTGCAACCCCGGTGGGGGATGTGTGGTATATGAGAAGGGTCTGGGGCAGGGATCCCAAATCTGGAAGGGTCTATTCTCAGACCCTTCACCTACCTAAAGAAAGTGCTGGTTTCCTGTCATCTTTCTGGCGACTTTTTACTGTATGCATTTTTGTTTTTTTTTTTCCCTTTCTGGCGAATTTTGGCAACCTGGCGACACAAAAAAAGGGCTGACGAATGCAACAAAGGGATTTTTAATCATATCTTGACCAAAAAAAACTTAAGAATCGCCAGATTTAGATAGTGTGTTCCTGTAAGTCGCCAGAATTAGGCAGATACCAAAAAAGATCTACTAGTCCACCGGGACAGTCGCCATTTAATGCTGAGGATCTTAGCCAGTGCACCTACTTGAGAAATTTGAAGAAAAAAAAACACTGGCGACAGAAAAGAAAAGAAGACTTAAAAAAAAGGGGGGAAAACAAAACAAAAAAACTGTACCTTTTGAAATCCGGATGGCTCAGTTCACAGGCTGTACTGGGCCTTCGATATACCGGCCTTGTGCCCGGATCTCAAATCCAGAAGGGTCTATTTTTAGAACCCTGCCCCTACGTAAGGACCTGTGTGATTTTTCTTTCCATTTCCTTTTTAAATTTTAAAAAAGTAATAAAAAATGAGAAAAAAGATGCAAATATCCCAAAAGCTAGAATATACTGAGTTTGAAAACTGTACCCTTCTGAAATGTGCGAGGAGCTTGTAATGGGCCTTCCATGTTTCGTAAAAGTCCAAGCTCACATTTTGTAAAGTTGAGCTCGGATTAGATCAAATTATTCATTTCCGTACTATAGTTTCAGGACTCTCCCGTGGCACAATTTTGCAATATTCGAAAACCATATAATCTTTCGTATTGGAGAAGGTTTCCGTAACCAGTAATAACCTTTCGAATTGAGGTCTTGTCCAAAGATGCTGGCCGAGCGAGGACAGGGGCCAAAAATCTGGAAAAGTATTGTTGAATTACAAAACTTTCTCGTCCATGAAATCCAGCTCCATCTTTTCTTTTGGCTTCTTTTCAGCTCTGTCTGCAATCTTTCCGCTCTCTTTTAAAAAAGTACTTTGCACTCCAAAACGAATTGTATGACATATCATTGCGAATTTTGTAAACTAAAGGTGTGTTCACACTCGGTGTTAGGGACTCTTAGTGTTGAGTCCCCTAACACCAGGCTAACCACGTAGGAATTAAACCCTAGTATCATGAGATTTTTATGTTAAGCTAACATTCACTTTAAACATTAAGCTATCACCCATTTAAACATCGGGTGCCACCTAGGATGCCACCTATGATTCATTTAACACTGACTTAAACATCAAGTGTGAATTTGCCATAATTTATTACACCTCATGATTGTTTTGTCTATTTGAAAATCAGTTCCGTACTATGGTACAAGCTCGGTAGGGCCTTTTCCACCTTGGAATAAACATGCCTATTAGGACAGGCTGCCATTCCATTAGGTGGTCACGGGTTCTACCAGAGCCTGTTCACACACAACCAGTTTTTCCCATTAATTTTGGGCATCCACAGCCCCAGGAAAAAACAAGCCAAAAAAGAGGGGGAAAAAAAAACTCATTAAGATGACGTGGCATGACGTGGCATGCTTGCATGGCAGTTTGAAAATAGGGCTTTTGGTGATAGGGCTAATTACAGATCTTCACAAAATGAAGATTTTAGGCTCTCTCATTGGCCATAAGCTATCACCTTGAAAATTGCGCACTTAAATTTAGTGTTCTTCAGAAGCTCCAGTGTCCCCTTGTTGCCTGCATCCTTGCATGAAGCTAGAGGCCAATCTCTTGCAAAGCCATCGCTCACGTCTTCAGAAGCTTTGCTTGAGCACCATAGCAGCACCGTCGCAATGCAGCCATCTCTTGAGCGGCATCATCAGCAAACTGTTTGACTAGGGATTGTAAAGGGTCTGAAAGTAGACCCTTTTTGGAATTGAGATCCTGGCCCGAGGGAATGGGGGTTGAAATTCACAAGGGTCTCTTTTTCAGACCCTTCACCTCTATAGAAAGTACTATACCATCTTCGGTCAAAAAACAAAAAAAACCTGCGGAATATACATTATGAAAAATCACATGCCGAATCTACACGTAGAAAACGTTCCCAGTTTTTCATGGCAAGAAAATCGTGTAGAAAGTACACATAAGATGCTCTCTCTTAAGGATCGGCTCTAGAGTCCCAATTTACTCTCAGAGTGACCAATACATCAGATAATAGCCATTAGTCAGTCTCGGCTATAATTTCAGTGGAATTTCCAGTGAAGCTCAGAATCAGTTTAAGCTGCAAAGAAGACTAGACTCGTCAAGCAAACAACAAAACTCACCAAACTCAACAAATTTACAAGAGAACCCCAAAAAAATGGCAGGCAAGACGGTCTGTCTGACTGGAGCAGAAGGCTTCATTGGCTCCTGGATTGTGAAGACACTTCTCGATCATGGCTACACAGTTCGAGGCACTGTTCGCAACCTAGGTGGGACGAATGAAATGTCTTGTACAATAATCTTGATGCCATCGATCATCTTCTTCCATGAGATGAGATGAGATTAAGTACTTTGGGTGTTTGTACATTAAGTGTGAGATGCCCAGGATCAAGTACTTTGGGTATTGAGGTTTGATCGATGATGTGCAACACTGTCAACAACATATGTATTATAACATGCAAGTTCAGCAGCTCAATGCACTTGAACTATATTGCAATAATTTGTTGTCAACATCTGTTGTCAAACTGGTTTGCATGGGTTTACAGTGTGACTGGAGTTGCTGCTATTCTAGAGATATCCTTGTTAGACTTTTGAAAATAAGTGAACGGCTTTTGCATTGGCGTAGTGACAAACAAGGTAGTGGTTGTGATGTGGTACGTGGGGCAGAGAACTCAAAGCATCTGCTTGAGTTGCCAGGTGCCAGTGATCGCCTGAAGTTGTTTGTTGCCGAGTTAATGGACCCTGGATGCTTTGATACTGTTGTGGAAGGTTGTGATGGGGTATTTCACACTGCATCTCCAGTTCTCTTCAAAGATATCATCGACCCCCAGGTCCTCTTCTTCACCTTGCAAATTTTGACCTTGTTGTTCATGCTGCAACTTGTGGCAAAATCAAAATGTTTTTGGATGACTATATTTTGCTTTGATCCAAAACAAAGGATAATCTAAACACTCCACTGATCCTCCTTTAGATTTAGCTCAAAAAGACCAGCAAATGTTAACTTCCATGACATTTAACAAATATTGTTGTGGGAGAAGCAATATTTTGGAACCAAGATGGAAAGAAAGATAAATGGTGGATGATCATGGGGATTTGTGTCCTCTAAAGGTATAGAAAGTTTGTGTACATGGCAGGCCGAAGTACTTGATCCAGCAGTCAAGGGAACTCTGAATGTGCTAGCTTCCTGTGCAAAAGCACAAACGAAGAAGGTGGTTTTGACATCATCTGTATCAGCTATCATCTTCACTAATAAACGCAATTCCATGGGTGGTATTGATGAAAGCCTTTGGAGCGATCTAGACTTTTGTAGAGAAAACAAGGTACTTTGGAGTTCACGTTCTGCTTCCTATATCTTCTTAGTCTTAATCTTTCAAGGTATTGTGAAGTTTTGTCTCTTACATCTTCTTATTCTTGGTCTTTGAAAGTATTGATTGTGGAGTTCACAGTTCTTACTCTTGATCTTTGAAGGTATTGTGGAGTTTGCATTTGTTTACTAAATCTTATTAGTCTTGATCTTTAAAGGTGTGTTTTGAAATTTGAATTATCTCTGATTTCAAAGGATTCATGATAACAATGTGCTTGTTGTAGATGTGGTATTTTTTGTCCAAAACACTTACAGAAAAAGCTGCATGGGATTTTGTAAATGAGAAGGGGTTAAACATGGTGGCCATCCACCCTGTTACAGCCTTGGGTTCTCCCTTACAAGCCTCCCCAAACTATGGCCTCGAGGTCATTCGAGACTACCTAAATGGCAAGACTCCTTGACATGTCTCCTTGCTATAATATTTTTGTTTATTTGATGAAGTGAAGTGTATGTAAACCTTCCCATTAAAATATATTTTCAAGATTTGAGTGGGACCCTTTCAAAATTTGAGGTGCCTTGTCCCATGGCCTTAGTTTCAATGAACCTAAAATTGTCAAAATAGACCTTTCTCATACTTTAAATCTGATCATATTTTGATGAGAGCTCGTTTGTAACTACAAAACATGTGAAGCCTTGTGTGATTCTTACACATTTGAGGCAAGCTCTAATCCTTCATATACATTAGCTTCATACCCATGTTCCAAGCTTTTTAAATTGCAAAATTCAGTTGTTTTCAAAGAAGTGCAAATTATTTGCCTAATCATAGCCCAATTCGCCTTCTAATTCTCTTACATTAAAAAGATATATAGTGCTATGTACAATACCAAAAATGCCCTAGGGGAAGCCAACTTTGTAATATGTTAAGAGTGATGTTTCAAATTCATTTGGGAAGCTTGGTGAGATGTGTGATGTCATGTTGGAATTCGTAGGAACAATGAAGACATATCGAGATATCGATAGGGTGCTTGTGGGCGTGAAGGATGTGGCAAGGGCACACATATTTGCATATGAGTCTCCACATGCCACTGGTCGCAACATATGTTGCAGTACACCAGTTGATTTTGATCTTGGGGCACTTTTCACCAAGATGTATCCTACATACCCCATTTCTGCCAAGTAAGTTATGTAGGAAGAATTGAACAAATAAATTTGTTTTGTATAGTGAAATCATTCCTCCTACAAACTTAAACTTCGATTTCTCTTGGTTTTGTAATGTCAACATTGATTTATTAATATTTTGGTAGGATCCCAAGAGTGTGGTAGTAGTCTCATAAATAAAGTGATCATATATGTTCTTTTATGTAGGTGAAAGGTTCCCAATGGTTTAACCCCATTGGGTCCTTTCTTGTTTTTTCACTATCAACTTGACTAGGGACCTTCAAAACCTACATTGAATTTTTTAGTTTACCAACTAGAGAACACATTAAGTATCTAATTTAAAAAGATGACAAGCATTACAAAAACATAATTGTCGCTCATAGACATTTGCAAAAAGCTTCTTGTTTGTTTCTTGTGATATCTAGCGGGTATTTAGTGAGTACCCATGAAGTATCATGGGAAATTGTTTTTGAAAAAAATACACCAATGGTTTTTACATCATGTAAAGCCTTTGGGGATAGGCTTTATGAGAATTGAATGGGCACTTGGCTCCACTTCATAGGGCCCTTATTACCATAAAGTCCAACCCCTTGGGCTTTACCCTACACTTATAACCTCAATACCCTTGACAAAAGAGGAAGTGACCAAATGAGAGCCTTCTCCTATAAGTTATTCCCTCTTATCATTTAGGAAAGAAGAATACCCAAATATTATCTGAATCCAAACTTATAGACGTAGGTAATGGATAATAGTAGCCACACCCAATTGCATTTTTTTGCAAACATTTTTTTAGTTTCCAATTGAAGTTGATGGTTTAACTAATGGGGCATGGACTTGCAGGGCTGATGAGGCTATACTAACGGTACCATTAGGCCATATGTCAACTGATAAATTGAATGCACTGGGATTCCAATACCAACAACCCATTGAAGAAGCAATTAGTGACATATCAAGCAGCTTAAAGGAGCATGGGTGGTTGAACTTGGATTCCAATACCAACAACCCATTGAAGAAGGAATTAGTGACGAAGTAACCAGCTTAAAGGAGCATGGGTGGTTGGCTTGAGGAAAGTGGATGGTCTATTGGCTTTATGCTTATACAATCTATTATTGCAAATTTGATGAAGAAATTTTATGTTCTATAGCAAGTTCATTTCATAAGTTATATATATGAAGTTTTTCAAAAGGTTCATAAAACATTATATTGAAATGAATGAACTTCTTTTGTCCTTAGCTTTGTCATCCATGTCTTTAGTTGATTTGATGTTCGACATCTTCATGCTAAAAGGCTTGTTTTGCTCTTGACACATTTTTGGTCCAGAAGTTAGCCACCATAATATCCACAGGGTATTGGGATTTTAGGCAATTGTCTAAAGAAACACATATGTCATAACCCTATTTCATTGAATGTTGATTATCTTACAAAGTGATTTTTGCCTTTTTCACTTGACAAATAATCACATGCAAATTGCCCCTTAATTTTTATTGTGGCAAATTTTAAGCTCACTTCATCTTCCTCCACAAACAATGGAAGCAAATATCATGAATGCTTAAGGAATAGACTTGTCACTTTGGATTTTCTAACCTTGTGCATGTCCTCTTGGTTAAAGGTCACTTTGAATTTGGTGGCTAACTGGTTGTTGTTTTTTTTTCAAACAGACCATATTGTCTTACAATTTTATTTTGACTTTGTTAACTTTTTTTCATTAAAAATCTCCTCATTGCTTGGTCTTTGGGGGTGTTAAAACCTTTACATCCCATCTCAATTGGGTATCCTCTTGGATGTCCCCTTTCATTATTTTAAGCATGTATTTTTTATGCCTTTTCTCATCCATTAAGGCTTGTCCTTCATCTTCTAGGTCTTGTTATTCTCTAGGACCTTCCATTCTAGTTTTTCCCCCTTGTTTCTATTTTACTTTTCATTTTCATTTTCATTTCATGTAGTTATAGGATTCTCATTATTGTGTTGTTAGGGGAACCAATTTCTACAAAACCTTAGTAAATGTTTTTATAAGACATTATATTTTTAAATAAAAATTACTTTCAACAATCAAGGGACACATTTAAAGGAGTTCAAGTGGGGGAACACTAAATAGACTTGTGCAACAATCATTACAATGAATACTATATAAAACAAAAACCCAACATGAAAGATACGCATTTTTCAATGAAAGATGTAAAATGCATTGCTTTAGGATTAATTTTTTGAAGGGAAAATTTACATTCAAATTTCATTTCATTTCAAAGACGTATTCATTTTTTTCATCAGTCTGCCTCTTCAAATGCCACCTTGTATAAAATGCCTTAGAAATTTTGGAAATTGTGCATATTTGGATAATTTTACAAAATTTGATGGTGGATGAAAGTGACATAGTTGAATCCAAAGTATTTGAACAATGGATTTTTGTGCGATACTACCATTGCCTTACAAAAGTTGAAACAATTCACCTTTGAAATGTCTTCCTGCAAGAAGTGGTGCCAACTTCCCCAAATTTTCGTCCATCAAAAGCAACTTCCTTGAAGAAGTTTTGCAAAGTTTTCCAAACCTTTGAATGCATTGTATAATTACCACACATGTTTTCCTTGAGAAATTGTAGCAAACATGCTTTTCATATTTTCATCCATTACATAACAACTTTGGATGCTTTCCCTTGGAAAGTGATGCCAACTTCTTTGGATCTTCATCCATTTTGTGAATTTTCCATGTGTTTTCTTAAAGGAAGTATGGTGAAGTTTCTTCCTATCTCATCCTAATTGTGCAATTTTTGCAAAAGTTTTCCTTGGAAGTGTGATCAAATTCCCCATATTTTCATTCATTGTGCAATCTTTCAAAAAATTAAAGCATTTTACACAAATTGGTTTTTCTTGAAATCAAATAATGGGTAGAAATTCTATATGTACTAACTGTGTACTTGCAACATAGAAGATTAACCTAGAGAATCTAGTTAAAAGGGTAAATGTTTTGGTTGTGATTTATTATAAGTAATTTGGAAGCATAGTTTTTTGAAGTTTTGTTTCCATTATCATTATTTTCTCATGTTAATATAAATACATTTGGTATAAGGTTCAATCATATTTGAATTGATATAATGCATTTCAAAAAAATATAATTCAACCTTTAAATTTGCAATACATCACAAGCTTGTTCTTGAGTCCTAAAACCTAATGTCCAAATTTTTACTTATTGATATATGACATCTTACCCTAACCTCCCAAAGTTTTGCAACTTGTTTCCTTTGCAAACCTACACAAGTCAAAACAACAATAATTAATGTCCATATAATCATTTTAAATTAAAAAAAGATGAAATTGAAGTGAAATGAATGTAATTCTAAGTATCTTTGACCAAAGTTGAACCTACCAATTCCTGCAAACCAATTAAGTCAAGGATTCAATCTTTCTAATTGTTATGCAAAAGTTTGAATTGACAATAATGAACTTTAGAAGGGCAACATATCGACACATAGCCCCTTTCATATATGTTTGTGTAGGTAGATATTTTTCAAGGTGGAAAACAAAAAACTTAAACTTAGTGGAGAGCTTCCACGAAGATACTACCTCCATCAAAATTAGTTCAAACCTTGTTGTTGATCCTTTGAAGACACTACATGAAACATTTTTTAGATTTCTTACCTTCACATTAGATGTAATGTTGATTTGATTATATTTTTGATTGAAAAACCTTTTCACATGTTATAGTGTTAGTGCACATTAAACTAGAAAAATTTCAACATGTACATGCTAGTTGAGACATTTGCATTGAAGTGATGAATTCCAAATCATAGCCCAAAGATCTTTAAATTATATCCATGCAACTAATAGTTGATTACAACAAGTTCAGTTGAAGATTCATGCTTCATAACTAAAATTTCACAATTTGCAAGTAGATCACATGTAAGTTGCTCAAGCATTGTTTTTGGAATCTAGTGATGGAATAACATTCAGATGTGAGATAATAATAACTACTAGACTACCCAAATTGAAAGATTCCATAGTTTTTTAGTGGATTTTTCCCCCACCCACTAGATCACAATAGTTCAACTTTTTACACGTTCATTCACAAGTGACAACCATGAAACTCATTATTGCTAGTTGGCTTGTGCATTACAAGTGAAGCACCACTTGCAAGTGCTAAAGGAGAAATAGGGGTTATTGTTTATCAATGGTAGAAGAATGGGATTCTTACCTAGTGGTTCATTGCACATACAAACACTACTCCACTATTTTTCCACTATTTTTCATTAGTTTGACTAGCAAACTTCTGGAAATAATGATTGATGAATTAACATGTGACTTGACACTAGAGGGCCAAATTCAAGTAAGATATGATAACATCTTTCATAATCAAACAAATCATGCTTCCACTTAGTTGTTTATACAATGATAACGTGTGAACTTGAAGAATATCAAGATTCTTTATAATTGACCTTATATTGTTGATATCAACATATTTATATCGAAAGATTGTTGAAAATTATGATAACATATGAAGGATATTTGCTATTAGAAATAAATAAATTTAAAGGACCTTAATTTGTTGTACATTAATGGAATGCATCCATTAGTTTTTTCAAGAGGTGCATTATGATAAAATGTTATGATAATTTCCAAACTATCATACCAAGTGCTAACAACTTGTTGACTAGACACTTTATCTTGTGATACTTTTCATCATCTTTTGAAAATCTCTAAGTTATTATTATACGGTTTACAATACATCCTTGTGCTTTAAACAAAACCAAAAGATTGTGGGAAAAAAAAATTGTGCAAAAAAAATTGCTTTCGTATTATGGGGTCACTCCTCTTATGAAATTAAATTTAAACCTCCATTGATTTTGTACGATCATCATTATTTTCTTTCAATTTTCATAAAATCCCATGAGTCTAGCATTGGTGTCATACAAAAAGTGATTATATGTTCTTTTATGTTGGTGAAGGGCTCGTAGGAGTTTAGCCCCATTGGGTCCCTTGTTTTTTTGTTGTCAACTTAACCTAATAGCCTTAATACCCTTGGCAAACAAAGAAGGGACCCAATGGGAGCCTTCTTTTATAAATTATTTTCCCTTGTCATTTAAAAAGGAGTACCTAAATATTGTCTAAAGCCAAACTTATAGATGTAAGCCATGAATCAAAGTATCCACACCTAGTTGTGTTTTTTCTGCAAAAGGTTTTTTTAATTTCAAACAAAGGTTGATGTTAACCGTTAAACTAGTATGTTGGGGGGAGGAGATTTGTAGAAGTGATGATGAGGTTGCATTGATGGATCAACAAACTTCGTAATAACTCACAAATCGGTGCAAATATGCTCAAAAGAACCAACATGATTACTTTATAAAAGGACTATGACACTTTTTTTTTAAGTCTTTTTCATTTTACATGTGAAAAAATAATTTAATCAAATCTTTTGCAACATTCTTGCCCAAATATATCACATGTTTTGTATTAATCATGTTATTAATGAATTTTTTAGTGTGTACATTTTGCTAGATTTTGCATTACATTTTGAAAATTCATTATAATTTTGAATCATACAAAAATATGCTAACTACATTAGGTTTTAATTTTTTTTATCATAAGCTACAACTTTGTTTTATATGTCATGTACATTACAACCCATTTACACATGGTAAAAAAATTTGGAAAGTTTAAGATTTTCAAACATATTTTGAATTTTCAAAATTTTCAAATTTCATAACTTTTAAATTATAAAATGCACACTCTTTTAAGCTGAGTGTGGATAGTTGAATGTGGGTGGTTGGCTTGAGGGAAGTGGATAGTTTGTATGCTCTTCGTTTGTACAACCTATGACTGCAAATTTAATGTAAAACCTTTACATTCTATAACAAGTTCATTTCATAAATTACATATATAAAACTTCTCTAAAGGCTTACATAACACTCTAGAGAAATGAATGAATTTCTTTGGTCATTAGCTTTGTCATCCATGTCTTTAGTTGACTTGATGTTGGACATCTTCATGCAAAAATGTTGGTTTTGCTTTTGACCCATTTTTGTTCAACTAATCAACCACCATAATATCCATGTTGTAGTATCATCGTAAACATATTTCTTGCTTTGCAACATTGATTCTGATAAAATAACATGTTTAAACTTTCAATGCTATCTTGGATATTTTAGTTAGAAGTATTTCATTAGTATGATCATAGTGTGTGGTAGTTAGAAAGGTTCAAAAGTCTCCCAAATTACCAAGTAGACAATCTAGCCAAAATGGATCGATCAAGATGGTATTGCATGATTGAGAACATCAAAGACTACATGTTGAGTACTTCAACTTCTTCCTTTAGAAATAGGGTATATGTATGTTTGCAGCATCGAGAGTCTTGGTTGGTCACCTATTCCAGTAGAGACCCACCACTATCATTCCAGAGTACAACTCATGATTTCATTTTTAGAAGCAAATCTGAACAAAGGATTATTACCAGATTACTTCATGCTCACCGTGTACCATCCAAATTCTCTTGACCCATCTTCCACCACAAACACTGGAAGTAGATGTCATGAAACTGTCTTATGCAGTCCTCAAACATAATTAGTGTATGCTACTCAAGCCAGAAGTTTGAATCGGCAAAGCATTATATTATCTTGAAAAAGGTAATTCAAACCTCAAGTCCACAAACATTTTGTTCGGTGCTCTCTTATCACTTTAAACCTCTTGCACTGGAAATAAGTGGAGCTGGGCTGCAAACCTCATGTACTATAAAATGATTAAATGATTGCCCATGCAGCTCCTTTCTAGCTCTATTGCAGACCATACAAGCAGCTCATTGTCATAGAAAAAAGATAACTCTTCTTGAAGCTTCTATGTTAGACTCAAACAAAACTCTCATGTCGATACATGCCACATGCATGTTCTCTCCCTACAAAATGCTAAGTACATAGGTCATCTTTAGCATATATGCAGCAGCCACACAGAAGACAGCTAAGAGTCCCAAACTTGTATGAAAACTTCCTCTGTAGATAAGTCAAGATTCTAACTTGTATGTTAATTGCAAAGAAGTCTCATGTCTGTGCAGGACATTGAATGCCAATGTTGACTCAAGATGCCCATTATATAAAAGTATTGGATAGCAGAATCTACTTAACTCAGTTACATGTAATTCCGCAAACAAAGAAATCCCTCAGCTTTTGACACACTCAAAAATTAGTGCTGCAAACTTCAAAGGAGATCAGAATATCGAGAATGGGAGTTTCAAAGAATTTGCAAGTTTCTGAACAATCACTTATATAGAAACATCTGCTGGAATTTGTGAGTATTTTGACCTCAAGTAAGCCTTCATGAAGGTACCCAAATCACCATCCATGACAGCAGTGACATCTGTGGTTTCAACTCCTGTTCGGACATCTTTTACCAGTTTGTAGGGGTGGAAAACATAGTTTCTGATCTGTTGGCCCCACTCAGCCTTCACAACATCCCCTCGAATTTCCTTTATCTCTGATGCCCTTTGCTCTTCAGCTATAACCAGTAGTTTTGCCTTCAACAATGCCAATCCCTTTGCCTTGTTCATGAGCTGGCTTCGCTCCTCTGGATGACAGGAAAAGTTCTGACAAAATTTAGGATTTTGATGATCGAACAATGCATGAATTTGTAGAGATAGATACACAAATGTTGAACATTGGAACCCATGTTTCTTCTTCAAATGTGGTATCAAGGTGGAAACTAACCTGCACACCGCAGATAGATCCCGGTAGGTATGTGCACAATGCGAACTGCAGTTTCAACTTTGTTCACATTTTGTCCCCCTTTGCCCCCTGCTCGGGTTGTGGTAATCTCAAGATCAGAGTCGGGTATGTTAATCACAAGCGCCTCCTCCTCAATGAGTGGCATCACTTCCACACCTGCAAAGCTTGTCTGATCAAACCCAATGTTATGCTCTGCCTCTCTTGCAATTTATGGCCCACACAGCAGCTATGATTTCTTTCATATGAAGTGGAAGGCAGACATAAAATTACTCCTCCACAAAGTGAGATAACAAGTCTCTGCTAGTAAGACAACTGAAAAACACCACCAATGACCTAGCTATTTGAAATGGGAATACTGTATGCCCAGGTATTTGGGGCAATTTTCTGAGGAAACTCACCTGTCGTAACCCTTTTGCATTGAATGGTGACTGTCTTACAAGGCGATGAGTGCCTTTTTCACTTGACAAATAACCGTATGCAAACTGTCCCTCAATTTCTACTGTGGCAGATTTCAAGCCCGCTTCATCCCCAGGAGATTTTTCCACAACCTTTGTCTTGAATCCCTGCTGGTCAGCCCAGCGGATATACATGCGCAGCAGCATCTCGGTCCAGTCCTGCACTGCAATCAGAGCAAACGCCTCTCCCTTGATCAACCTCTGCCAAGCCTTGCAACACAAATTTGTAATTTGTTGGGTGTGTTGTGTGTCTCACCCAATGTAGCCCAACACAGTCATGATGAAAAGGAGATTATGTCAAGCATGGAGAACTTCTGGTTCCAAATCTCTGGGCCAATAATGATCAGCAACTTTGTTCCAGTGATGGTTGGTACCAGGTGTCCATGTCTAGAATCATCTAGTAGCTGAAGAGGGTCACATGAGACCATAGATTTACTATGTGTCCAAAGAGATGGAGACCTTATCAAGTGTGAACTTCTTGAGAGGGACAAATAGAAACCAACCTGTGTATAAAGAGCTTCAGGAACTAGGGGAGTTCAGGGGTAGTAGACAGAGAAATAGGAACAATCATAGAAGTGGTGAACAACCCCACCTGAGCATCAGTACCACCTGCACCAGAAGAGATGGTTAGGCGAGCACTTTTCTTATCATAAGGTCCCGACAGGAGCTTGGCCAACTCATAGCCATCTATTGCATTCGTGAGCCATGACACAGTCTGTGCTGCTTCCTGCAGCAGCCCTCTATCAAGCCCTTCCATCTCCTGCAGGAGCTCCACTATCAGCTGTGCTTCCTCTCCCTGCTTTCACAAACAAATAAGAATGCATCAAACCAAATTGCCTGCTGGGTATCATTACTCATGGTTATCTTGCAAACTAGATACCAAACGTATTGGCCAGAAGATCTCTCGCTAGTTTGCAGGACCTAAGTGGTGAAGAAGAGAAGAACCTTTGCTTGCATCTGATGGAGCAAAGCAAGATTGTCTTTCACTTCTGTGAGTGCTGACAGAGTCTGCTGTGCATGAGCAGGGTCATCCCAGAGAGAGCTCTCACTAGTTTGCTGCTCTAGGTCTGCCAACCGAGATCGCTGCTCATCCATCCCAGAAGATGCTAATATCTCCTGCACACGCTGCACTACTTCCTCCACTCCTTTCCGCACTCCATAAAACTCTGTGCCATGAATCCACCCCTTGATGTGAACCCTTTGACACACAGCTGCATCATAGAATGTCATATATGCAACCAAGAAATCGTCACAGTGGTGACAAAGGAGGAAAACCAAAGAAAAACCTACCAAGGTTTTGCTCAGATTCGGTACTTGCTGTGTCTATGCTTGAAGCTCGAATGGTGCATACATATTCTCTCCTGAATTGCTTGTGTCTCCCCTTCCCTGGATCCTTGGGAGATTGTTGCCGCATCCAGTCTGTGTTGTGCAGACTGTGTGACTGCCAAGTGCATGGGTTTATGCATCTTATGTATTCTCTTTTACATCTAACAAGCTTTACAAAAGAGGAGGAAGGTAAACCTAGCTCTTGCCAGTGATTTGTGTGACACACTGACAAGGGCCTGGAGCATGCCATTTTCAATCCTTCCCTGTGCAAACAAACAAAGAGAAACAAAAATGTTGGTAAAACCCTTTTAACTCCTAAACCCTGAAACCACTGTCTTCTTCCCTCCCACTACTTCCTTGCAGCAAATCTACTCTACTGAAACGTCTGCAAATGTTGGTATTTCATGCCATTTCAATCCTTCCCTGTGCAGCAAACAAAGAGAAAGAAAACTGCTGGTATTTCTCTACGTAAAACCCTTTTAACTCCTAAACCCCAAAACCACTGTCTTCTTCTCTCTCACTACTTCCTTGCAGCAAATCTAATCTTCTGAAACTTCTGCAAATCCACCCTTCCTTGCAGCAAATTCTACACTACTGAAACCTCTGAAGATCCATTCAACCCTGGAGGATGCACCTATCTGTGAAGACTGGGGGGTGAGGAGGGAGGAATTGGGAGTCTTTTTATTTTGTGGAGAGTAGTACTAGTAATGGAGATGGATGCAGAAACTGCAGCAGTTGTTGTGAAGACGAAGGATTGCCTTGAGAAGGAGGCAGCAGAAGAAGCAGGGGAGAAACTCAGTGGCCAGCAACACCATCATCATCATCGAGGGGAGGGTGTCATCAGCGATGCAGCTTCCACTCCTGTTCTACCACTGGCACAGGTTCTTTCTCATTTTCTTCCTTTCCTTGGTTTTTTCTTTTCTTTGCCCCCAGAGAGAGCATTTTTTTTCCCTCTTCTTTTTTCAAGCAAATGTGTTTATCTGCTGTCAAAGCTAAAACCCCGTAGATGAAAAGCCAAGAACGTATTCAGCAGAATCAAGGACATGGTTTTTGTTTTTGGAGAGGTTGGGGAGGATTGGGGTTTGATCACACTTGACTTGGAAGACGATTGTCTTCTTATTCTTCTTCTTCTTCTTGAGGGAGTTGGATGTGGTGTGCCATGTAAAAGAAACATGTTACACACATCCTGTGATTTTGGCAAACTGCTGATGAATTTAGCTAGCTTTCGCACAGAACACTACTCTTGTTGCCAAACAAGCTTGGCTTGATGGCCCTGAAATAATTCTTTGTATCTGAGAAAAGCTTCCCATTTGAAAAAACTTCAAGTTTCACCATGATTTTGTACACAACATGAATGTGCCATTGAATGGAACATCGGAAGATATAGTATGTCAGAAACCACCGTCCATCCTAATGGTCTGCTTGGAATTCTTTCTCTCTCTAGGAACAGCAGATGGGAGATGTGGAAATCAGCATGCAGCAGCTGGAAGAAGGAGAAGAAAAAGAAGAAACTACTGCTGCCCTGAAAGAGCGACACAAAATGTTGTCTGAGATGGAAAGAAATCCACAAGTATCACTTTTGAAAGCTCTGAATATACCTCTTGAAGTCCTATTACGGTATACTTACTTCCCCCTGTTTTCTAACAAAAGCAGTCCATTCTGTTTGGTCTCTGTGATGGTATCCATTCTAGTTTCCTTAGGGTATTTTCTTCTTGTTTTCTGCCTCTTTCTAATAACAAATGGAGTCACTTATGTTGGATCCTTGTTGGAGTCCATGTGTATGTGTTCTCCTGTCCATATGGCTGCACAGAGGAGGCCAATGATTTATGACTGTCCATGCTCATGTCATTGTGGTTGCTTTGCAATCCCACCTCTTCTGTAACATTTGCCAGTAACCAGTTTCAAGGCTTTTGTTCAATGGAGTTAATGAGCACAAACACTCCTTTCCCTCCATCATCAGCAGCATTTTCACGTCTTTTGATCTTCACCAAAATATGATTTTGTCTTAGATTGATGATAGATCATTTCGTCTTTGAGGTTTGTGGGGTCCTTCCTTGCAGTGTCCGTAACCATCGGGAGGCAGAGCTCATGAGGGAAATTGCTTCATCAGCGGCCATATTCGACCTGCTCTTAAATAATTATGAGACTTTGGCTTGCAAATCTCAGGTATCAGTAAGAAGCACATGTTGCAGGCATTGATTGATCCTATATCACTTTACAGTGAAGCAAACGGTGCTGGTCACACATAATGAGAATTTGAAACTTGTTCAGGATTGAAACATTCTGTAGCTTTTAGGATGCGTTTACATGCTACAGAATTTTGAAGGATTTTGAGGATGGTTGTCCTGGTAAATCTGTGATGACCATGCTACATGTTTTGTATTTTGTAGGTGTGTCTTACCAGACTGAAAAAAGATGCTTCCTTTTTGGGGTCCTGATCTTCAATATGGCAGGGTCTTATTGCTTTGGATCATGCCTGAAACAGAGAGTCCAGAAGAGGGACATGTCGATCTAGAAAATGTGTTTACACATCTGTGCAATGTGTTTACACCAACACTTATATCGATTTTCTTGCTTGATTTCAGGCACTGCAAAACTCTTGGGATGAACTCTGGCTTGCTCAAGATCCTTCTGTTGTCCCAGAAATTCCTTTAATTGGTATATAACTTAATTTCATACTTTCCAGTAGTTGTGACCCATCTGAGATGAAGGTCTCACTGTCAAAGTTTAAGCTCATTCTCGTCATGGTCTGCCTGTGGACCTTTAACAAATGAAGAAGGTGTGTACAAGGTCTAACTTTTGGAAGCAACTCTTGGCCTCCCTAGTGAGAAGAAAGCAAAAGTTGTGTATAGTCTCTGGACTACATGTCTTGTCTTGCCTCTGGGCTGCTAACTGCTTCCACAAAGGCCTTAGCTGGTACGGGGGAGGCAGGGTGGCTTGCCAGGCATACTTATGCCCTTCCAAGTTTACACACTGTTTGAGCAAACACTTGTACATTGTCCATCGGAAAGGTGTTCACAGATTTTCTTATCAATTTGGAATGAAGCTCTTTTCAGGGCATGAAATGACACAAATGAATCAGAGACGTGCATTGTTAATGAAGCAGATGGACACAGAGCTTCAGACACTACAGGTAGCTACCACTTTCACCCATCATGAAAGGTTCTGTGTGGGTAATTTCTTCTCAAGTGTGCTCTCTTGAGTGCTAGCTAACATCATGGCTGAGTCTTGCTGTTGCTTCTGGTGGAAATGCAACAGAAACTTGTGTTGCACATTTTGCTGCATAATTGTTTGCCTAAAATTTTGGACAGATTGTTACACTTATCTATACCCACCATTGGGAGCTGGTGAAGTCCTTGGAGAGTCATGAATTCAGTACTCAATCCTATTGACAATGTTCGTTTTGTGTTCCTGCTGAGCAGACGAGAGGAAAGTTATTGCTTCATTTCATTGATGTCAACTCTACACTTGCTGAGGTAGAACTTGTCCTGACCTTTTTCTCTCCTGGAAGTTTCTTCATGATATTGTTCTTGTTGTTGGATTGGGATTGGATTAGGATTCAGAATTCAGCACCAGGACCAGTCATGTGTTATGCTTTGGTTTCATTCTGGAGTCTTTGCTGAATGTGTGTTGTTCTCCAGGAGTTGACGATGGAAGGTGTCCATCGCCTTGCATCTGACAAACTTTTCCTGTAAGTAAGAGATCACCACCTCACACCCTGAACTCTGTGATTGCTACAAGATTTGAATGTTTCCTCAGCCATCAGAGCATGTTATACTAGCAACTTCTTGATTCATACTAAGTATACTAAGGACCCCAGAAAGTTCTGCATAAGTTCTGTTAAAGTTAGATTGCAACCTCAAATCACATTGCAAGGCTCTGCAACCTTGATCATGAGATGTGATGTTTTTTCTTGACGGAGAGCTTAGGCTTGGTCGTGCTGGCCAGTGTAGCCATGGAGCAAGAGCTTGAGCGAAGAATCCAAAGCATTCTAAGTGGATCCGGCATCTCCTGCTTTAAGTAAGCTTTTCTTTGATCTTATTTGGAGTGCAACTGTTGGTCTTGAAGGTATATCTGATACAGTGCTATAACTGACAGAGACAGTAGTTTCTGTCACAGCACTTGACTTATTTGTTTCTCTGTCATTTCAGCCCTATGGCTCACTTTGTTGAGAAGTTGATGCAAACTAAGTCAGCAGCTTCAGCAATCAAACTCAAAGTACATGAGAATGGTGATAAGCAAAGCACTAGGGTCGTGGTTGATGATGGCCCGTGCATGGGTGAGGGGAAAATACTTGAAGTTCAATCAGATCCCACCATTTTTGGTGAAGCCTCACACTCAATGCCTGTAAGCCTCAGTGCATCTCAGCACATAGAGATGGCTTGGGTGAGCTCAGGGAAGAGTATCCTGAAAGGACTGGTCTTGGATGATTCAGCAGGAGAGCAAGTTCTTCCTGTTCAACTGTTATCCAGCACAAACACATCAAAAGCTCCTCTCGGTGTGGGTTTGGGGTGTGAAGGGCATCTGACCAGTTCGCCTCTGCTTGAAGTGACACCATCTTCCATTTCAGGCTCTCCTTCTGCTGAACCGTTTCGACTGAACAATTCTGCGTCTGCTTCAGAAGAGCGTCTTCCTGGACAGGGTGCAGCAGGGCATGGTGGTGGGAAACTAAAGTGGGCATTGTCTCAAAAGCTTTTGTCTATGAGTTCTCGGGGAGGACTAAAAGCTCTAGGCATTGGAGGTGAGCTAAACCAATCAGGATTCAACTCATCAGCTGGCGCAATGGGAGGAAAGTCCGGAATTTAATGTTGGGGTTATGCTCACATGAACATATATCGTCATCAGAAACCTCTGTCAATCCCAGAACCAATGGCAGCTAGAGATGTTGAGAGCCTCCCCAGGTACTCCCACCCACCATTTTTTTTGTACAATGTATCCTTGAGAATTGATTTGGCTAAGGGACTTGTCACCAGATGCACACTCCAAAATGCTACTGCATGAGTTGGAGGGATTTAAACTGGCTTACTATGTAGCACCAGGCCTTTTACTTTTTAGTCTGTCCTGGATCCAAGGTTGGGTAGTTTTAATCAAGGGAGCAGGCCAAGAAGGAAAGATATGACAAGAGATTTTCAACTGGTTTTCATGGATTCCATGGAGTTGTAGCAGGCCTTGGGCACTATGAAGAAGATTATGTTTTGGCAGCCATGTCAAATTGACTTTGAAAAGGGCACTTTGGTCAAATTGACACTTGGTCAAAATGGTACTTTTTGGTCAATTTGTCTAATTGAAAAAACTAGACACATGCCTACAAATACAGAGAAAGAATTAGGTCAGGTTTTTTATGAACTTGACACTTTCAAATCAACAGAGGCCTATTGCACTAAAATATGACAAAATGGTAACTTAATTTAAAAGGCTTCTTTTTTGGGTGGATGGAGAGGACAGATAGGCCTTGTGCATTGCACTTCCAAGCACCAAAACATATAATATGCAAATGCACCTTCATGGAGGTTGGACATTGTGTCAACAGCATGATTTGAATCCAACCAAAACATGGGCACTGAACCAAATGAAACCAGAAGAATTCATGTGCGAATGGAATGAGCGTAAGGGAGTAAATCACGGTCACAAAACAAATTTGTAGCTGTCTGAAGAACTGACTGTAGTGAACCTCACATCTATGAAATTGCAGAGAAATCTCCACAACAACAATTTGAAGGTAACTACACAATGAACCTTCTGAGAGTTGCTCACAAAGGGTCAGACCAACACCTTCATCTTGAATTACTGTGCCAAGCTGCCATGACTATGCACTGACTTCATCAGCTGCCAACAATGGCTGTCCATAAGCACATAATAATCCACCAAATATCTCAGCAAAACATCATGCAAAATCTGAGTCCAGTCATGACCACAAAGGGGTATTCAAACCCTCTGGTTCCGGGTATTCAAAAAAAATCAAAATCAAAGAACTGCCAGTTTCAAGTATTTGAAAATTTTCAGAATCAAAAGAACTGTGAGGTCCAGGTATCTGAAAAAATTCAGATTCAAAGAATCGCTGGTTCCAGGTATTTCAAAAAGTTCAAAGAGCTGCTGGGTTTCATGAATGAACTGGCAAAGACCCAGCAGTTTTTTTCCACAAAGCCCCATGAACCAAGTTGTTTTACAACAATGTGATGAATGAGGCAATTTATTGAACAATTTGGTTTATACAAGGATGTGGTAAACACACACAAATTCCAGCATTGTTGGTGTGCATCTCTTCCTGACTCCTACAGGTACCTTCTTGGAACTCCAATCCTTGTACTGAAAACACTTTGAAACTATGATAAATTTCTGGGAAAAAAAGGATCATCACCCTGGGCAGGGAGTCTGATCAAGGCCTAGCCTCCCACCCCCTGCCTGCACTGTTGCTAGGAATTTTGGTGCACCATTGCTCTTCATCATCATCCTTCTTTGTCTTGTTTCTAAACTGGGAACTTGCACTTCACACAATGACATGTATGCAAAATGTGGGAGCATTGAGGTTGCTTGGAGAGTGTTCAACAAGATGCCATCTTGGAATTAGTCACTCTTGGACCATCATGATCTATGGACACTGCATGAAATATGGGCAAGGGCAGAAAGCACTATTTTGATGAATCCAACAGGTTGTTATGGTATGTTCCATGGTTGCAAATCCAATATCTTTGTGGGCAATAGCTTGGCTCACATGTATGTGAAATGTGGGAGGATTGAGGATGCTTGGCCAGAGTGTTGAACAAGATGCCATCTTAAAATGCGGTTACTTTGACCACCATGATATTGGGACATATGAAATACGGGCCTGGACAGAAGGCACTAGAGCTGTTTCACTAGCATGCAACAGGAAACTCCGTGCCTAGACTCTGTTGTACATTTGTGTCAATGCTGAATGCATGTGCCAGCAGAGTCACAATTGAAGAGGGCAGGTGAGCCAATAATTGAAAGTGGACGGGATTCACATGTCTTTGCTTGATTGGCATGTATGCAAAATGTGGGAGCCTGGAGGATGTTTGGAACAGGTATTTCAATATGGTTGTGAGGCTGCTGTCTTTGCGGGGGTGTTTACATCTGTGGCATCTTTTAATGCAGGCTTAAAAACACCATGACAGAGCTTGCGGGTGTGAATGAAGAGCGTGAGGCAATTGCAGCTGATATTACTGCAGAGATGGAGTATGAGCTCTCTTAAGCTAAGTCTTATTTAGAAGCTACGACACAGGCAGATTCCAAGGTGAAGGAATCCACATCAAGCCAAAATGGCCCCCTGCATAAGGTCAATCAAGAGGGCTTGTTCTTTCCCCTACTCCCTTCGACAAGACATGTATACATGCTGTTTTCAGTTGCCTATCTTCCTTCTGTACCCAGACACCAGCTGCCATAAATAGGGTGCATCCTTGAGGCTTTATTCAGGCCTCCAGTCAAGTATAAGCTGCATCTTGGTATTGCAGGTTTTGTTTGCCATGTTTGTAATGGAGACCCCTAAATCTAACAGTGGTCAGACTTCATGGCAAGCCATTTCATTCACTACATTATGGCTGGAGCTTATGGGGTCCAAATAGATCAATGCTGCCACAAAAGCAGCAGCAGCTCCACCACCATAGGGTGCAATGAGTGAGGTCAATGAGGAGCTTGCTGCCATGTGAGCCTCTGTGAACTTGCAATACACTATATCTATCAATGACTTTTGCAATACACCAACTCTCAAAAAACTTCTGATAAAACAAATTGAATTCTATAGAAAAAATACAAACTTGACAATATTTATTACTCTGGAGAATCAAAAAGATTTCAGGCCAACTGTTTACTCTAGCAAAACCAATTGTCAATAATGGCAGTAGGAAGAAGACACAGGGAAGACACAACACTATAGCACTGAATTAACTAGTTGTCATCAATGTTGTTGATCTGAAAGAGGCTGCTGAAAATCTAATAACGGTGAAGAGAACTAAAAAAACAACAAATTGAAGGTGAAGATCGAGTTCACCAGTATTCTATTTTGGTTGAAGCTTGAAGTCAGTGTCGTACAGTTGTTATAGCTTGGACAATTGCAACCAGCTCACCTTTATGTATATCTTTATAGATGGGAAGACCAATGATTTTGTTGTTCTCAATCTATCAGCTGTTGAAACATGGCAGTTCATATAGAATGTGGTAAGCTTTATATAAGGCATTAGTGCAACCTGATATGCCATGTGTCACCAATAGGAATCCTGTAATAGCATGACCTAAGAATTTTCTTTCCTGATCTAGGTGAAGCACTAGCCCCTCAGACTTCCACAAGAAACTAGTCAACTACTTTTGCAATTGTATGTGAAAGACCTATTATTTTCAGCAACCGGCTCAGAAAGGAACTGAGCCGAAAGCCATTTAGTTTTGAGGGCATTGCCAATGATTCTAAAAACAAATAGCTACAACCCTCCAGGAAATAATGCCCAGAGCAGCAATGCTCTGCCAAAAACTATCTCTACCTGATGTGAATACCAGCAACTCAGCCTCTCCGAGAGACTAGAAGGCCAGAAGGAATGCAGACTTCACTACCTTGTTCTGATATAATGAGCATTCCTTAGATCCAATAGATAAATTTCCATTGAGTATGTGCATTTCCTTTCGTAATCAAACACCAAATTATATTCACAAGTATGTCCCCTCCAATTCATGAGTCCTTTGAGTTGATAGACGGTGTTGTGAATTTTGTTCTAAGCCAAGCAAAAGACTGGCACCTAAGTCATCCCTTATTCAGCTCTGGAAGCCCAACAAGGTTCACCAATCTGGTCATCATGTGAAAGATGTTGACTTCGATTTCCATAACTTGCGGGATCGAAGGCTACCAACCCATCCTTTCATAGAGTGCACTACTTCTGATGTTTCATCCCCAGAGCCAAACTTGGCATCAGATTCTTTTTCTCTCTCATTTTCCTCAGCGTGCTTCCGTCTAGCAACATCTCCCTCCATCCGAGTAATTGCTTGCGTAACCACTCCTGCAACCTGCAGTCCACACCCAATGTAAATATCCAACAAGACTACAGACACACCAGATCAAGGTTAATACAGAGTTCTGATGTGATGTCACAGCTCAACTTGTAGAACTCAATGTTGTCCAGAGCTTCACATAACATCCTTCTTTGGCATGCAGGCACAAAGTGCAGACATGTACAAAACTATTATGCAGCCATGTAACCATGACAAAAATCAAATGTATCCAAGCAGGGCAACTCCTAAGCTTCAATTCAGTTGCTACTTGTGCAGACTGAGTACCCAAATTTACATGCTGACCACGAAAATATGCCAAGGAAATCATCTCTGTACAAAGACTTTGAACGGGAGGAAGGACAGGAAACATTTGCCTGACCTTAAAAGTCTTGAGAAGATCTATCTTAGAGTGGTCTAAGACCCGATGTCCATCCCGATTTATGTGAATGAAATCCAGGTAGTCTCCATCCCATACAACATCCCCATCAGACACAAAGTAATCCTGAAAAAGAAATGATTTATAAGTCAGTCAGAGCATCATCAGACAATAATGACATCCCTTGCAATGCCATTTCTGAATTTTGTCCATCTCTATGAATACTGAAAGAGTCAACATTTGACATGAGAAGACATTACCAGAGAGATTCCCCCTCAAGGATGATAATACAAGAGAATATAATAAAACGGATGCTTGGATACAGTAATGTTCCAACAAATAGAATTAAGGGCTATGTACCTCCAAGTGGAAGATAGGTTGCATCGATGTACGCTCCAAGCCCATGATGGTTAGAGAAAAAGAAGCGTCTCCCTCTCTCAAAGACTCCATAGTTAGGCCATAGACAGGGCTCTTCGTGTCAATGATGTGTCGCACCATCAACCCATATCGCAAATATGAGACCTGCCATTGAAGCAAACAATTCCCAAAATCAAATTGAGATCTCCAAAAGCAACTAGAGGAAGGTGACCTTAGTACCACAACTTGAACAGTCAAATCTACTATTGATAGCAAGCTGCTGTACCAAACACAGCATATGGTTCAGGCAAGTAGTACGAAGCCAACAGGACTGCACCACTATGTATCTGATCAAGATATAACAGGTGCTACATTTCCTTGAAATTTACCTCAGGTCGTACTAGCTCAAGATTCTGTGTTGAGCAGAACATAGATCCTGAAGGGAGCTGGACAAATATTCGGAATGTGAGGCATATCTTAGCATCCACCAATTCGCATGGAGCAGGACCAGTGAGAACTAACCGCACAGCAAAAACCCTGTCACAAATTACAGATTACAGATTGTAACAAGTGTCAAGAAATGTACAAGACACCAGAGAGAATAATGAGAGGAGAGTGGAAAGATATCAATTAGGACACCCTAATGTTCTTGATCTGTTAACTGTGAAACACGATTTCAAGCATGAACCTCATTGCAGGTAATAGGCAACAATAGGATTGGTGATTCCAGAAACATATGATTCCATGGGCACATTGTTAAGTTCTAATTTGTCCTCTGCAATGTTCAAAGGAGAAACAAACTGTACCTAAATGCTTCTTCACCAGGGCTGGCAACAAAGTCATCATGACGAATAACAGCCTTTTTAGAGCATCTCACTGGTTGCGATGGCTGGGACATCCGTGCAAAAACTGCCAATAATACAACAATCAGTTTTTTTGTCTTTGTAATATCAATTACACCACAGGCTATAATAAGTCAAAATGAAGCTAACAAGTTCATCAATCAGTTTTATAAATGAGGACAAATAAACTCACTTTGTGCAAGTAGGAATGTTCATATAAATCCTACTCAACACTTCTGTGTATTACTACCTACCAAAGAGAAAGGTAGAGTAACAAATAAGGCTTGACAGCTTGACATCTTGCTATGGAACTCCTGAAATGTGGGAAAGGCTTGCATGGATTGCAGACATACATATTTTAGCAGTGAATTTCAAACCTGAAAGCCAAATGCTGAAACCAAATGTACTATAAGTCATCAGGCATTATGTCAGGGAACTCACCAGCACCACTCAGAAAAACAAAGAGAAACTGGGCCATCAGTGTGTTGACATTAGCCACCAGCAAACAGAAGGGCGACAATGCACTCACTGGAGATCCACCAAATGTCGTTGACAAAGATAACCTGAAACACCCAATACCAGTATAAAGTCAGAACCAATACCCAGACTTTATCCTTACAAGCCTTCCACCTGAGCTATATTACACCATGAGTAATTCTGGGTATTGAAGACCATCTTTTCCATTTAAGACAAAGAAAGAGGAGGCCAAAGAGAGGTGGGGGGCATAGAATGAAGTGAAGTGAGTCACTCACAAGTATTCTACTATCTGCACCCAATGATTTTCACAAGAGAAAACTGACAAATGAGACAAACCTGCTAACCTACATGACAAATACAGGAAACCATCTAGTAAACACTAGAAAATTTGACAAAGAACAGACTGTAACGTACGCATATAGGAAGACATTGATAAGAACAGTACACTGCCGCTTCGTTGCAGCAACTGGACTTTCAGCAGCATCCGTTTCAGCCAATGAGACTCCATCATAAGAAAGTCCCCAAATATCCAGATAGAATATAGGGGTGAATAACAATCCTAATGCCACTGGTGCAAGAAACACTCCAAGTAGGAATCGACCCATAGGCATCTGCATCACATACATCACTCCCACTAAGCCCCTGAATACAATGCACAACTCTCAATCCTGTTGCTTGCAGCAGCAGATTAACATGCATTTTACAGGCACTTCATGAGACTCAGGCTGGTTAGAATGCCAATGAATCAAGGGGATTCTGCATCAACTTCTCCAAGAGGAAGGAGATGATTATATCTTTGCCGCAAGAAAAAAATGCTCTCAAATGTGGACCAGTGCAGGAAAAACATGAGAACCTTCAAGCATGCAACGTAGAAGTCCTGCAGCATGTTAACAAAGCATTTGTCCTGCCGCACCAGCAGACCTTCCATACCCTTCCTTCCTTTAGGCCGAGAGTTGGCTACTGTTTTGGCCCCTTCAAATGCTGCTGCACCTGTTCCACCAGCATCAACCTTCAAACTGTTCTGACGACGCAGCATCTCAGAGCCATTCCCTTCAAAAATATCATCAGCATGCCTGGAAAATGCAATACAAAGGTTTGAGTCAGCCCAATTTCACTTGACTGACATATCTCAGGTAAAATAGATCCTAAACAGCTGATGAAGTCTGTCTGTGAGAGCCTATATATTGCACCACCACCATGAAATGCAAACGTCAGAAATCCAATGTTGAATCTAATACAACAAATACCTCACTTGATGAGAAACATGTTGAGTAAAAGCCACTGTATGCCTCAGGCGCCGCCATCTCTCTTTCGCCCCTGAGGATGCCGAATGGTTTATCTTCTTTGCAATATCACCACCACCACTTGCAGTGACAGCCAAAGCCTCCTACATCAGTTGAGCCATTGTTGTTAGCACATGCATGGCAACAACAGCAACAACATCAATGTTTCACATAGCAATCAGAAAGATCTCGTAGTCAAGTCAGACATGGCATAAAGCAATTTTGAACAAAATGAAGTTTTGTGTAGAAGCCTCTCTGTCCTGCCACAGACCCTATTGCTGAACCAACAACAACCATCCTCCAACATCAAAGAAAAAATAGGGGAAGCAGATGCAGCATTGTCTTGGAAACCCTAACCCTTGTTTTTGCACTTGGAATCAGCACAGCAATAGACTTCCACAACTCTAAAGCTCAAGACGTGAAAGCTTGAAGCTCCTCAAGCTCTCTAAAGCTCTCAGCTCCAACATGCATACATACCCCAAGGCTTGATGTTGCCGGTGACCCCAACACCATCTCTGAATATCCGTCCTCGGATTCTCGTGATTGCAAAGAAGAATCCCGATCTGCCAGCAACTCCTCATCATCATCTCCAGTTCCTTCCGCAATACTCTCGTCAATTCCTGACAGCTGATCTCGCTTCAATCTAAACCTGCTACTGTTGCCCTCCATGGCATCATCGTCTCTCTGGTGGTTCTCCTTCAACCCTCTGCCAGGATACAAAAACCCCAGTTCTCTCATTTCCTCGGTTGATGGAATTCTACGGCTCTCGTTATTCAACCTTGCGTGATTGTTCTTCTCGACTCCCAGCCTATGCCAGACCTCGGCTGAGGTCTCATTTCTCTTTCCCTCGCCGTCGTCCACGGATGATGATGATCCTGGAGCTCCTCCCGAGGACTCCTCCGTACTCGGCAGCCTTCCAACAACATTTTCTTCAGCAATTCGCGTTGTCGTCTGTCTTGAGTTGTTTCCGACGATGGGCTTCCCGCTCTCGTCGACTCTCTTGAGCTGCTGCTTTGACCTTTCCGAGTTTCCGTCCGGCACCACCTTCTTGTTGTTCAGGCCCTGCTTCTTCTTCCCCTTGCCGTGCAGGGCGTCCACTGCGTCCAAGAATGTCTCACCAGCCTTCTCAGGCATCCTGCTGCTCCTACTTCCTGCTCCTGCTGCTACCTTTGCAACCCCCGAACCTCCTCCGCCCACGGAATTACGCCTAGCAGAAGGGAGAGACTCCCGCGGCGTGAAGAAGGACTGGCGCTCGCCATAGAGAGCAGCATCCAGCCCTGTCTCCTCGATCGAGGGTACTGACGATAGCGTCACCCTCAGATTCTCACGCCTCCACGCCGTTGCACCCAAAGCCCCCACGGGGCAACCAACCCTTCCTTTTCTAACAAAACCTACTCTCCTTCCCTTACCCCTCCCTTCCTTTTCTTGAGCTTTGTTCCTTCCTTCCCCGCTTGCTTCCTTTCTGGAACAACAAGCTATCCTTGAGCTTCACTGCAAAAAGTACAACACAAAACCATCTCCATTCTTATCACGCTGCAATTCACGCAGCAACAACATCTGATGAAAGAATGTCCAACAACACACAACAAACTGTCGCCGTGGTGAAGGACTACTACTTCCAACAGCCACCCAAAAAAGAGAAACCCATCTGCGTGCAATTCCTGTTCACCGATTCCTGAGACGTGAGCTTTCCTGATCATGCAACAGAAGAGATACAACAGCGAACTGCAGCAGCTAGGAGGGAAGAATGAGCCAAAAAAAAAAGACACGCATACCCAATTCCTCAACCACAGCTTGCGAATCAAAGAAGAATGAATGATTGCCAGCTTTTGGGTCAAATGAAAACGGCACCAAGACTCCACGTCTACTTGAATTCTAGCTAGCGGTGCAATCAAAAGCGCATATTCTCTCAAGTCTCGAATTCTCGCAGAAGAAGCTTGTGACGCAATTCCTCGCTTGCCGCTTCCCGGGGTTCTTGCTGAGCGTGTTCGTGAGCGACTGTCGCACGAGACGACGACAGCTACCTGACTGCGTCCGTCGCGCGACAGCGGGATGTGCTGCGGGCCACTCACACCGACCCGCTGGAACACCGGGGCATGAAATAACATACTATCAACCGATCACGACAGCAACTATACACCGTCGATTTCATGAAATCCAATAGTATTTAGCGGTCGGGATCGCATTTCATAATCTCAAAATTCAGGGAAACCCACACCAAACCCAAAAAAAAAAAAAAAACAACTGACACAGAATCCCGAACTAAATTTATTACATCCACACCGTTCATATCTCGGATCATTTCGTGGTCCAGATCTAATCCGCTGCCTATTTGAAGGAAAGCTCCGGATGCCGTTGGATCTTAGCCGCAGGATTGCTTCTTTATTAATTAATAATATCCACCGCGAATTTGTTTTCTTTCCTCCCTTCTCTCGAGCGTCGATTGAGTGGCTCGGGCGTCTTTCAGCGGTCCAGATTGCGGGCGGCTGCTCTACTAAGCTACTAAAGTAGGTAGGTAGCTGATTTGGTAGGTAAGTAGGTTCTGACTACTTATCGGATCATTTTCCACGTGTCGAATAATGATAGAAAGTAGTCGAAATCCAACGGTCACCTTCCCGATGGGCTGGACACGTGTTGTGTATGCTCTGACAGCGTACGGACGACCCAAAAGAGTACGACCTTTTCTTTTACGTTCGAATTGACTGTTTCTTTCCGATTTTCTTTCATGTTGGGCACGTCGGGAACGAGAACTAGGGAACGTTGGAAAACACGTTTGTTCTAATTTATTTCTATTTCTTTTAATATTAGAAAATATTTATTTAAAAATTTCCAGCATATTGAGAATTGTTTGCTTCAACCCCACAGTGTGTGAAACCAAGTATGGAAAATAGAAATTAAAAAAAGAAATACAATTTCCTCATTTTTTTTATTGTTCAATTGGGGGTTCAGATAATTCGTGTCAAACAAGGGGAACAAACAATTTGCAATATTGTGAATTTTTTAATTTTAAATTGGATCTCATAAGGATTTTTTTTTTTTTTAATTCCCCCCCCCATTTTGTGAGATTGAAAAGTTGGCAATGTTTACCATTTTAGCAAAATTGGTGGAATTTACACTAGAAAAACAAAAATTTCCTCAGAAACAAAATCCCAATTTTATTATCCAAAACAACACAATTATGTAAACAAAAAAAATCACTCGATTATCATTTCATCTAGAAAGGTGCCATTATTCTTCACCCTTTTCCAAGCCTTTTTTTCGCCTTGATACTCATCATATAAATCGGCGACCCCACATTTAAAGCAACTCATGTTTTTCAAGCATTCACATTTCAATTTTTTTGAAACCAAGCATTGAACCCTAAATTCACATTAATGCACACAAACTCCACCATCCAAATGCATATCACACATGTTCTCATTATGAACAATGGAAAAAAGTTGCTCAATAAGGTAGAATTGCTCATCACCAAACATGTACTTATCATCGAACATTTTGCAATATTTTGCTTTGCAATTTTGGTGACATTGGAAGTGCTAAGTGGAGGGTTACAAATGTTTTTTGGGCTTCACAAGCAAAGAACAATGTGCAAGGACTTGACCTCCATTAAGTTCTTTAAGTGTTCACTCATTTACTTATCTACTTTATTGCCATTAAAATCTCTAAGTTACTAGTTATCACCCATTGTGAGATGAATATGTCCATGGCTACACAATCTAGAAGACTCTTTGAAAAACCCAAAACTCATCAATTCAAAGACGAAGTGTTGTGATTACCATATCACATACACAAGTAACCTTTAGCAAATCTTGTTCATTGTGACTATTATAGATCAAAGATCAAGAAAGCTCGTTGTTGTGTGAATCACACCAAGTAGTCAATGCTCTCCATGAAAACATAATTCAACACATTTTGAAAAGGCAATAAGGAAAATATGTATCCAAATTAAAAACTAATCTTCTATTTATGTTAAGCATCTTCCCAAAAAAAAAAAAATCATTGTATTTTGGGTACCTTAATTAGCCTTAAGATTCCTAGTTTAGGTGTTAGTCTTTCAAGGTTACTTTCACCTATCAAAAATTGCCATTCATTTTGTCAAGAGAACTTCCAATTGGTGGAAGTTACCTATCAGCCTATCTTCTATAGAGCGTCTCAAATTTTTGACCCTTCCTCTCAATCTATTGGCCTCGAGAGGGGACCTCAAATCTGAAAAAAGGCCCTCTATCCCACAACCTTTTGCCAACTTGTTTGTTGTTAGTGTTTGGCAAGTATTGTCTTTTGAACATACCAATTGGTACTTGTATATTGCATCTTCCTTTTTTTAAATTCATATTAGCATGGTATTGATATGGGATCTTTTGTTAAAATTTTCAACCCAATTTGGAATTGGATCTTTTGTTTAAATTTTCATTAATGTGGCTTGCGTTATTGAGCACATATTGTAACATAGTTTTACAAAATATATTTGTTTTTGGATGATGAAATAAAGAGAAATCAACATATGAACATTGGTTTTACAAGGTATATGTAGTTTAGAAGAGTCAAATATGAAAGATTTTTTTGAAGACACCAATATGAGAGGAATTTCACAATGTGTTGTATTGAACAATATAAACCTTCAAATTTCTATTTCAATAAATTTTGAATATATTACTTTTTTGGCATATTTTGTTTTGGTTTCAATATTTTCAACCATCGGACAAATGTTTGAGAAAGTGTTGCATACAATTGACCATGGGAAAGCATTGGGGTCCTCAAATTTAAACCAACATCCTTGATGAATTGTCCTTGTGATTTGTTTATTGTCATTGCTATAACAACTTCCAATGAAAACTAGTTTTTAGTAAATGTAAAAGTTGTTTGCAATTGCAAAGTGACTCTTGAAATGAATGTAGTGTCTCCCACATGGCTTCCAATTAATATATGTGCTTCAATGACACAATTACTTAAGCATGTCATTATTAGTTATCAACCATTACAATATTCGCATTTTGGAACAATGTTTCACAATAACATAATGGGACATCTAGCATTAAGATGAAGTTTCACATGTGACAATTGTGACAACTCTAAATAATTGAAGTGTTCAATAAGGTACATAAAACATTGATCAACAATTATCTCGGAAACATCTTTATTCTAAAGCGTTCGAAACACCTTTGAATGATGTCGTTGTTTGATATTGTCAACAACATTTTGAGTGAATAAGATGATTCAATCTTTGAAATATTGATTGATATGTGAGTTTCTTTTTGAATTGGTCATGGACAAGTAAGAACATTTTTGCTCATTCTTTGTTTTTTGACATTGTCCACTAAGCTTTTTTTTTCCATCTTTCACTTTGGTTGCATATTGTTATTCATGAGTCCTATATGTTATTTTTGAATTGCTCTTTCAACATTATGATTAAAGTCTAAACCAAAGGTATCTTGGAATTTGGAGGAGGAAAGTAAGGGCATTATTGTTCAAGTTGTGATGTGTTAATAGGATAACTTTTCTTATGCACCCCCATACAACATTGAAGCACATCTTTTTTTGCCATAATGGTTGTGCACACCATACATCAATGGAGGAAGCATTATCCTATGTTAATACTTTTTGTTTCATATCCATGTTGGTGGACAGGGAAAAAGAGTGAGGTAGTTATTAAGAAAGGTAGGAGATAATTATTTAAAAAGTTAATAAGAAAAAATATATATATGAAAAAAGGAAATAGTTAACCTTGAAAATTAGATAATTTATTTCTAAAATTGTCTTTGGAATCGTCCATGGACGACCATACAAAGGATTCCAAAAAATCCCCCATATACCAATTTCAATTACTTGCCATTGGAATTAAACATGTAGTTATGAGCTACCTAACTAGAATGAAATGGAAATAAGAACCACATGATGGAATGGATTCTTGCCTTACCAGATGACACATTCTATAGTACATTCTAAGCATTACAACTTTACATTTTGCAAAACCCTTTCTATGTTGACAAGAATGTTTCATAAGTATACAAACTTGGCCTTCACATTGCTAGGTGCACTACTAATGATGATTTTGCTAGGTGACATCATGTCATATTGGATGAATGAATTTTGAAAAGGCTCCTTATTTAACCTAAATTTGAAATCCAATTTTCATTAAAATTTGAATTCAAAATTTTCATTTAATTTCCAATTTAAAAATAATTAAAATTCTAATATCTCTTGCACCTTAGGGTTAAAAATTATAAAGCACTTCCATAAAATCTTATTCATTGAAGGTTTTCCATTTATATCAAAAGCATATCCTAATTTTTTTTTAAATGTATATTTTTTATTTGATTGAATTTTAATTTAATTTGTGATGACAAAAAAACTACTCAAATTCAACTTCTAACACACCTTAAATCTAAAATATATATGAAATTATCTCCATAAAATCTTACTCATTGAGAAATTTCCAACAATTATTTGCATAATGTGCCTTAATTTCCTTTTCAAAAAATAGTTTGATTTTATTGAATTTTCAACGATGAAATTGTTCAATATTCAACTCTCTAACCATAGGTCTAAACATTATGAAACCACCTTGATGCAACCCTACTCATCAAGGGCTTTTCAATAGCATCAAGAACATGGTGAGGGACATTAGGATTTGGGAGATATCAATGTGAGGGACAAAACAAAACAAATTTGAACCGTTAACCATGCATTAACTATAGATTTGATTTTTGTAAATGTTAAATCAAAATATTTATAAACATTAATTGAATATGTATCATATTTAATTATCTTGTTAGCTATAATAAATGATACATATTACAATTCATTGTTTTTTCAACTCCGATAAACCTTCACTTACTAAAATAGTTGGGCACTTGCAATTTTCTAATGGTTTTCAATGAAATTTTCATTTCATAAAATTTAGAAATCACTTTTTTGTCTCATAGATATACTAGGTAAACTTTTATCAATGATGACCTCAAAACAAATTGTTCTCTACTCTAGATAAAATGAGATTCAATTTCATTGATTGTGATTCATTTTGGTGGTGAGCTTTTGTTATTTTGTGTACTTTGTTTTAGAGAAAAAACTTGAAAAAAAACACATTTCTCAACTGTAAATTGTGTTTTTTTGAGCAAAAGTTCACCAATTCTGTCAAATCAAGAAACTGAAAAATAATAACCAATGTAACTAATCAAACATTGCGATGATGAGGAAGACCATCACATGCTGGTTTCAAAACAAACCCAATGCTCATATTATTCACCAAATGACACAAGGAAAAGGAATCCTACATGAACCAAATGAAAGAGCTGCATCTGCACTGATGTTAAAGGAAACAAGTACAACCCCAAATGCAAATCAAAACTAACATAAAATGCAACATTTGCACCTCCACTGCTGCTGCGACACTGCGTGTAAAGCACTAGAAGAGCCAAAAGCTCCTCCGCAAGGCTTTCTGACTTAGAGCCAAAATCTCCAAATCTTTTCTTGCTTCAAGTCTCCAGAGCTTTTCTTCCTTTGAGCCACAGCTCTGCACCTTTCTGCCTTATGAGCTTCTTCAGACCTTTGAAACTGGTAATTGGAAAGCAATAATTACACACATCACATCTTGGGGAAAGGAGAAAAAACCCCTGATGTCTCCAGCAACATATTCCTACAGTATTATGGTTTTGATGCATCTGAATGACATCGATACTTCAGAAAACAGAAAGATTGTGAAAATCAAGATCATGTCCTTGAAACTGTACTAGTTTCAAAACAAAAAAAAACCAAAGTGGAAGAAGACATAACAAATGTCTTGATTGAAATGATTGCTACCAAAAATTCATAAGATCTCTCTGGTTGGTTTGCAACCAGAGAGCAAGTGTAAAAAATAAAATAAAATCAAACCTTAGTTTTCCTCACTAATGCTAGGGTATGGGGACTAGGAGCAGGTCAAATGCTATTGTTACTGATGGCTAGTAAAAAAAAGCAGTGAAGAGGACAGAGAAATGGTGTCCAGATCCTATGCCTCCTACAATTGCACTATGGGTGAACTTGGTTGGAGTGGATTGCAGTTAACACAATCAGCAATTTCACCTCCAATTGTAGCTCCAGAATTTTTTGAGCATAAGATCAATAGTATCACACAGCCAGGACCAGAAAAGAGTAACACAAGATTTTTTAAAACCTTGACGCTGTCTGTGGCTTCAGATTGCTTCAACCCGAAAGAAAAAAAAAACCTGTATAAAAGGTTCTCATGAATGCTTAGACATACCGTATTTGAAAGAGGATATACTGTGTGGCACAAGCTTCCTTCTAGCAATGATCCATGAAGAACAAAGTCTTTGAAATCCGAAGAAGACTGGTTGCTTGCTTATTGATGACAGAGACAGGGAACTACTTCTGCCTTATTTTCTCTTCACTGGATCGAAGGTCGAAACTCCTGCCACTGCAATTGTGAGAACAGCAAGAACCACACCACCAGCCACAACACTCAAGAGCAAATTCTTCAAAGATGGACTAATGCCAGGTTGTGCAGCTTCAGCAAGCTCCGGAACCACAGCAGCCGCCAACAAAGCTAACCCTGTGAGACTGATGACATCATGCTCCTTCTGTGAGACACTGCACACAGAAGCAAGTTACAATTGACTTAATCGGAAGTGTGAGCAACGGAAGTTCTACAGCAGCAAAAAGCGCCTCCAATTTTTCTGCCTCACATCACTCCCATTCAACTGCAGCAAAAAAGACAATGTATATAAAACACCGATCACCGATCACCCAAATGCCATTGCGGCGGAACGACCCAGAAAGGAGGGGTAAAAAAAACGACAAAACAACACCCATACCTCATGGTCACCCTGCTCTTATTCTTGGTCACAAGCTTGGAGGAGAATCTCTTACTGGGAGAAGCAGCCAGGGTCAATCCCTTGGACACAGACACTAAAGTCCGCGATTGGGTATGAATATCAACAGGCGTCACACAGACCACAGCTGCTGCGCCCACGGCTGAAGCACACGACGCCATATCTAACTGCAGAATTGACAAGGGATCGCAACTGTAAGGAGTCCGCACAGAGAGAAGAAATGCGATGATGTAGAAGAGTAGGATCGGGAGAGCATCACACTAGAGAGAAGAGTCTAAAAGTGTGCATAGGAGAGCAGGTGGGTTGGGTGCAGCAAAGCAACGAAGAAGATAAGAGAGAAGCCAATAGGGTGTGCCGAACATTCTTATCGGAGATTATGGCACTTGAGGATAAGATCCGGAAGAAGATCCTCCTCACCCATCACCGAATCCTGCGCTCGTCACTGCACATGACATGCACAGAAACTGGGAATCCAATCCGTCAGCGTACAAGCCCCTTATAGTAACTAAACCCTAAAGCCTAGAGCCTACACACTCACTGGCAAAAGCAAAAATCTTGAAACTGTGATTGCAGAGAATTGAAACCCTTGAATGTTCATCAGACCTTTTCACCACAGATCAAGCTTGTGTCCACTCTTGGAAGCAAAGTAGGGATCCAGAATCAAAAGAACATATGTGTTCATGAAGCAACAACACACCAGCAGATAGAATCTCGAGTCTGAAAGAAAGGAGCCAACAACAATAGAGATACACAACTGGCAAGCAAAATGAAACTCTCCACAATCCACAAAATCACTCAAGCACAAAACATGACACCTCAAAACCAAAACAGCTGTTACAGGATCCTCCTGATCTCTTGTTATAAGACAATTTTATTTTCTATCGTCCATTCTGAAAAACTGCAAGATTTTTTGCAGCCACCCCAACAAACAATACCTCTTGACAGGATTGAAAGTAAAAGGCAATGATTCACCATTTCCATAGACTGTCTCAAAATTGTGTTTTGTCTGATTGAAGTGAATTCTCACTTTCAGACAGTGAATTGAGTTTTTTTTTCCTATTGAAATTGACTTTGATTGACAAGAATGCAGCACAACTACTGTTGGTATCAATAAGGATGGATCTCCAATTGAATGAATGAAGCTGAAGAGGCATGTACTTTGTTGTGAGAACTTTGAAGCTCTCAACAATTTTTCTCACTACTAACCAGCAGGAAGAAGCTCAACGAGGTTTCACTGTAACGACAAGGCAGTTCTCCTGGAACTTGGCTCCAGAGACCTTCCCCCTCATGGCTGTGGGAAGCACCACACTGCGACGCTGGTCACCTGCCTCCACAAGCAGCTCTGATCCTCCTCTCCACTGCACACCACAATGTACATGGAAAATTTGGTAAAAGTTTGGGGGATGTTGAAAATGTGCTTGACTAGCTCTATGGATTCACTTTGAACAAAGCTGAATCAGAACCCCTGTTCTTGCTGTTCAACTTTGAACCAGTGTGCTCTTATGGCCGCCACAACATGGATGCAATCTGACCAGTGCTGAAACACTCACAAACACACACACACACACACACACCTGTGACAACTTCACATCTGACTTGTTAAAGCCAGGCAAGAAGAGAGTAACGGTTCGAGCTGACTGATCAAAGGTAACAGGTGGAGGGATGGGCTTTGCTTGACTTCTTCCATCCAGTACATCTTTGGTTTGCTGACTCATCCTTCTTATCACCTCATCCCAGTCTGGAGGAGATTCAAATGAGAGAAATGGGATGCCTGAAATTCTCAGTGGAGAAAATCGTTCTTCTATTGTCAAGGCTAGAGGAGCAGTATCTGTTGCCAGCTTGGGATACAAAGCACCGGCAACATAAACTCCTGCTTGTGCTGCACACCCCCAGTATCGCAAGGCTGTGTCCACTGCTATCTGACTGCATGGATTGGTGACTAAAAAACATGAGAATCTTTGTGGGTCTTGAAATGTCTTCACCACCCTCTGCATTTCCCAAATGTTGGTAGTGATGCACTGACACTCATGCCAACAGGTAGAAAGAACATATGACAATGTAGAGAAAGGCTTAAAAAAAGGGCAAACCTGAGAGAAAAAGATACTTCATCCGTGACAATGCTCAACACTCTACTGGTTACCAATCTGGAGCAGAACACACTTACCGAAAGAACACGATCACCTGCCTCCCAGATTTCATTTGTTGATCGAGGAGTTCCTTTTCCTTCATCAAGAAATGCACCCTCTATCAACTTCAGTACAGATGGGAGGGTTACTCTGCCTGCATCTGTCTTCTCTGCAATGCTTCGAAATCGGCTCAAATACCATCTGTGCATCCATATGATGAAACTAAGCGAATCATTGAAAAATTTGGGATAAGTGTGATTGCACTGTTGCCAAGCATCATCATTGTGTTATTTGATAGGGTAATGGATCTCAGCCTGAAAGTGTTACATGAGAGCATGTCGGTGCATAAACATGGCACAGATATGGAGAGACATCCCAATATCTTGTGTTCTCTGCACTTATTAAAAATTGAAGGGTTTGATCAGGAAAAACAATGCATCAATGCTTTTGGACATTTTCAGAGAGGATAGACACTGGAAGAGTGTTTGGAAATCATGCAAAATCACACACCTGGCTCTTTCTGCTGATCCAAACATGCGGAAGATTTCTTCACTGCTGAGACCATCATACACCACCACATCATAATCCTTGTTGTCATCAGTCTTGCCCACTCTTTTGAATAGACCACCAACAAAATCTGCAAAGCGCTCCAGTGCCCCAAGAGCCAATAAGGAATCCATCCCTGGAAGCACACTCAGCTCTTCACCAACAACCTTTATTCCACCACACAACGTCAGCACAGTAAGCAAAACAAAGAGAATAATTTTAAGAAACTATCACATGCTAACAAACACAAACAGCCTTCAATGGTCCAATCCCAACAGCAGCACGAGTCTTTTTCAGACAGCAATTCTACTAAAAAACTATCCTCCTCCTTCAAGATCTCTTATAATATGTCGACACACTTTCAATGTTGTTGTTCTGGAACTCAGTTTTACAGAAAACATTTGTGATGACAGATTGAGCTCAAAAGAAAAGAAGAAGGAAGAAACTCATTAGAAATGAGAATGTCAACACATTTTTCAATGCTGTTGTTGTTCTGGAATGCAGTTTTGCAGAAAAAAGTTTGTGATGACATATTGAACTCAAAGAGAATAAGGAAGATCCTCCTCAAAAAAGAGAATGTAAACACACTTTTCAATGCTGTTGTTCTGGTACCCAATTTTGCAGAAAAGACTTGTGATGACAGATTGAGCTCAAAGAGAAGAAGGAAAAACCTTATCAAAAAAGAGAATGTCAACACACTTCCAATGCTGTTGTTGTTCTGGTACAGTCAGTTTTGCAGAAAAAACAATTCAGGGTGGCAGATTGAGCTCAAAGAGAAGAAGAAGAAGAAGAAGAAGAAGAAAAAGACAACCTCATCAAGAGCTCCTTGACTGAAATTCAGGCGTGCATCTGCTTTCCTGATTTGTGCCAATGGCTCAATGAGCATCTACAAACACAATTTCAAACCATGAGCACCAATTTAGTCCCACATTTGAATCAAGAGTATACAGCAATGACTCTCTCTCTTCAAGAGTATCTAGCAATGACTCTCTCTCTCCAAGAGTATCTAGCAATGACTCTCTCTTCAAGAGTACATGGCAATGACTCCATCTTCAACAGTACATGGCAATGACCCTCTCTGCAAGAGTACATTGCAATGACTTTCTCTGTCAGCCAGATCCATACATCTTCTCAGCATACAAGATGCATACAGAAGGTTTATATACAGTTCTGAGCATGAAACAAATTGCTGGATTTCTCAAAGGTCTCTAACAAAAGTTTGCTTCAGCAAACAATAATAGAGAGCAGCAGTAGGCATATAATGTGCAAGAAGACAAACCTTTGTGGTTTCCAGCCTGAGAGCTGTAAGAGCTCCTTGCCTGAACGAGGAAGGAGTGCTACCTAGCTTGACACCTAGAAGAACATCAGCAGTAGGATCTTGGGATTGAATCAGGAGGCAGGTGCGAAGGCCATTGCTAGCGTAGTACTGCTGCACACTCCAGCAGCAAGCACAAACCGGTTATGTCTTCTTTCCTTTTCCTCTCTCACTTCTCTCACCTCAAGCTCAGGGCTTGCCGGAAACCCCTGCCTGCTGCCACAGTCCTGTGCGAAATTCAGCGCCCCGATCACTTGCTATCCTCCTTGTCTCAATCGCATCCCACGTGAAGAACATCTCGTAACAATTCCAGCTCCTCATCCCTCTCTTCATCATGTTCACTCTTGAATCCTTACATGAAACTATTGTCCTCGCAACAATTGCAATAATTGGCAAAAAGAGAGACAATCGTTACCACAGCAGCAGCAGCAGCAGCAAGAATCGCAAAAACGTTCGTTACCTGAGCAGCAAGAATCGCAGAAACTGTCTTCCCGGAGCCACCCTTCCCCACGAATGTAATAAGCTTCGTTCCCTTCTCAGAACTGGCACGCCACTGCAAGGTACGTTTTCGAAGGAGGCACGGCATGCGTGGTGGTAACCATTGCGAAAATGCGGACTGCGATGATGATGACGGGGAGATAAGCAACAGGGGCTGTAACAATAAAACAAATGGCGCCATCGCCGACGAAGCTCTCTCGCGATTTTCTTACAAGAACAACTTCTTCTGAAGCGTGTCTTCCGTTCCAGTATGAATGACAACAGACATCGCTACAACAGCTGCTATCAAATCTGGAAGCTACGCCCAATTTGTTACGGCTTGAAATTTCTCGGCAAAATCTTTGGTAGTCGTTCTCTTCAAGAGATAAATCTCAAAGATCGTCTACGATTCTCGTCATCTGTACGCCAAGAATGCATGCGATCCTAACCCTATCCTCTTATTACGCAAGGAAAAAGGTGCGGTAGTCTGTAGCTCCCCAAGTATTGGCAGCCACAATATAATCTCTGAGCACGAAGTTCATGCATCTCTTGAATCTGATGCCACTACTGTATGATTCTCAAGGTTCAAGGATCCACCTGGGCTTCATCCGGGTGTCAATTGTTCTCTTTCTTTGCTCTAGAGATGGAGAGATTGAAATATTTCAAAGGAAACTGATAACAAGACTAATGACTACTACTGCAATATGTACACTTGCTGATTGTTTTATGGCTTGTTTGTAAAACTACAGTTATGATAATAATGTTGTACATTAGCTGAAGTATTTCTTATTCAGGAGTACATGATGGATTAGATCTGTGCAAATCCTGATATATGACAGTAGGATCAGCATTGCAGCTGTTGGAAAGTTTAATGTCTAGCTGATGCGATTTGCAAGGTGTAGCCAAATTGTAGAGGATACTGCTGCAATGTCAATTGTTGTAGTGGTGGGATGCATAATCATCCAGCATCTGGAACTGGGCAATATCCTCTGATGTGCAGACTTGGTTTGATTGGGTTCTGAGGTTGAATCTATGTTGGTGGGTGTATGGATACAGCTTTGGAGGAAGGGCAGTATCACATGGTGTGGAGAATTTGGTTATTGCATCGAGTAGGGGCAGTCACTCTTGAAGAAGTGCAGTATGACTGAATTATCTGCACACATAGTGATAGTGATTTCATTTGCATAATGTAACTCTTACATTGTGGGTTGGGACCATAAACCCTTCACCCAGAACATTTCACGGGAGTGATGACAATGTGTCAGAGGTTTGGCAGAGGTTCTTCACCCATTTGTTTGCACTCTATTGTACAAGAAATGCTGATGATTAGTGCTAGGTCCAGGGAGGCAGGACATCTCCTAGCGGGTCAAGTTGTCTTGCATGAGGATTTCAGTTTGTCAATGTACTATATCATGATTTGTGATTCTGTGATCCCAAATGAAGCTGTATTCTGGGTGCAGGTCTCTCTTGAAAATAGACTTGGACTTTTGTTGTTGACAGTAATCAGCAAACAACAAATCTATGTCAGTGCAACTCTGACTAAATTTCTGGTGACAACTAATCCAGATGAAAGCACATAAGATGAGGTTGGAAACAAACACTGAAAATTGCTAATCAGCTGTGTGGGTGCTTGAAAACTACCTGTTGAACTTCCAATTGAAGGTTGGGTCTGTGCATGTGTCAATGTATTTCAACCATTGAAATTCAATAATGTGCTTTTTTTTGTGGACAATCTCTATGGTGCAGGTGTTGATTATAATTGGTCCAACCATCCAGGGTGGTCATCGCTGGAGCATCTTCCAGTAATGCTAAGGCTCGACTCTGATACCACATTTTGCAAACTATACTCTATCCGTCTGGATACATTGCAGAACACTCCTGCGATACTTGAATGTCAATTGAACTTGACAGACAACTTGAAAGAGGTACCAGTTTTTTCCATCTCCAAGAAGTGATTGCACTAATGTCATGGACAGCAGCTATTTGTGTATTGGGTTGCTGGAATCATTTTTTGTCATAGATGATGTCATAGATGTTTGCCATCTTGTTGCAACAGATGAATTTTCTTGTAAGGGAATTTGTACCATTTGTGAACTAATGCATCTAAACTGCTCTAATAAGTGTGACCTTGAAATGCTAATAAGAAAATCACATGTGCTGTTCTTGCTTGATGTCGAAGATTTGGGATGCTTTGATGTGTGTCATTGTGAGCGATAAAAGTTCCAAAATACAAATTTGAGGTGTGTGTTTGAAGTGTGGTGCAATATTAAGAAGTACTAAATGTATTCTTTCTTTGGACAAATTGTCGGAAATTCAACTTCTCTTTCACTTATGAGTTCTGAGAAATGATATGATGAAGGTGCAAGCACCCAAATTGTTGCTACACTCAAAATTGTGGTCTATTATATTCTCTTATCACCACTTGGTGTGAAGGGGAAAATGGAGTGTATTCTATTGGCATAGTTTAATGTTAGCTAGAGCACAATTTTTTTTTTATTAACTAGGTCAATAAAGGATTTCATAAAGAATATCTTTTTGTTTTTACAAGAATAATTAAGGAACTAATTTTGTTTGTAATTTATGCCTTTGCCATAGCTTATTTATGTTGCATATTAGGGTGTAATAATGGTTGGAATATGTCAATTTTGAAATTTTGAAATGACAATTAAGAATAGAAATGAATCTATTTAGGTCTATTGCTTTAGATCGTTCTCAACTTTGATGACAATATGCATGAGGTTTTTCAATGTGTTGTAGGATGTGTTTCAACATGTAGTTCTAATTCATGCTTCCACTATGAACCATATCATAAACTTGACATTTCACAATTTGGTAATGAAAATTGTGTGAAATTTACTTTTCATTACCAAACATGGATGAAAATCTTTCATCCAACTTGTACATGCTTCATATTTGTTTCAAATATTTGTGTGCAAAAACTATAAAATTATGAAAAACAAATCATATATATTAATTCACTACGTTTGTCTGTCAGTCAATCAGTGATAGGGCTTGGTAACGGGGCGGGGTGGGCCAGCACCGCGGGGGGGGGGGGGGGGGGGGGTCAATGGGGTAAAGAACCGGAGTGGGCAATGGGAAGGACCGGGCGGAGGGGAGCTCGATCGATGCATTATGCACCGGGTTCACACTAGTTTCATATGATTTTCATTATCAAATTATAAAATGCAAAGTTTATGATGCATAACTTGAATTCGATTAGCCCATCACCCAAATTCTAAAATTGTCAACTATATGTAAAGTGTTTTTAACTATTAAAACCGAAGGTATAATTACATTTGAGAAAGAGGTATTGAAATCATTGCAAAACTTAACATTAAAACTTCAAAATTCAACAAATTCAAATGAAGCTTCCGAGGAGCACAAACATAAGCTTATTACAAGATGCACAATGAAAGGACAAATGTCCAACAAGTTGGGAGAAGTTCAAGCAACAACTCAATTCAAGGCCTCAAGCAAGTCTAGGTGATGTGAGAAAACTACCTATTGCATTCCACAATCATGGTATAACAATGGTGCATAACCTTATGATACTTCACTTGTTTCCAACAATCAAAAGTTTGTTACTTTTTCACAAAATTCAAATTCTAAAGCCCCAACTTTCAAGATAATAACAAATGGGAATTAGAATGATGAATCCTTAAGAAAACCATGAGGGTGGTGAATAGGGGTGCTCCAATCAATATGATAACTTGTCATTTGGCATCTCAACATTTTTGAAAGATCAACTCAATGGAAAAAACAAATATTTGAAATGCAAGAAAGATGGGACATTAATTGCAAAATAGGAACAAGTTGTTCATTGGGTGTTAGAGATGTAATGCACCATTCTATCCACATCACTTCAATAATTGAGGTCTAAGGTAGTAAAAATAATGCAAGAGATAGCAATACATTCACGAATGGTGTGCCTAGGTAGAATGAATGGAAATGGTTCAAAATAAAACACCTTCAACTAAGTTTGAAAGTGGATTAAAACTAGGAAGTGAATAGTGGCAAAGGGTTAAATGCATAAAATGTTGTAAGCTTGTACACATTTTGAAACAACTTTATGAATTGCATAACTATTCAACTCATTTCACATATGAAAGAGGTGGCCAAAGGAAAGGTTTTTGCAAAGAAGGATTCACATTGTATGCACATCTTATGGTTTTTTATGTTTGCCTATATGAATGCTATAAGAATTTGATCATTCTAGTTTCTTACATTTTCAAGTAGAAAAGATGGGTAGGAACTATATGCATGTTGTGAAATTGGTGCCATGTGGCTATGCAATCCAAAGCATGCCAAATTATTTTCAAGTTATGTTGTTTATTTTGTTAAATCTATGAACTTAACACAAATAGGATTTCTCTCTCAACTTAACACCTTTTAATATTTGATGCACATGGCTTGCATGTCATTTTGAAAACTATTTAATAAGCAATGTTTATGGGTTTGGATTTGTTCACTTTATTAGATCACATTTTTTATGAACTCCAACCTTTAAATATTAATGTTTATAAACCATTCAAAATCATACTTCAAAAGTTTTGAGACATTTTGAACTTGACCAACAAACACAAATCTACATTAAACAAAAGTTTAACATAATGGGTATCATTAATTCTGAAAAATCTATTGACAAGCTTTGAAAGAATCAAAATTTGGCCTTTTAACTTTAAAGCAATGGAAAACAAGATGGGGTTACATACAAATTTTTCTTCCATGGAGAATTTTGATTCTAATTTAAATACTACATTTGATGATGAAGGAAATCCACCACATGTCAATACTTTTGAAGTGCATGAAATGGAATAAATTGTACATGCAACACAAGAAAGTCATTGCCATTATTTCATGAAGGAATTGGAATAAAATGATGAAGTTCATGCCCTATTTAATCACACATCGGAAGGTAAAAACATTTTAGAGTGGACCAAAAACATCATTTCATAGTCCCCTTTGAAAGACCCTTCACTTTGTATTTTGATTGTATATAAAAGCTAGTGAATTGAATTGACTTTCAAATTGGTTCAAATGATGTTTAAATTAACATGATTTTTCAAATCTAAATTCAAGTCACCAATTAAAATTCCTTCTTAAATGTTTTTTACTAACATTAAAAAAACTTTGCAATTTAAAAAAGATTTAATTGAATATGATTCAATATTTTCACAAATAAAATATATTTTAACTTCGTTTTTTGACCTTAAGTGTTATCAACCTTCAAAATGTTATGTCTTAAAGATAATTGTACAAACATGTTGTGAGATCAAAATTCATATTCAATTTGAAATGGAATGACACAATCCAAATAAAGTCCTTTAAAAATGAACCCTTCATTATTTTGTTGTTTTTTTTCTCATATTTGAAACAATTCATATGTTAGTTTCACATAAATGAGTCCCTTTTTGTGACATCCATTATTTAAATTCAAATTCTTATCAATAATGACTAAAAACTAGCTACCATGATGATAGTCTATTTCATTTAATGTAATTTGCAACTATCCTAAAATCAATTCTCAATATTTGTTTTCAAGTTGGTCAAAAACAAAATGTCTCCAAGTTTCTATCTTTGTCACAACTTGAAAACCCAAAAATGAAGAGATTGGATCACCCCATCTTGGACTACATCAAGTTCATCATAATGATAAGTGAAAAAACCTTACAAATTCTAAAAATAAAAATAAAAATGAAGGGTACCTATTAAGTGGATCCAATATTTGGAAACATGGTTTTTTATTTTATTTTTTATTTTTTTCAATTTTGTGATGTAGCCATAATGTGAGATCATCCACAAGAGAAATTAACCAATTTGGCTATAGGTGAGAGAGGCAAGTACAAAAAATCTAAGAATCTTGCTATATTTTGGCGACTAGCATGTCCCTATCTACTATATTAATTACGTTGTCTATGCGTCTGTGCGTCTGTGCGTCTAACAGGGCGTTCTACTTGCATTTTCTATGGCAAAACCGGCCCGGCCTCTAAATATAAAAAATTATTTATTTTCTGTGACTTGATGTTTTGACCCGTTAATCTACGAGGCTGATTCTGCAGCCCCTTTGTGTGTCTGTCCGTCCGTCTATCCATCCATTCGTTTGTCTGTCCGTCCGTCCGTCTGTCCATCCGTTCGTTTGTCTGTCCGTCCGTCCGTCCGGACGTATTTGTTTTTTTTTTTTTTTTTCTTGGATTTTTTTTGTCAGATTTTTCTCCCCTTCTCTTAAATTAACAAAAATGAAGAAACAAATTAAAAATTAAAAATTAAGAAATCGGCAGAAAAATCTAAGGCTACGTATTAGGTTCATATGGGAAGCTTTACTTTAATCGTCATGGGTTTATTTATCTAGGGTTTAGGGAAGTGGGCACAGCTGAAGATGGGCTCCATAGTTGCAACAACCACACACAAGTTTGACAGCTATGAAAGCATCGTTAAGCTCACCGGGGCAAAGATGCAACAAGCCCTAGCGGAACGTGGGGTGATAGTTGCCAAGCCTGACAAAACTACGTTGACATCGCTGCTGCTCAAGAGTGTTTGTGGCGAGTTCCGACTTGTTGACGATAGAGTATCTGCACTGCAAGTGCAGACAAACTTGATGGGGGAAGTCGCAAACCAACTTGCACAAGTAAAGGAATACTTGGGCAACCTGAAGGATGCCCCCCCATCCCCCCAATAGCCGTAACTTGAGGAGGAGCTACAACATCTCAAGGGGCTGCGTGAGGAGCTAAAGGGCAGCCACGAAGGTTTCAAGATTGTTGAAAGGAGGTTATTTCATCAAGCCGATGCTACACAAAGGCAGCAACGCGCGCTCAATGCAATTATGAGGAACTTCTCGGGAAAGGAGGGCGAGAGCGCTAAGGACTTGCAGCAACAGGTAGCCACGGAGCTCAACTCACAGTTAGGCGTGCCAATGGAACTGGCCGGTGCACACTGCTTGCTCACTAAGACCCTCTCCCGCAACTACGCTGCTGCCGTTCCCCCCCGGCCAACCCTGCTCCTGTTGAAGTTCAAGACTGTTGAGGCCCGCAGCGCGGTCTTCAGGGCTAGGGCCAAACTGGCCGAAACGGCTTGGGGCCTCGACGAGGACCTCACCCCACTGCAGCAATAGCAGCGCAAGGCGCTACAGCCCCAATTCCTAGAGGCGCACAAGGCTGGCAAATGGCCACGGTGGAAGGGTGGTGAACTCTTCGTGGACGGCCACCCGGTGAGACTCTCCACATAGGGGGGTGGGGGCCAGAGAGTTGTCAATTTTTGTTGCTGGAATATCCATGGGGGAGTGTGCACAAAACTCATCACCTCCCCAACCTTGCAAGAATTACTCTCAAGGGTGGATATTTTAACATTGATAGAGACGCACCATTTTCCTGACCAATAGCTTCCTATCATACCTGGATACCAACATTTTGCGGTGGCAAGACCTTGCAAAGTCGGTGGACAAGTGAGGAAGCACAACAGTGGTATTCTCATATATGTATCCGAGTTATGCAACAATGCAATTTCCGTATGGAAGGCTGCTGAGGATGGTACCAGGCTTTGGCTGAAGTTTACAGACTTGGGGAACTTTAAGCCATTGTTTCTTTGCATCACATATGTACCTCCACAAAATTCGCCATATGCAGACAAAACTTTGTATGACCATATTACTCAAGAAATTGCCGAGGCTGAAAGCACACCAGGTTCTGTTATTTTGGCTAGGGACTTCAATGCTTGCACTTGTGAAGAGGTAGATTTGGTGGATTGCACATCGTTGTGTAATGTTTTGCAGATCCGAAACCTCCAAAACACCCGCCCACCGCCGCAATTCCGGCAAAACCGGGACGTGGCGGCACCAAGCGGGTGGTACAAGGAGCTGTTGGGGCTGTGCGCTACCACCGACTACCGCATCCTCAACGGACGAGTAGCAGGAGACCTGACAGGGGAGTACACATGCCTTGCAAACCACGGCCACATCACAGTAGATTACATGATAGCTTCCCCAAAAATGTTTGAGGCTGCACAACACTTGGAAGTATTGACTAATCCCGCATACTATGGAAGCAAGCAATCTGAGTCTGACCACCGCCCATTTGCCCTTCGTTTTGTCGTGCAGTTTAGTACCTTCGCTTCTGCATTTGACAACAACACTCCTTCACCCATGATACGCTTCAAGTACAATCCCGCATTTGCCGATGAATATTGCACACAACTGCAACATAATCTATACATCGACACTGATGTCCTGCACCTGCAAGACATGCCTACAACCAACCTTGTTGAGTTTTTACATAACCATATTTGCAATGTTGCTAATGATGTTTTTGGGCAAAAGCAACCCCCATCAACCCACCGCCATTGTCATAAACCATGGTTAGACACAAAGTGTAGAGTGGAAAAGAGGCATGTCATGACTTTCTTGAAAGATAATCTCGAATTCGAGTTTGCCCGAACCCTTCAGAGGAATCTAAAGCAGTTGTTTAAGCGTAAGAAAAGAAGTTATGAAAAGCTGAGGGGGATGCGTTTGTGCAAGATGGCCAAAGCTGACCCCGCAGGATTTTGGAGGTGATACCGTGCGCAGAAGGAAGCCGCGCATGGCATCGGGAGGGAGGCGCTCCGGCAAGGCTTTGCCGCGTTGCTAGGGCCGCCATCCTCAACACCTGATCCAGTCGTTCCCGCCCCTACCAGTGAAGTGGATGGCTGCACTTTGAATCAAGACATTCAACTGTGTGAAATTGCTGATGTTATAAAAAGGCTGAAGCGGGGAAAAGCAACGGTTCTAGATGGAGTGAAAGCCGAATTTGTGATTGATGGGTGTGACGCACTCCTATGCATTTTACAAACCATGTTTAACAAGCTATTAAGCGAGGGGTTCTGTAGCTCTTTTGTTGTGGGAGTAATCCATGCATTGTTCAAAAGTGGGGATGCCTCATCTGTTGATAACTACAGAGGAATAACCGTTGGCCCCGTGATAGCTAAACTCTTTGCTATGATACTTGATAGTAGGCTTAGCTCTTGGGCTGAACATAAGGGAATACGAGCATGTGGCCAAGCGGGGTTCAGACAAGATTATCGCACTACAGATAACCTGTTTGTACTACGAATGCTGATTAACTCTCGAATGCGCTGGCCTGGAAAGAAGCTATACACATGTTTTGTTGATTTCAGGAAAGCGTTTGATACCGTGCCTCGCGAGAAGCTATGGCGGGTGCTGGAGGGCATTGGCGTGGGCGGGCTCTTACTCGCATGCATGTAGTCCATGTATAGCCAGGACCAGGCATGCGTATCGCACCCTACGGAAGGCCTCTCCAGCACATTCCCATGCACAATCGGCGTGAAGCAAGGCTGCCTGCTAAGCCCATTGTTGTTCGGACTATACATAAATGCCTTGGAGTCGCGCATCGATGCACTAGCCGATGATGACGATCCCGACCTCGCAGGCACTGCTATGAAACTATGATCTAGTCCTAATGTCCAAATCACTGCGGGGACTCCAAAAGCAACTTGATGAGCTCAACACTTTTTGCAAGGAACGGGACTTGACTGTGAATGTGAAAAAGACCAAGGTTGTTGTCTTTGGGAGCAAAGTGAACTCCTCCCCATTGCACTATGATGGGTCACTTGTTGAGGAGGTTGCATCCTTTCGTTATCTAGGAATTGAGTTGCACCGAAGTGGGTCATTGAAGACCGTCGTCAAACATTTGGCAGCAGTCGGGCAAAGAGCGGTATTTGCTTTGAGACGACTGTGCGCTGACCTAAAAATCAACGACCCAGCCATTGTGTGCCAGTTATTTGATGCACTAGTCAAGCCGGTTTTGAGCTATGGTTGATGAGCCGGCCACCAAGTCCTTGGAGGCAATCCACAAAAGCTTCTTGAAAAGCCTCTTAGGTGTGAACAACACCACTCCTAGTTGGATAGTTCTAGCAGAATTTGGCAGGTTCCCATTGATCCTATTTTGGCGTCAGCAAGCATTGAAATACAAAGCCAGGATGTCCACCTCGTTGCCATTTGATGAGTTTAGCATTTAATGTTCAACAAGCTCTGTCAAGTAAACAAAAGTGTTGGCTTCGTAAGTTGCAAAACTGGGATTCAGAACGGGATAGTATGGCAAGCATGCAACAGATCTTTTTGGACTCTTCGGGTGGGGGCAATAGGCTAGCAAACTACTTCAGACTGTATGGCAACAGCGCCTATGGTTTTCAAGCATACCTCAGTCTTGTGGACAATGTACAGCTCAAAAAGTGCCTTTCACGCTTCTATTGTTCTAACCACTGCTTGGAGATTGAAGCCGGCCGCAAGACCAAACCCTTGAAAACTCCCATTTGGGAAAGACTATGCAAACAGTGTAGCTTAGGTGCGGTCGAAGATGAAGACCACTTTCTGCTTGTATGTCCAGTCTACTAACATATTCGTGACAAGTTTAGGCACCATTTGCCAATAGGGCCTATTACATTTATACATGAGTTGGTATCATGTTAGAACCAGGTTGCTCTTGCTAGGTTTATTGAACAGTGTTTCCAAATCAGGACACAGTAATCATGTCCGCCTAATGGGTCTCTCTGGCCCGAGGACAGGTGTAAAATTATAACTTGTAACTTGTAACTTGTATTTGCTTCTTTTTTTAAATAAACAAAAATATAAAAGTGAAAATAAACAAAAAATAAAAATAGAAAACACATAAATAATAATAATAATAATAATAAAAGCTCGCTTCACCATGTATGTTTTCATTGGGGACTTTTAAACGAATTTTCGTCACAAATTTATTTTTAAAAAAAAGAAAAAAGAAAAAAAAAGGCTGCTTTGCAGCTTTGTGTGTCCCTCTTGGTTTAAAGAAACTTGGGGACTTCACAGTGTCCGAAGGTCACGGGCACCACTAGTTGTCTTAATATGATAAATTTCCAAAAAAATTCCCTCAAAATTTGGTGACTATCTTTGGTGCATTTTTATTCATTGGAGTTAGTTCTTTCTTTTGATGCCAAGTGGGGAAATTTTTCCAAAAGAAAAAAAGGGATGTTCTTAAAGCAGCATGTCGCAACCCTAACTTCCCTAACTTGGCCAAGTGTGTGGGTGAAACCCAACACTTGGAAAAGTTGGGGATTTGGAGTCCTCCGGGACTCCCGAATGTTCAGAGCTCGACAGCAAGGGGAAAAACACCTCGCATTGGGGTGTTCTTGGTGTCGTTGGAAAGGTCTTGAAACGTAGATATCGAAAATGCCCTCGCATTGGCAATTCGGACATCTGCAGCTCAAGTTATGGGCAAAAGAAGGGCCAGGAGTCAAATTGGCAGTTTGACTCCCGACCACTAAAAGTCGGGAATCGATGCCTTCCCGACATCCGAATCAGAAGTGCGATACGGCGTTGGAAAGATCTCGACGATGGCTACAACTTCGGTTCAGACATCGTCGCGATCCAAGTCTGCAGTCGGGAGTTATGGCGCTTCAAAGCTCCGGGAGTCCCGCCGGGACAAAATCGGGACTCCATTTCGGGAGTCCCGGGAATTTGTGCCATTTGGATGCCCTCTTCGTGGGGAGCTGCAGAGAATACTATAGGGAGTATGGTGGTGGCATACTCCCGAGCCAAGGATGTGGTGAGTCCAAGTGAGTCCGGGTCCCCGTGGCTTGTCCCAACACCAAAAGAGTGCAAATGGATTCTAACCAACTCGTGTTGGTTTATGATGCAAGTTCGTGTGATCTAAAAGCTTGATCTCTTCTTAGTCTAATCCCAGGGCTCCCAACTCGACCCTCAACCCCTTTCTAGAGTTGGAAGCCGCGAGCGTGCCTTCGGTCCCAACTTTCCGCAATTTGACATTTGGTGAACCCTCAAGTGGGTTCACCCCGGGACCAAGGAGTGCGTCACAACATGTTCCGAAATGCGGAACCTGATGAAACAATCATGATTACGGTTTTCATGTGGCCTTTTCTACCTCGTTTTAGTCCCCTTATTACAAACGCATAATGGACAAGTCTTTCTTGGGTGTATTTGACTCGAGCAATTGTTCAAATCCACATGCCCATTGTGCAAATCACGAAAGTTAATTACGTTACGGAAATGTGAGGTATAGGCCATAAGTGGCCCATTTCACGGTTTGTTCCGAATTTTTTTGATTTAGCCTACCTCGCATGCCCAAATTCCTCAGAGGCACTTTATGGGGCACAAAAGTCCTTTAGGGCACATTCCATAATAGAATGGTAGTAATGACCTGTGTTGCACGGGTATCTGATTTTTGATAAATAAATTGTTGGTTCCAAGGTTTTTAAAAATATTTCACAATTGAAGAATTGCTAGTTCCGAGCATTTAAGAAAAAGAAAACATAATCAAAGAACTACTGATTCTGTTATGCAGAAAACCTCAAAGAATTGCCAAGTTTCATGAAAGAACCAAGTTTATTTTATTTTTTGTGGTTTCAAAAGTTTAGCAAAATTTCCACAAAAAAATTAACAAATTTTTTTTTCGAATTTAAATCTACTATATTAATTCAGCTGTCTATTTGTGCGTCCAGGTGTCGATCTTGGTTTCAGGACCTCGACAGACGAACAGGATCAGGTCCTGAAATCGAGGTCTAGGTCTTGAAACTGAGGTCCTGAAACCGGGGTGTACAGATGGACATGGTTTTTTTTTTCTTTTTTTTTCACCCTAAATTGCCGTCGTCGATGTTGTCGGAAATCTCCAAGCTCCCGCCTACAAACGGACATGTTTTTTTTTTTTTTTTTTCGCCCTAAACTGACGTCGTTGATGCTACCGAAAATCTCCAAGCTCCCGCCTACAGATGGACAGGGTTTTTTTTTTTTTTTTTTTTTTCCGCCCTAAACTGCCATCGTCGGTGCTGCCGGAAATCTCCAAGCTCCCGCCTACAAACAGACAAGTTTTTTTTTTTTCGCCCTAAACTGCGGTCGTTGATGCTGCTGGAAATCTCCAAGCTCCCGCTTACAAACGGACAAGTCATTTTTTTTTCCGCCCTAAACTGCGGTCGTCGATGTTGCCGGAAATCTCCAAGCTCCCGCCTACACGGACATGGTTTTTTTTTTTTTTTTTCCTCTGGCGGGCTGGCCTTTTCCAGCGTAGTTTCAACAAAAACGAGGCTGACCATCGATTTTTACGTTTTTTGGGGAATGGGTTTGGAGTGAAGGAAAAAAAAAAAGGCAGGCACGGACGGATTGTGTCCGACCGTCACAAGCACCCACTAGTTTAGTAAGGTTTTCCAAAAACAAAATCCAAAAAAAACAATTGTATAAAAATTGGTTAAAAATAGAACACCAACAACAAGTAACAAACAACAGTTTTTTTTAATTGCCAAATTTTCATAAAAAAAGAAAAAAGAAAAAAAATTCATTTTGAAAGTTGGAGGGTTTTCATAAGTGAGGTAGAAAAATAGTAAAATTGACCAGATTTCTGTATTTGGTTTAAAGTGTGTAGCCGAAAATATAGAAGGATGATTAAAAATTTTGTACCAATTATTTTAATTTTAAAATTTATTTATTTATTTATTATTTCCAATTTTGTGATGTTGTTCATTATCTATAAGCCAATTTAACCAGATTTGGTGTTAAGAAAATACAAAAATAAAGAAAATTTAGCATCCTTCTATATTTGTTGTTTTTTGCAACAATCTAGGATATAATTTGGCGATTTTAAAAATTATTGTTTTCGAAATTCGGCGACTAAAAAGCTAAAAAAAACTAGTTTTTCATTAATTTGGGGAAAAATAATTTAAAAACACCATTCGGCGAAATTTCGCCAGAAAATGTTCTTCATATTTGGTTATAGCCATATTTGGCTAAATCCCAAGGATGATCTACATCTTCCCTCCCATGGATGGTTTTACCAGTTTGAGTACAAACCCTAAAAAAAGCTCAAGTTAGTAGTGCATCTCAAACCCTAGTTGCAAGCTTTTCCCCCAAAAAACACATTCCTGGAAGGGATTTTGTACGTAGGTAGGATTTGTAGCAATCTTTGTTCACCAATTCAGCAAATCTTCACCACAATTGTAGTAGCGGATCTTTAGTAGCCCGATCTGCTGCAGCAGTAACACGCCTGAATTTGTTTTGCAGTTTGTTTTCCCCCTTTCTTTCGAGGGAATAATTGTTTGTTTTGTTTTGTTTTGTAAGAGGTTTTGTTGTTTGCGCAGTGGATTTTGGTTCTGTCCTTGGGGTTTTGTTTTTTTTTCCAGCGTCTTTTCGTGCGTGGTTTTGTGCGATAGGCATGGCGCAGATGCGTCAGTTAGTCTCGAAGTCGGTTTTGCAGGTTTGGAGAGGAGGAGTAGTGGGCAGAGGAGCTTCGGGTGCCGCAAGTTCATCTGGTGCTTCTCGAGGTTTTGTCCGGCATGAATTTGGGTCACAGGCGACGGCGACGGCAGCAGCCGTGGCGGTGGTGGGAGATGACGAACGTAGTAGTAGCGGCGGTGGTGTTAGAGGAATTAGAGATGGAGAGGGAGTGATGATGAAGGGAGTGCATATGGCTGGTCGGCCGCTTTATCTAGACATGCAGGCGACATCTCCAGTGGATCCTCGAGTACTGGACGCGATGTTGCCATACTATATGGATCAGTTCGGAAATCCTCACTCCAGAACGCACATGTATGGATGGGAGAGCGATGAGGCAGTGGAGAAAGCGAGAGAGCAGATTGCGAAACTGATCGGTGCAAATGCCAAGGAGATCATCTTCACATCTGGTGCAACTGAGGCCAACAACATAGCCATCAAAGGAGTGATGCATTTCTACAAAGAGAAGAAGAAGCATGTGATTACCACACAGACAGAGCACAAATGTGTCCTGGATTCCTGCCGGCATCTGCAGCAGGAAGGATTTGAGGTCACTTATCTGCCTGTTCGGAAAGATGGACTGGTTGACATGGATGAGCTTAAAGCTGCCATCCGACCTGACACCGGGATCATCTCCATCATGACGGTGAACAATGAGATTGGAGTGATTCAGCCCATGGCTGAGATTGGGGAGCTCTGCCGCAAGAACAAGATCTTTCTCCACACAGATGCAGCTCAAGCTGCTGGTAAGATACCCATCAATGTTGATGACATGAAAGTGGACTTGATGTCCTTGAGTGCACACAAGATCTATGGGCCCAAGGGAGTTGGTGCTTTGTACATGAGGAGAAGGCCTCGAGTGCGTGTTGAAGCTCAGATGAGTGGAGGTGGACAAGAGAGAGGCATTCGGAGTGGCACTGTTCCCACTCCTTTGGCTGTAGGGATGGGAGCCGCATGTGAAATTGCCATGGAGGAGATGAAGCATGATGAGAAATACATCAGGGAGCTGACAGATAGGTTGTACAAGGGCATCACTTCACAACTGGATGGAGTGATTGTGAATGGAAGCATGGAGCATCGCTATGCTGGGAACCTTAACCTCTCTTTTGCTTACGTAGAAGGTGAGAGTTTGTTGATGGGGCTCAAAGAGGTGGCAGTCTCCAGTGGAAGTGCCTGCACAAGTGCCAGTCTTGAACCATCATATGTTCTACGAGCCTTGGGTGTTGAAGAGGATATGGCACACACTTCAATCAGATTCGGAATTGGGAGATTCACCACCAAAGAAGAAATCGATAGAGCTATTGAGCTGACTGTAGATCAGGTGCAGAAGCTGCGGGAGATGAGTCCTCTTTGGGAAATGGTGCAGGAAGGTATTGACTTGAAGAGCATTCAGTGGGCACAGCATTGATAGAGAACCCTATGCCTCCCAAGCATACAGATACCACTTTCTCAGGTCTGCCTCAAAGCACACAACTCTGTCCACTTGTCCAAGTGCATTTTTGCACTATTTTATCTATCCTGAGAGTTCATTTTCTTTGCAGCTTAGTTCTTAGAGAGCTGACATCTTTGTAAAGCTCCAAGTAGCAGTGTGAATTTCCAACTTCTAGTGGCAGAGATGATATGTCATTAGTACTTAGAAGGGGAGCCAACCCTTATCACAAAAAAATGCAGGATATTGCTGTGTAAACATCACCAACTTTTTGGTCTTGTAAATCTACTGTTAGTTTTGAGAACAGGTTGTTCATTTGGGGGTGGATCAGTGTTGAAAGTTCTTTTCATTGTCTCTCTTCTATGTGGTCTGTTCCCCTTCCATCTGCAATTTGTGCAAGTTATCAATTTGGGCAACTAATAGCTGCTATCATGGTGAGGGTGGTAGTCTGATGATACTTTGTGAGTTGCACTCATAAGGTTATGACTACCTCATTTGTTTGTGTCATGGTAATTGCAGTTTTTCTGAACTGACAATGGTTTACCTTTAAAAAAATTATTTTGGAGCTTTCTCTGCAATCTTATAGACATTGATCAACCACAATTCATGGTCTGATGTTTTGTTTTGTTGATTTTCCCATGAGTGTTTATCTTTCACCTTCATGATCCAATGAAGTAGGTGCCCACTCTTATCATAGTGTCTAAAATTCACTCAATTGTTACAATGGGGACCTTCAGTGGAACCATGGTGCAATGTGGGTGTTGGGTAACATCCAATCTTTTGTTGCACTCAAAGGTTTCACATTCCATGGGTTGTCTGTATGGTGTAATTTGGGTCTATAGAACCTCTTTGCCTTGTAGGTACTACCCACTGTAGGGTTCAGGCTCGAAAATTGTCACCAAACAGGAATTTTTAGTTCCTGGTTGGTTAATGGTTTTGGGGCAAGGTTGGGCAATCACATTACACTCCTTGCGACGGTAGAAAATGATCTTTACAACTTCAAAAGTGTTCCACACCTGCAGATGGTAGGCATGGAAGGTTCATGGGAAAATATTTTGAGGGGACCTCATATCTGTAGAGGAGGGATCTTACACATTATACTCACTCTTGTTGTTGCAGCAGACAGATAGAAGAGTTTTCTGATAAGCACAAAAGACAGCTTTGGAGCTTGAACCCGTTACATTACTCTTTCTTGCTGTAGCACACAGACAGATGGAAGAGTTTGTTTGATAAGCACAAAAGAAAGCTTGGAGCTTTGGAGCTTGAACCCCAAAACCCCATGACATTCTCTTTGTTGCAGCAGTACAGACAGAAGAGTTCTTGTGATAAGCAAATTGCTTGAAACTCCAGCTCATTACATTCTTCTCACCGTCAACTCACAAGAGCAGAAGAACAAGAAGGTGATGATGGTCTGACACTTTATGAGCAACTCTCATAACGTATTACGACTGCATTCTCAATTGTGTGTTAACCTTTCAAATTGTTGTTTTGTGGAGATATTCTCTGGCATTTCACAGATCTAAATTGTACAGGAGATGTTGCTGTGGAAAGCAAGCAAAGTAGCTCATTTTGGTGGAGAAGAAGAAGGAGGAGGAAAGGAGTCTTGGGTCAAGCTGAGATTATGGGCAGAAGAAGTTGGGGAAGGAAGATCAATGAGGAATTGCCGTGTTGTGAATTCTTCTTCTAAGAAGAGGATCCAATCATGTACTCACTTGGAGTTCACTGATATCACAATTATGATATACAACCAAGTGAGTTGATTGGTTTGGTGAGTTGTGTCAAAACCATTCATGAAAGTTCTAATTTATAGCAAAAAATTGTAATAACCTTTGTCAACAATAATCAAGAGAATTTCTCTTGAGTTCATAAAAGAATGGAGAACTCAAAGTAGACAACAATGGGTATTATTATTAAGGTTATGATTTAATACTCATTTCAAATACAAAGAATGAAATGGACTTCATACGGTGGTTGTGATGCTTAAGCTTTTCACCCACAACACTCCATTGATCCAATTGTTGAAGAAAAAATGATTTTAAAAATGAATTGACCACAAAAGGTTATCAACAAGCAGCACAAGAGGCTTACTTTGTCTTAAAATAATGTTTTACATGAAATTAAGTTAATAATAGGTTTAAAGTTTATTGGCTTTATGAAAGAGGAGCCAAGAATAGATAAATAAATAAAAATAAAACCATATGCTATAAAATTGCAACAAATTGATTTTGAACATGGATTACATTCTATATCTATCTATCTATCTTTAAAAAAGATTGAACTTATTTTCCTAATAATTTTGCATATTTTGAAGGGCCTTAGCCCATCCCCTCCCCCATACAAACAACCAAACCTCACTCCCTTCCTCATGCCACTCAATAATCCACATTTTGATGTTTACAAAAGGTTGCATATTTCCCTTTGAATTTTGAAAGTATAAACTTTTGCAACTACAACACACAAAATGTGGACCCAATTCTTTTCAATAATCATCACAAAAACCCAAAGTCAAAAATAAATAATCTATTTTCTTGAAGATTAAGGAAACAAATTTTGTTCACATTTCCTTTACATCATCTTCTAAAGTAAGTGAGTGTGGCTTGTGCAATTGGCCCAAGTGTAAACATGATTATATATATATAATTGCTTCAAAAGTGTGAATAGGACCATGATGTTATAACACAATTTTTGAAACACAAGTAAATTAAATGAGTGAAATTATTTAATATAGAAATTCAATATCTACCCTCACCTTAGGTCTAAAAATTTATGAAATCACCTTTGTGAAATCCCACTCATCATGGACTTTCAACAAATGCCAAGAACTTAATCCTAATTTCACTAAAAAAATTTAGTTTTAATTTTTTGAATTTCTTGAGACCTAAACATGGGACCTCTTCATTGAAGATAATTTGTCCCAAAACATTGGCATACCCTAAATATTTTCCTAAATCAAGAGCCAGCTTAAGAATTTGGTGCAACCATAAATGCCATGTAGGTGACCACTACTAGGGTTTTTGTTTTCCTTCCCAATTTTGAGCTGGGCCAATTCTCTAGTGTAAAGTGGGCCTTTAAGATGAAGACTTTTTGAGGTCTCAAGTCTCAACCCTCACAAGCCCATAAGCCGAATATAAGTTGGCCTGGTCTTTTTTTTGTCGTTTTTAGGGACTTTTGGTTCTACATTACCTAATGCTTATGTTGTGACAAGATCATCAAAGATTAGCTTTGGCTTGTTGTTAGAAGTCAAAAGACAAAGGATGTAAGCATGATGTCAATCTTTTCCATTTCTCTCCATGCATATCTAGTTCTCTCTCTCTCTCTCTCTCTCTCTCTCTCTCTCTTCAAGATTTTCAACTCCTTGGTGGCCCAAGTGGTTGAGTGGGGGAAGGGGCCAAACATTTGACACTAAATTTTTATGCTATAAATAATGATAATGCCCCCAAATACAATGCATTCTTAGAGTTACTTTTGCATTTTGACTTGTAATATCTAACAAATTTTTTTTCCTATCTTCCAATGGTGGGTGTTAGGTCACATAACCCTAATAAACAAAGCACCCACCAAAAGCACAAGTCCAAATTGAATGGTATGTGAATAGGAAATACACTTTTTTTCATTGCATTCAAGTGTTTGGTCACATAAAACCCTAATAAAACAAAGCACCCACCAAATGCACAAGTCAAAATTGAAATGGTATGTACCCATTTTTCATGCACTTATTAGGTCACTAATATCTTTCCTCTATTCTATGTGCTAGGTTTATTTTTAATTATTTTATTTATTTATTTTATTTTATAAATTTCAATTTAAAAAAAATTAAAAAGGTTTTGTCCCTTGCTTCCTTGAACTCTTGACTTTTTTTTCTTGCAACAGATGGCATAAATTATTTTATTGTATCCTCTTTTTGCTCAGTAGTGGGCCAGTGAGAACCAGCGCCTACATCTGGTACCCGCAGTATAGAAAATCAATGGATGACTTTTTGAAAGCAATCATCCACATTCATTCCTTATTCACCTTCTCACAGTATGTTCTTAGCATTAGGATTGCCTTCCTTATTTTTGAGTTGCAAATATCCATGTGCTATTATTACTATTACTATTATTATTATTATTATTTTCAATTTATAGTTAGTTATCCAAGAGATAGGTATTATTAGTGCATCGATTAATACATTAAGTTGTAGGAGATAAAACAATATTAACAATAACATGATGTTTGAATTTGTCATTGCAAAAGTTTTATAAATCATATGCAAATTAAACAAAGAAATATTCTTATATATATATATATATATATATATATATATATATTCGTTGCAATGGCAAATGAGCCTCATAATTCAAAAATAAAAATAAAGGTTTTTTTTTTAGCAACACTATGGAGGTTTAATGTTTTGAGGCAAATAAAACCCATGAACCCAAATATAATCAACGTGACATTGTTGAATGTAATGTTCATTCGGTTTTCGACCCAATTTTCAATCCAGTTCTCACAATGAAAACCAATTGACATAGTTACATGTGAGAATCAAAGAACTGACCTTTGGTTCTCACATGAATGTGATTTGGTCATGAAAACAAGTTCTTGTTTATTTTTTAAAAAACTAAACAAGTTTTTCAAAAACCTTTGAGAACTTCCATCCAGTTCTTAGTCTTTTAGTTTAGGGTTCCAAAACAGTAGCCTCCGCCTCCCTAGGCGGAGGTGTTATTTAGGGTTAGGGATAATGGAAATTGTATAAAACGAAACTTGAGCTTCATTTTTTTTTATCATGTTGTTTTTTTGCCTGGTAGTTGTGTTCTTCTCTTGTTGGTTTTTTTTTGTTTTATTCTCTTGGTTGCTTTTCATGTTTTGTATTTTCTTTTTGCATTGGCATTGCTGCTTGCATTGGTGTTGTTGTCCCATTGGTGTTATTGCTTGTGTTGGTGTTGCCATCTTGTTGGTGTTGCTACTCTCATTGGTGCCACCATTCCCTTGTTGGTGTTCAATGTGCTTATCTCATGATGGTGCTACTCTCATCATGTGCTCTTGCTACTCTTCATTGCATTGTGTTGTTGTTCTTTTTTTTGCAATGGTGTTGTTATTTTTGCATTGGTGCTTAACTTTCTTCATGTTGGTACATTGTTCTTGTGTTGTTTTGATATTCTTTTTACATTGTTGTGTTGTTCTTCTCATGTTGCCTCATTGTTATTCTCGCACTGTTTTTTTCACATTAGTATGCACCTCTTTTTCGTGTTGCTACAATGTATTTTTTATTTAAAAATGCTATGAAAATACATTTGATATATTTATGAATGAAATAAGGATGAAATATGAACCTTTGCAAGAACTTTAAGAAAATGAAAGTCTTTAAACATTAGGAAATAGGACTCTAAAAATAAATGAAGATAAAATAAATTTAAAAAATAAAATGTTGCATGCGTGAAAATTATTTTGGAAACTAAATAGCAAAAATGTTTGGGCATTTTATTGTGTTAATGATAACAAAGTAGTTGATTTGATAGCTCCTTAAACCATGCATCGTATTTTTTGTCATAATAATTTAATTTTATTTGAAAAAAAAAACTAATTGTCTTTTGAAAGAATACAAAAAACAACCTTCCAAAAACAAACCAAATAGTTTTCCTCATTCCATATCTAGTTTTTTTGTTGTAAAAGAACCCTTGGAAAGAGATGATGTGCAACAAAAGCAATTTTTGGAAGGCTTAGGGCTTTTAATTGTGAAAAACCATCTTCCTTTACAATTTGTGGAAAGTAATTAGTAAAAAAGGTTTAGTATGCATTTGTGTTCAAGAATTGTTTTTCTAGAAAATAATTTTCTTATTCATTATTAATTGGATTAGTGGAAAAAACTGAACAATTATATGTTTTATCAACTTTAATAGAATGTCACTATCTAATTGCAAGCTTTGATTTGTGAATGTCGAAAACTAGATATGATATTTTTACATTGGTGACCAATATTTTAGGAGTTGATTAGTGACCAAAGTACATTACCCTTGGCCTTTTCCAGCCAATAGATACTAATGAATAAACCTTGCGCAAAAACTTAACATAATCGTTGGAAAATTATCATTAGGGAGGAAAATTATTATTTATGTCAAGGATGAAGGATCTGATTTGAACATTATGATACAACCTTTAAATCGATTGTAAGTTGTAATGTGTTGGGTTTGGAAGAATGTTTTTTAAGGCACTTGATTTGGTCATGCATTTTTTAAAGCTTGACAATATGCTACAACATAAGGAAAAGTTTGCAAAGACTTACAACATGCGTCAATCAAAATTGCCCAAAGACATTTGAAGAATGGTATAACTTGGCCAAAGTTTTTTAGAAAGGGTAGGCAAGAATGGGTGAACCATGTGTGAATTTAAGTATTCCCTTAAGGAAATTGAATAAAGACAAGGTAAAATTTTATTTTCCTAGATTTTTTTGTGTTTACACTTTTTTTCAATTATTATTTTGCATAATCTAGTTTTTTTTTCACATTTTTTTCAATTCTTATTGTGCATATTCTAACATTTTCTTTTGCTTTTGCAAATTTGCTATTAAAACTATCCTTTTTTAGGAACCTTTTTAGTTCAAAGAAACAATTATACTATGTTACAACAAACAAAATTTTGTGAGAATGAGTGTAAGAGTATCACCTCCTTTGACCTTCTCTTGGCCTTGTTGTGTTTGCTTGTATTTTGAACTAGTTTAGGGGTCATTCGTTGTTAAGTGATGCATTAAATTTTGCCATATCCATGAGTTTAAAATTCAAAAATGATTTTAATTCTACAACCTTTAACAACTTAATGGAAGAAGATGAAAATGTTGTTTACAAAATGATCATATTTGGCCTTTAACATAAAAAAGGAAGCTGTTCAAGTTTTGGATTCTTTTCTTTCCTTTCTTTCTATAAAAAAAAATGAAAAAAAGAAAGGCCCATAATATGCTTTCTTTAATGTTGGACACTGGGTTTAAAACTTTTCGTCTTGTGTGTTCACTTATCGGTCATGAGCAAGGTAAGGCAATTGTTGAAGAATATTATAAAAAATCTTTGTTTTTTTATGATTTTAAAATGTTATTATCATTTGCATCTGTTTGTTGAATAGCATAGACTTAGTCGACTTGTTATAAAGGAAGCGAATTATAATTGTAATTTTAAAAACATTTATATAGGTATGGGACAAAAGATCGTTATTACCTTTCTTTTTGTTGGAACTATTGTTGGTATTTTCATTATAATTTATTAAGCATCGTAATTTGTAATAGAAGTAGTTACCCTTAAAGGAAGATGTTGATACCTTTACAAATATTAGTATTTTTATGAGTATTGGTATTTTCATACGAAGGGGTGCTGTTGATCGAAGGGTTGAAAAGGACATGAAATCGAATATTTTTGAAATAATAATCAACACAAGTGAACTAGCAATGGAATTGGTCAATAAAGAGTTTTTAATTTAAAACTATTATCAAATGAATGTTAAAAACACCAAATGTCGGTTGTAGTGGTGGGAGAAATATGAAAACATATTTTTTACTATCGATTTTGTGTTTTGTGTTAGACAAATTTTAAAAATAGTTGAATCTCAAATTGAAAAATAAAAGAAAATTTTCATTTAATTAAATTCATTACTAATCTTAGGAGAGATGTTGTTTACAATTAGAAAATTTGGACAAATTGATTTTTGTCAACAAAAATTTGGTCCAATGACCTTAAAATAAGTTATAAATCATTTTGTTTTAGCTTGGTAAATTTTATTGAGACTTGATGCTAATTTTAGAAAAAGAGTTAGAGGAGTTTGAAAGAGCTTTTGAAAGGGACAAACTTATGGAGTTGTAAATTTTGACTAATTTTATTTTTTTTACAAGTTTCCATAATATTTTCAGTGATTTTAAAGTTAAAAGTTTATTTTGATTAATAAATCGAATTAATTAATTATTAAATTAAATTATAACTTATGAAAAATGTAATAATTGGGTTGTGATGTAACCGGACTTCAGTGGTTCTTCCATAATATTTTTTTAACAGCCGGAACCAGCGGTTAATTTAAAAATCAAAATAACAACACATCATTGGATAATTTGATTTAATAACTAACTAACATATCACAACTTCCAATTAAATTCTAAAATTATTTAATTTCCGACCACTTGCTCGCTCCCTTCAACAATACGGATGTCCCATTAACAACCTTAGGGGTCGAGACATAGGACTTTTTTTTATTGATAATTATTTTTTTGTGTAGTGGAATTAAAAAAAAAAGAGTTAAAGAATTCATTTTAAAATGAACACCGCCCTATGTAATTTAATGACACGTTTCAAAATTTGGGTTCATTTCTCAACAAAAAGCAAAAAAAAAAACGATTATTCCTCTTCCCCCTTAAAAACATGAAAGATTCAAAAAAAGCATAATTGGACCCCACACTCGTAACGTTCTTCGGTCAATTTGTGAGAAACAATCCGAAATTTTTTGGGCATTTTATCCAAATTCGTACTATCCACTTGAAAAAAAATCCAAACATGAATGAACAATTTGTTTTTTGTTTTGGGCTCACTTTTGGGGTGATACCTTCCAAAAGGACCCACTAGAGCATCACAAGAAGCCCATGACTCCTCCCCCCCCCCAAACATGGAACACTTGGTTGGAGAATATGAGAAATATTTATGTCAATATTAATTTTAATTTTACTAATATAAAATTGAGATGAAAAGGCACATGTTATTGTGCATTTTCATGTTATGTTTTCACAAAATATATTGAAAAATAAAAATTAATTTAAAATAATATTAATTTGAATTACACACACATATATAGGGGACCACTAGAAGCCATAAACTTTGAATATTTTAAAATTTTATCATTGGAAATTAAATTAAATTAAAAATTTGAAAAAAAAAATTGGAAGGAAAAATTAGTTGGGTAACCAATTCACTAGTACCTAGTTAGAAGAGTTACTAGTAAGAAGGACAACCGCGCGGTTTGCGGCGCGGATTCGTGATTTGGGGGTCAGCGTCGTGACGACTTTGATGGCTTCTTCTTCTTTTTTGTCTTTTTTTGTTTTTTTTTTTTTCTGGGATGCCCGTTGAAAACGTGCGTCCCTGCTACTGTGGCGCACTACGCTTCTCTGCCCTCCTCCCCTTCCGGCGACGACGATATCCGGGGGCCAAAGCACGCGACGACATGCGGGGAGGTGGGGCTGCGGGAGCTTCCGATTCTCCATGGCTGATTTTTTATTGCAGCAACAGCATCACCATCAGCTTCTTCTTCTTCTGTCGTATAATAATTCTTGCGCTTCTTGTTGTTGTTTCTCTTCTTCGTACGCCAGGGATCCGTCGTCGTCACGCCTTATGCACTGGCTTCCTTTGGTTCTAGGGAGAAGCGTTCGTGCCAGAACTACACGTGGTCCTGGTGTTGGTTTTGGTGGCTGTACGTTGACACGTATCATGGCTTCTTTGCATCTGCCGCCTGATCACGGCGTTGCGGCTGGTTCAATTCCAGTTGTAGCGCCTCGTGCTGGAGCTCCACGCCATAAGGTGGAGAAAACGATGACGACGACGACTGGTACCGCTCCTGCTGCTCATCATACCGGTGGTGGAGGTTTGGCGGCTTTGGCTCATTTGAACTCCGTGCGCGATATGTTTGCTTTGAATGCCGCGGATACTGCGGGAGCAGCAGCTGTAGTGGATGATGGAGCGGAAGTTGAGGAGGAGGAGAGAGAAGTTGCCAGTGATGCGTTTCGGTCCACTGCGTTGATTTCTAGCAGAGAGCAAGTAAGCATTTGAAGCAAGCGAGCGAGAGCTTGCGCTTCGAGTTTTTTTTCTCTGTTTTTGTTTCCTTTTTCTCTTTTCCCGGACGTTCCTTTCCATTCGCATCTGTTGCCATCGCCGCCGCGTCTCATGGCTTTTTGTTTTTGTTTTCCCGGTTTTCGGCTTTGCTGCGAGTTTTAGAGCTTGTGGAATTCATGGTTTCCGAATTCAGATGCTGCATTCCGAGGAGAATTTTGGAAATTCGAGAAAATTCCGGTGCATCAGCTCCTTCTCTATGCATGGAGATGGCTGCTGTCTTGAGATCTGCGGAAATGCAGCACATACTCACAATGGTTGCGAGAGAGCTGACGACGGGAACTGGGGTTGATGTTGTTGTTGTTCTTGGCATGTGTGCAGTATGCCGCAATGTACCGCAGGTCAGTGGAAGATCCGGACTTGTTCTGGGCAGAGATTGCCTCGGGTTTCTACTGGAAGACCAAGTGGGAAACAAGAGATGGCAACAAAATACACTCTGAGAACATCGATGTCCGCAAAGCTCGAGTTGCCATTGAGGTCCGTATTACAATAATAATGCTGTTAGCTGCCATGATTTCCAAGCTTAACAACAACAACAACATATTAGCATAATAAAACCCTAAGAAGACAGTCCATTCTTCTGTTGTCATAAGGATTAGTAGATCTGGATTAGCAGATTGTTGTTTTGTTATTGTGAGGATTAGCAAAGATTCGTAGATTGTTCTTTTGTTTATTTGTAAACAAATGATTTAGATTTTTTGATTCCTATGAGAGATATTATGTTTTTTTGTTAGCAGATTGTTTTTTTGTCATTGGAAGGATTGGCAGATTGTTCTTCTATTATTGTAAGGATTAGCAGAAGATTAGCAGATTGCAAACTAATTAGAGAAATCTGTGGTGGTACTACACATGGCTTTGGTTGTTGCAGTGGTTCAAGGGTGGACGAACCAACATTTGCTACAATGCTTTAGACAGGCATGTGGAAGCAGGCAAAGGTGGAAAAATTGCGTTTCTATGGGAGGGTAATGATCCTGGAGTTGACGATAAGCTTACCTACAAAGAGCTTCTTGAACGTGTTTGCCAGGTACCTGCTTACCCTTGCATCATTGCATCATGCATTTTGTTTGAGCTTGTTGATTCTGCAGAAACCTACGCTGATCAATCAATTCTTCAAAGACGGTTTTGCATTGAACTATTGAGATGCATACTTCTGCACTACTAATTCTGAGTGAAGAGGTGTGCTGCAATGTCTGAGCTTCTACTTCGATTTTGCAGAAACCTACTTTGATCATTTTTTCAAAGGGTTTGTGCATTGAACTGAAATGCATTTTGCACTAACAGGGACACTATCTGAACCTGACTCACCTTTGTCTTGTTGAAACCCCTTTTGCAGCTTGCAAATTATCTGCGGGATCAGGGAGTGAAAAAGGGTGATGCAGTTGCTATTTACATGCCCATGCTCGTTGAACTGCCCATTGCCATGCTTGCTTGTGCACGTATTGGAGCTGTTCACTCAGTAAGATTTGTCTGATGATCCTGTATTTAGTTTGCAGATCTGTCATTGGCTTCAGATTTCCAGCATTGAACATTCTTGAGCTGTGCTCTCTGTCTGCCAAGATGTTTCAGAGGTGTAGGTGCTATACAGGACTTTATTCTGTACAAGTTTCTGTCTTTCCTGGGCCAGATTTTGTGACCCACGACTTACACATCACACCATGGTTTATAAGATGGAGATTTTGCATTTTTTGTGAGCAGGTAGTGTTTGCTGGGTTCTCAGCAGAGGCGCTGTCACAGCGAATCTTGGACTGTCAGCCCAATTTTGTGTTGACAACCAGTGGTGTTCGTCGAGGTTCAAAAGTGATCAAACTCAAGGAAATTGTTGATGATGCATTGGAACGTGTGCTCAAGGAAGGGTTTGCAGTTGGTAATTGCCACCCCCCCTTTCCAATACACCATGCATTTGCCAATAAGAAAGAAATGTCTTCCTCCAAGTACTTATATATATTCAGTTCCAGAGTATGATCTCCTCCTTTCAAGGCATAATCACTGAAGAATGGAAAATCATGGGAACTTTGATGCATCATGTAACAGGTACGTGTTTGACATATGCAAATGACTCTGCTGTCAAGAGGGAAGACACTGCGTGGCAGGAAGGCAGAGATGTCTGGTGGCAGGTAAGTTTATTTATCCTTGGAATTATCATCATCATCTAACCTCGCCCAACAACTAACTCTTCTATCTTTGGTTACAAGATTTTGAGAGTTTATGCTGTCATTGTCCCAACAACCTTCTTATGTGATGAAGATGGAAACAAAATTGTATGTTTGCAGGATGTGGTACCAAAATATCCAAAGGAGAGTGCAGTGGAATGGGTGGATGCAGAAGACACTCTGTTCTTACTCTATACTAGTGGGAGCACCGGGAAGCCGAAAGTATGTATGTTCAAATGGAGAACAACTACCCTAAATCCTCTAAACACCCTTTTTTTGACCAAATCTTAAAAATTGTATGCAAATATTTTTGTGAATCATCTGATTGTCTCTGATTGTCTCTGATTCTTCTTTGGCAGGGTGTGCTACACACAACTGGAGGTTACATGGTCTATACAGCAACAACATTTAAATATGCGTTTGACTATCATGATGATGACATTTATTGGTACACTTCTACATCACCTAATGTCATGGGGGGTCTTTTTTAATTTTAAAATTTTAAAATTAAAATTTAAAATTATTATTTTTAGTTTTTAGCCAACAGTTTTCTTTAAAATGCACATTCTCATTCTGTTCCCATTGGGCAATCATGGTCCCTGAAATTCTCTCTAATAGCACAGGAAAATTATGCAGATCCATGGAGAGGAAAATCAGGAAAAATCAATCTACATTCATTCTCTTGTATGCTCTACAGTTAGATCATGATAAATTCTATGATGGGGTTCAGAATCTTTGTTTGTAGTAGTAGTGCAAGCTATGCTGTTTAAGTATGTGTTTGACATTTGGCACTTTGCCCAGAAGGTGTGAGTAAATGCCAGGTCTTTGACAATGATGGACCTGGGGTGAATGAATAGCTACTGCATGTATAGTCCCTGTGGGGACTGAGTGCAGATACCTGGTTGAATAAATAGCTAGTTACATGTACCTTCCAAATGTTGATCTTGGGAGCAACTAGAAATTTATGTTGATTATGTCTGAGATGCATGAATGTGCATTGCAGGTGCACAGCTGACTGTGGGTGGATCACAGGGCACAGTTATCTCACATATGGCCCATTACTCAATGGTGCCACAGTCGTTGTGTTTGAAGGGGTAAGGATCTGGGGTTTGTTCCTTTTGAGAGATGGTGATGCATCCAGAACAAAGCCATTGCTGGTTCTGTGCCATCTGATCCCTTCCAAGCCACTACAAGCCTGGATGTGTAATTCATCAATTCTTTTCAGCTATAGTGAGTTGGTGCAAAGCAACTATTTTTTACTCTTGGTATTGAGTGGAAATGTGCATATGGGTGGTGCAGGTGCCAAACTATCCAGATGCAGGACGTTGCTGGGAGATAGTTGACAAGTACAAAGTCACCATTTTCTACACTGCACCTACTGCAATCCGCTCTCTCATGCGGTCTGGTGATGAGGTAATTATGTTAGTGATCTGATGCAACTAAATTTCACACATCCTGTCTATGATGCTTTTTAAATTTTCAACCTTGCGAGCTTGTAGGAGCAACCTTGTGTTGCACAAGGCAAAACAATGGTTTTTCCAGGCAGGTGGACTTTGCAGTTTCTCTCCTTGTGTTGGAAGCTAGTTCTGAAAACATATGCCCTTGGATTTTTGTCAAACAGCCTGTAAAACGGCATTCACGAAAGTCACTACGAGTGTTGGGTAGTGTGGGAGAACCAATCAATCCAAGCGCTTGGAGGCAAGAAGCAATTCACTGCATTTTCCTCTACTTATTCTGTTTGTCTCTTCAGAATGTGCTTTTGAAACTTTACTTGTCCACTTGCATACTCCATGATGAAGCAAGCTATTGTCAAGTCATCTATATGTGCTTCAGGTGCAAGCACAGTCAAAGGAGCCACTTCTGAAATAACCAGTGCTTATCTAAGATGTTTGCAAGTTTAATATATTAAGCCAATGCTGAAAATGTGTGGTGTATTAATACAACAATGAGCATTTGGATAAGTTTGAAAATTATCTATGGATATATAATAGCTTTAAGCACTTTTAAAAGCATGTAACCAATGCTCAAGAGCATTTTTTGAGCACCAATTAAGCATTGTCTAAGCACTGTTTGACCAATCTTGAACTGCCACGTCAGCTTGTTAGGATTAATAAGGAACAACCTCAGCAGGCTCTACTGGCTCCTTTTATCTTGTTTGCAACCCTTAGTTTATCAGGCTGAAATCAAACTTATGCCCCATGCCCATTTGAGGTAATTGATGTATTGTTGTTTAGCAATTTTCTGTGAAAAGGTGTTTCTCATTGTGGTGAGCAACAGGTGGTATTATGATGTGGTTGGTGATGCTCGTTGTCCAATATCTGATACGTGGTGGCAAACTGAGACTGGTGGCTTCATGGTAAATTTCTTGTGACAATAATTTTATTGTTGTCATTAAGATCCAGTACTAAAAAAAAACTTTGAGCACAAATAACAGAAATATGTCGGAAACCATTGGCTGATGCTTCATAATGAGACAGATGTTGTCATTCCTGGGCCTTCTGTATGTGTTTTTGGGGTATGCTTTCTAAGAGAAGTGCATGATGGTGATTATGTTGCTGTTGTCAGATCACACCACTGCCGGGTGCTTGGCCACTGAAACCTGGCTCTGCAACTCTCCCTTTTTTCGGTGTCCAGGTACACAACACACACCTCTTATATTCCACATTAAGGTTTGGGGTAGCAGATTATGTCATTTTCTTGACCAAATTATATGAAAATCTTCCAATGATTATCGTACATGCATAATCGTGACCAAAATGTGTCTGTTGAACATAATTTCTTTTCTAAATGGTTGAATCTGCCACCTCAGACTTTAATGTTGTGGAGTAGCCTTGCCCTTGGCCAGTATGTTGGGTGTGTCACCTAGCTCACCTCAACAGGCTTACTGGCACCTTGCCCAACAAAATGGGCAGGGGCTTGGCCATTCCATAGTACTGTTCATCAAATGGGAAGCAATTTTGTCTTCCAGGTCAAAGCTTAATGTGCTCTTTCTTTTGCCAGTTTTGTATGTATGTTGCAGGTCAAAAGCAAGAAGTTTGCTTTAGCAAGTGGGTGTTTCTGAAGTACTAACTCCCCCCTTGGCTGCTGCTGCTGCTACTTTTTTGCAGCCAGCAATAGTGGACGAAAACGGACATGAGATTTCTGGTGTGTGCAGTGGGTACTTATGTATCAAGGCAGCTTGGCCTGGCATGATGAGAACCCTTCAAGGAGACCATGCACGCTATGAAACAACATATTTTGCACCATTTAAAGGGTTTTACTTCAGTGGTGATGGCTGCCGCAGGTTGGTTTTGTTAGTTTTGTCATTTACAGCTTGTCATGATATTCTTCTGGGTCAAGGTTTTGACCAGTGTTGAGGCAGGTGTTTGATTTTTCTAATAACCTCTAACTTCCATTTCTAAAAATTAAAAACCAGAGGAACTGCTGGTTCCAGGTTTTCAGATCAGAATCAAAGAACCACTAGCTCGTATTATTTCAAAAATCTCAAAGAATCAGTGGTTTTCATGAACGAACCGGTGAAGGACAAGGGGCTTTGTTTTGGGGGCAATTATTTGGACTTACTCAATTTTTTTGAGAATCATGGTTAACACATCAGAACTGGTTTGTTGATTGTTTTAGAACTGTGGTTATGAACCTAAGAACTGCATCAGAGGGGTTTGGTGCAATTTCTACAACTCACCTGACACTGGTTTTGACACTAGGTTGTTGGTGTTGTTTTTTGCATCTATTTGTGATTGAACTTTGCTCATGTTTGGTCAACAGCATGGGCAGGAAGTTCAATTGTTGAACTTCATATATATCCTCCAGAGCTGGGTTTGGGGTTTTATTGAGCAATTCTTGTGCTGGGTGGTTGCAATGGATAAGAGTTCTTTATGCTCTTTGATTTTTGAAACCAAAAAAAGAATTGCTTGATCTTTGCTGGCAGGGATGAAGATGGCTATTATTGGCTCACAGGACGAGTTGATGATGTGATTAATGTGAGGTATGTTCTGATCAATGTTTCATGCCCACTTTCCTTACTTAAGTTCTTCTTGCCAATAGTGGGTGTCTTATGCCATGTCTCCTAGGATGCAGGCTTTCTTCTTGTTTACAAGTTGGTACCAACTCTACAACTCTATATGGGTCATAACAGGATAAAATTACCCATGGGAACCTCTTTTATCATGAATATGTAGTCCTGAAAATAGACTGATGTGCTGATGTGGCAAACAGGGATTGATTGGTTTGTCCTTTTTAGATTGGTTACACTACTTAAACTGTGTCTAAAAGCACTGGTCACACTGGGAGTAGTGGGTCACTTTATTCTTACTGCACCCATGAGCTAGATTAGTTTGGCATTTTTTTCTGTGCTTAGAGTTGAACTTCTGACTGGAATTCTCTTGGTGGGAGAATATTCAGTGGGCACCGGATTGGCACTGCAGAGGTTGAGTCAGCTCTTGTGTCTCATCCACAATGTGCAGAGGCAGCTGTTGTTGGATTTGATCATGAGGTACAAAAATTCTCCCTTTGGATCATAGTTATCTTCTGACACACCTCTCTATCTCATTGTCTGGACTCTTCATGAAATCCTCATTTCTGCAGTCCAGAGTGCACAGAATCTTTCATACCACACTGTTTTGTTGATTTTTTTGTTTAAGGTTTAAAAGCACATGGAAGTATCCAGTTAGTCATGATTGAAACAGTGCCCAACGTAAGGTCACGTAACTAAGATGCTCTTTGTGTAGCTTCAATGAGTTCTTCTACAGGCTCTGGTCATCTTCATCTATGACTATAATTTCATCCATGTTGTGAATTCTGATTGTTTGGTCAATCTTTTGGCTTGTTTAAATACAGATAAAAGGACAAGGCATATATGCCTTTGTCACACTTCTTGAGGGAGTGGATTACAGTGAGCAGCTTCGGGCAAGTCTGATCAATGCTGTGCGCACTCGTGTATGTGGTCTGATCTTCATCAAGCATTTTTCTTCTCTGTTTTCTCCAATCCCATCTACAATGAGTCAGCTTTGCTAAGATAAGAATCAAACATCAATATAGATTGAACTCTTGATACAACTCTTGTTGTTTCTTTGTGGCACTTTTCAACACATTGAGGTCTGGGTTGGCACATTATGTCATTACCACATCATATGACACAATCTTCCAGTGATGATCATACACACTCAAAGTAGTGACCAAAATGTCTGTTGAACATAAGTTTTTTTCCACGGTTGAGTCTACATGCCACCCCAGACCTTAAATGTCATTGAATGGCCTTGTCCAGCTTGTCCATTATGTTTGAGTGTATTACCTAGCTCATGCTATCAGGATTGCTGGTGCCTTACACAACATAATGGGCAGGGGTTTGACTATTCCATAGTACATGATCAATACACCAAATAGAACCTAAGATAGTTTAGTTGTATTCAGGCTATTGCATGATGGTGTGTGTGTATCTGGTGCCTGAAATGTCAGCAATCTCTCTCTTCCTTGTCGTGTGCTAGATTGGAGCATTTGCAGCACCTGACAAGATCCATTGGGCACCTGGCCTACCCAAAACAAGGAGTGGCAAAATTATGAGGAGAATCTTGCGGAAAATAGCAGCAAACCAGCTGGATGAACTAGGTGACATCAGTACACTAGCAGATCCCGGTGTTGTTGATCAGCTCATTGATCTTCGGGATAAGTGATCTCTTTGAACACTCTTTCCCCTCTAATTTCATGGCTTGGATATGTTTAATAGGTTTATGTTTTATTTTTCCCAAGAAAATTACTGGAGCTGAAAAGGTAATGGGTTGTACAATTACTACAGAAGCAGGTTTACTTAACAGCTATATTAGATTATTTTTCTTCTTCTTTAAAACAAGATCACTAAGTGAGATCAGTTATCTTGGTGTGCAAAAGACTTGGAAGGGGTGAAGAAGATAAAGCATTTATCAGTGTGTATCTTTCTGACACGGTTTTTTTAAGTACACAGGAAGGACCCTAGTAACTTGGAAAAAAGGTGTGTAAAATCGTCTTCTTCAAGGGGTTCTTAATCCTCACATTGATATGAGTATAGTATTTTTTTAACCTTATGATGTACAAATATTTGTTGGGAATGAAGTCCTCCAACACTTTTGTAAAGCTCTTTTCTGTAAAGTGAGGATGGACTCATTTAGGGTTCATTGTAGACAATCTCAAGCAGTTGTTTGTTGAAATTCTTGAGATGAGTTTTTACACTACTCTCTTGTTGCTTTTGTGTCTCTCCCCTCTTTCCCCACCCCCCCCCCGGGCCTCCCTTGGGCTATTATTGTATTGCTCTTCCCTAACCATGCAATTTCTCATGCATTATTGTCATAAAATGAACTTCTTCTTCTTCTTGCCTTGCCATTTCTTGGCTACTTTTCACCTCCTTTATAAAACAAAAGTTGTCAAATTTTCTTACGTTGCGCACAAATATTTTTAACTATCAAATTTGCAAATTTGGAAGCAACAAAGTCATTAAGCTCTTTTAGTGCATTCCAATCTTTAGGGAACTTTGTCGTGGAATCCCATGCATTGGTCAACGCAAGTTCTTTGTTGATCTCATTTGCACATGTCACAGCATTGTGACATAAGGGACGTTGCTTTCATTGTTTGGGGCAGCTTGCTCAAGAAACTGCTTCATTCCTTCTCTTTTCACGCACCAGGAAGTGTCCCATTTGAGTTGTGTGTTGGGAGATTCGATCGCTTTTTGGGGAGTCAATAAGTTTTTGCAACGTGCCATCTTGTCAAAGAGCAGATGTTGCAAGCAAAAGAGTGTTGAGAATTGGGGGGGACATTGGGTTTAGAGTTGGGGCATTTGGTAGGTATGTGTGTACATCTTGGCTAATGGGTTCTTCTTGTGTGCATGTCTGCAGTGGCTCTTCAGGTGTTTAGCATTATAACTCCTCTTTGAGAGAGATGTAGGTGTTAGGATCATGCCCCCTCAAACCCCACCTAATTCCAAGTATAAAATGTTCTTATATGGCCATAGTATTAATGAACAAATTCTCAACATTTCCCCTCTCGTCACAAACTTACTTTATGTTGCAAAAATGTTTTGAAGGAATCGTGACTTTCTCTTGCCAATCAAGAAACCAGTACTAGAACGAGTGGATTTATGGATCTACAAGAGGAAATAATTGCCAACATATGACCAACATGTGTAGTCTATGACCCCAGGAAGCATTCAGCTCATACTCATGGCTGTGGGACATGGCTGAGAGCATGCACAAGGAAGGGTAAAGACTAAAGACCAATTCTCAGCCATGTGTGTAGTGTAGTTCACTCATGTTTTGCCTGTTGCTCTTTACAGCACTGGAACAAATAACAAAACAAATTATTCTGCTAGAGCTTGGCTTAGACCTATAATTAAATGCAACAACCAGCAATGAAGAATTTGAAGAATTTTTTTGAAGTTAAGTCCACTGAAAAAAAGAAAAAAACACTACATTTGGGAATGACAATGAGTGGATAGTATGTGTCAGTAGAGGGATTGAATGCATTGGAGAATGGAAAAGTGAGAGATGGGAAGACATTATATATTTCATATTATATCATGTTATCAAAGGTGCATGCCAGTGATACACAAAATTTTATTTGACAGTGTCCACAGTTGTGAAAATTTTATCTGCAGAGTGTCCAAAGTTGTGGAAATATTTTTAATGAGATAAAATGGCCACAATCAATGAGACCCATCACACAAAATTGAACCTACAACTAATTTACAGAAGTAAAAAAACACACTAGAGGAGTGGACAGACAAGGTAAAGAAAGAACTTGGGAAGACAAAACTCATGTACCAAAAGTAAGTTGAGACCGGCAACAAGGGTGCAATGTTTGAGTGATGGCCATTCTCAGTTTCATCCCCTTGAAATAGAGTTGTTGTTATGAGGCATCACTAAGAATAACACCGTCAAGCACTTTGAGAAGATTCCGCAGTGTATTTGGAGGGTACCTTAAATTTGTGAACAGCCACCCCTCCTAGAAAAGAAGAGGAAATTTTGCACCTACTCCCTTAAGAGGGAGGTGTCTCTTTGCCTGGACTTCAGGTTTTTCACTACCTTATAAGTTTCCTCATGCAGCTACATGACATATTACTTACATCTTCTAAATTCATGGTACCTACCAACAAACTTTGAAATTACTGCAACCAGTCGTGATTCACATGAAATGAAAGCATTCAAACCCCCAGCCTCTGAATTATTGGACTCTATAGCTATTCAGAAAACTGGTGTAGGGATTGGCAGGGTACCTGGGTTATAGTGGGGAGTAGCAGAGTTGGGACAAGAAATATCAAGATCCCCTTTTCAGTTGGTGATGCATAGAAATGGGATTGCTTTTGGTGGTTAAGATAGTCAAACAGACAAGTTCAGAAATTAGTAAAGGAGAATGGTCTCCTCCATAGCACAATATACGTAAAGCAAAATACATCCTTCTGTACTAACTTCTGAGGACTGTACTAACTTCTAAACTCACTTATGACCATGCCAAAACCCATCCCCCTACCCAACTACTTGTGTAACAACTTTTGTTTTCACAAAAAGTGGAAGTGCCCTCAGTACCCTTCTCACATCACAGTAACTTTTTTCCAAATATATCAATCTGGATTGCTCTACAACACCTGAAGTAGCTGAACATAAGTACAACCAAACCAACTGTGACCAAAATCGGTCAGTTCTAACCTTCATGCTACTCAAAAGTACCAGAGCATCTCACCTCCAGCATGAATTGCCATGTATAACTGCCATTAGTTGCTGTCATTTCTCCCCTATGACTTCCATAAGCTCCTGACAGTGGATGTAGACTACAGAAGTATCTAATAATCTGCTCAAACTTTTACGGCAAAAATTACACAGACAATTGTATCCTGACTTCTGTCATATTTCCAGAAGCAACAGGAAGCCTCAGTCATGATATCACCTAGCACTCAAGAGGGCATAGCTAATCATAAGTGCACTCATGCAACATTTATTACTATTCAACACCTCTAAAACACTTACTGAATATATCAAATACATGGGCATATTGCTACATCAATTCTTTAAGGAAAAAGTCATCATCACTGCAGTTGCATTTGACAAACTGCTTTAGCTGAGACAGCAACTCTAACAACAAAAAAAAAGTCTCAATGATCATGAACACACAGTCCAAGCTCATTCTGCCTGATAACAATTCCACATAACTTTTCTCTTTCAAGTGTGGGAGTGGGTTTCACAAATCTATCTGTCTTTTGAAGGGTCCAGAAGCTTCTGATACAGTATGACAGTATTTGCCCCCACAACTAAATTTTAACCTACATTAATTTTGCAACTCCTTCCTTACTGTAATAGAGGCAAATAATCAAGCCTCCTTTGGAACAGAATAACCAACCTTCGGTTTGCAATGCATGTGTTGTCACACCATTCCAGACCTGCAACCACATGCAATTTGTATCAAGCTTAGACTACCTGTGGACACTGTGGAACTGTGGAAAGTGAACACTGTAGACAACTCAAAGAGGCCTGTTCAATGAGCACAAGCTGCACACACTAAGATAATATGGAGATTTCAACACATAGCTAGCTGCAGTCAAAACAACAGTCTCTTGCACTTCCCATTCAAAAGACCTGCTACTTATAGTGTCAACTCCAACAGTATAGTTATTTGAGAAACAGCAGTAACAAGGCAAAGAAATAATCAAAAACAAAAAAACATACCCAAGCTGCTGTCCATCCAAATCATTGACACTTGCTGGAGTGCTGTGTAGTAGTGGCCATAGACAAAATTTTACTTCCTGACAGCCAACAATGTCCTATGTCTGGATCTGCCATGTATAGTGGTGCTACTGCTTGGGACAGAAGCAACATGGTCTCGGCGAACTCTAGGTGGTGGAGCCAGGCGAAGTTGTAGTGAAGATCCAACTGTAGGAAGGCCCTTTCCCTTATGCAACTGTTTGAGCAATTCCAGCTGCAAAAGCTCCAAACCATCATCATTAAGAGACTAACTGCAGTTCCACTTGCACCTTGAAAAATGAACCAACAAATGCACCTACTGGCACTTGCTCACTCAAGGCAATGTGAGTAATCTGGTAATCTCGACGACCTTCCTTCCCTGGACAAGTCAGGACTCTCTAGAGTGACCAGTCACTGAAATAAGGAAACTTGCTTCTCAATAGAGCCAACACACACAAGTCCATACAGAGCAAGAACATAATCAAACATTTGTACACACCCGAGAACTGCTCAAAGTATGGTTGCTCCTGGTTGTTGAGCCTGCTCCTTGTAAGGAAGGCGCAGTTACATCTGGCACTGGAGAACTTGGAGTGCCCACCTTTGGCACCCTATCTCCCTGCCAGGCAGCCTCTTTGCCATGTGAAAATAACCCATTGGGCTTTCTCTTGAGGGTGCAAACAGGGCATCCTGTGAGACCTCTGTCCTCATCTTTTAGATTACCAGCAGTATCCATACAAGCAGTGTGGGCAGCATGACCACAGTAGTAAATGTGCAATGCATCAATGGCCAACTTGGTGGAAGCTGAGCTTTTGGGAACTGACTCCCCCATCAGCTCCTCAGTATGAGTACTGTTGATTACTCCACCTGTATTGCTACTTCGACCTGGAGTGTTTACATCATCAAGCTTAAGTCCACAAATGCAGCAAGTGGAGGTGATAGGCGCATATGCATGTGCATAGCCCCTCCGAAGAGCTCCCACATTGTAGAATGTATCATCCTCTATCAACTGTTTTGCTGTTCTCTGCACATTCCACAAATATTTGGATAATCAATCACAAGAACCTGATCCTAAGTGACACAAAATAATGAATAGCCAAGATATCTGAAATGAATGCAACTTGTAAGAGGTGCCAAACATACCAGAATGGCTCGCTCATAGCCATAGGCACTGAGCATGTTCAGGATGGTAGCACGGAAGTCCCCAAAAGGGTGGTTACCATGTTCGGCCAAAATCTTGTCCATAATGACACGTAGTGGTACATAGCCCATCATGCCGTCTATGACATCACCCATCATCCACACAAGCACCCTCCTTACACAATTCCCTGCAGCAAGGATGATCTTTAGATGGCAAAACAACATATGATCCACTCATTCCAACTGTAAGCCAATGCACTCAACTGCAGCCTGCATACTTGGATTCTGTCTCAGAATAATCAGTCCAACCTTTCAAATCAGTGTTCGCCTTCCATTGGGTTGTTCCAGTCTGGTCTCTACTCAATTCAACATTAGCATGCTTGCGCCTGCTGCGCCTTGGTCGAGTTCTGGAAGATTTCTTGTCAATATGTCTTGCTACTATGAATTCACGTAATGGCTCCACAATCCTGCAAAACACACCACCACTCAAGGTGCATGCCTAACTCATGTTTCCCCCACATAGTAAGGCACAGGAGATACTACCCAAAGCAAGCACCCACTTCATATCGTACCCAGATCTGTAGTAAAATGACTGACAATAGCAAATCAAACCTGTCAAGGACACGAAACCAGAGAGATTCTGACTCCTGTTGATCCAGTCGCAGGGTATTGCGTTGACACAGTGTCACAGCTGCAGCCAAAGCAGATTTGAAGCTTGCAACCTGCTCAAACCATATTGCAAAGTCAACTCCAGCTTCAGAGCTCTTGTGGGATCTACTGCTTCAACCATAGTAGCACATATCCATTCAAAGAATGAAGTCAATAGCCTAAAAAGGTTGAGGCTCTTGCAACCTTGTAGGTTTAAAACCCATTGGGTGCACTCTAGATACTCCATCACAGAACATGCAACAATGTGTGGAAAAACAGTGTACCTGGGGGATATCTAACCACTTGTCATTGTTGTTAGAGACTTGTGCTGCCAGAGAGGAAGAGGCCATGATTGCACTCTTGAAGTCAAGCATGCGAGCATCCACCTCCACAAGTACTAGTCCCAGTGCAGAAGCCACATCTCCAACACGCTCCAGAAGAAAAATCGCTGCATCAGTTATGCCATATTCTTGGCACAGTTTGAGGCAGTGTTCTAGTCTATAATTTTCATAGCTCTCTAGAAACTTAAGAACCAATCGTGGTTCAAACTGGCACAATAGCTGCAGACATCACAAAAATAAAATCACCTTCTGTTACATCCTCAACCATTGCAGGTATGAAGAGTGGGTATTGCACTTGGCAGTACAATACTATAAGCACTTGCCATTCAGGTGATAGGTGGATGACACACCCTTTTGAAGAAACAGTTTCATCCATCATTGGAGACTTTCAACATTCAATAACTTCAAATCAAAGAACAAGACAATGCCAGTCTCAACAATCCTACCTGTACATAAAGCTCTGCCATTTCATCAGTGAACTCCATGCCCGATCGTTGCAACAAGTCCCCCACATGAATATCTGGTTCCCATTGTGACTGAATGAAAATGCTTGGGATCCCGCCTGTCTCAAGTCGCTCAGAAGCAGATGAATCCTTTTCTTCAAAGGTCACAGAATGTGAAGAAGAGGAGGCAACAACAACTGGCTTTGAACCAATAGAGGAAAGAGGCCGACTGCTAGAGCGAGCATCCATGATGGCCTTGAGGTAGGCAAACAACAGCTGTGAATGAGATCTCAGCTCCTTCATGACACGCTGATTCTCTCCACTCAAATGCTCCAAAACAATCCATAACGTCCCCTTGCTGACCAACAACCCAGATTCAGAGAGACATCAATAACTTGTGGATAGATCATCAATTCTCAT